>QGSO01000714.1:51560-330815 GCA_011037825.1 Carya cathayensis | reverse complement strand
TTTTTGGTCATTTGGCGTGGGTGAGTGTAATGAATTTTGGCTTTGTTTTTCCCTCATTTTCGACCGTCCGTCTCTCTCATTCATCCGTTCGGTTCGTCTAGATTTTTCGGTTCTCTCTTTCTTTCTTTGCTCTGTTTCATCTTCTCCTGCGGTTTTTTTGATCTTGCTTCTTGCGTTTTCTGGGTTTTTGGATGTTGGTTCTGGGTGTGTTTATTTTGGTGTTGCTTTCGGTTCGGTTGCTTTTGGTTTTCTGGGTTTTTTGATTTGGTTCTGGGTGCGTTTATTTTGGTGTTGCTTTTGGTTTGGTTGCTTTGGGTTTTCTGGTTCTCTCTTTCTTTCTTTGCTCTGTTTCATCTTCTTTGGCCGTTTCTTTGATGTTTTCTGGATTTTTTTATGCATCTTCTCTGACGGTTTCTTTATGGGTTTTTTTGGATGTTGGTTTTTTCAGTGTTTGTGGTTTCTTTGAGTGTTCGAGAAGAGAGAAAAATTATTTTTCTACTCTTTGGTTCTGGGTGCGTTTGAAAAGGGAGAAAAATTGTTGCTTTTCTCGGTGTTGGTTGTTGATTTGTGGTTCTCATTGTTTGTGATTTTTCAGAGACTTCGAAAAGGAAGAAAAATTATGTTTCTCTACTCTTTGTTTCTGTTTGTTTATTCTGGTGTTGCCTCTCTGACGGTTTCTTTGTGGGTTTTTTTGGATGTTGGTTTTTTGGAGCGTTCAAGAATAGAGAAAAATTATTTTTCTACTCTTTCATTCTGGGTGCGTTTGAGAAGGGAGAAAGATTGTTGCTTTTTTCGGTGTTGGGTGTTGATTTGTCGTTCTCAAGGTTTGTGGTTTTTGGGAGACTTCGAAAAGGAAGAAAAATGTTGTTTTTCTACTATTTGTGTTTCTATTTGTTTATTCTGGTGTTGCCTTCGATTCGGTTCTTTTGGAAAGGAAGAAAGATGATTTTTTTCTACTTTGTGTTTCTATTTGTTTGTTCTGGAGTTGCTTTCGGTTCCATTCTTTTGGGTTTTCAGTTATCTTTTTTGTCTAGCTCTGTTCTGTTTCATCTTCTCCGACCGTTTCTTTGTGTGTGTTTTTGGATGTTGATTTTTCCATTTTGTATTTGTTATTTTTGGTGTGTTTATTTCGGTGTTGGCTGTGCATTTTTTGTTCTCATTATTTGTGTTTTTAGGAACGTTGCAAAAGGAAGAAAATTTTTTGTTCCTACTCTTTCCTTTTCTGTTTGTGCTTCTCATGCCGTGGTCAATGGTGTGTTTTCTTTTTGCTATTGTATTAAAGTTTGCATTTGTTTTTTGGGTTTTTATGCCAAAAGTTTTTTTTGCTACCATTTTTGTTTCTGTTTGTGGTTTTCATGCCGTGGTCGATGATATGTTTTCTTTTTGCTGCTATATTAAAGTTTGCATATTTTTGTAGTTGTATTAAACTTTGCATTGTTTACTTTTTGGGTTTTTATGCCGTGGTCAATTATGTAATTTGCATTTTTTTGGGGTTTTTATCCCGTGGTCAATGATGCATTTAATATTTGCAATTTATTTTCTGCTGTTGTACTTTAATATTGGTTTAAAGTTTACATCTTTTTTGTATTTTTTATCCCGCGATCAATGATGCATTTGATATTTTTAAAAATTAACATATATCTATCTATACTTATACATATCTATATAATGTATTGATATATTGATATGTATATATGTGTATATGTGTATATATAATGCCTATATGTGTATCTATATATAAATCTCTGTACTTATTTATAAGCAAGTATCGATCAGCTACAGTAATCCACAGTAACTTTTCCTTTCTATTTTTAAATCCTGTGTTTTATAGGGCTTGTCTTTTTTGCCCTTTATGTTGTTCTTGTGTGTGTCTGTGTGTTTGGGGTTTTATTGTCATTGTCGGTTCTGGCTTTATGGTCATTTCGGTTGGGTGAGTAATTTGTTTTGTTTTTTTCCCATTTTTAGGATTTGTTTTTTTGCCCTTTATTTTCTTCTTGTCTGTGAGCATGTGATTGGGGCTTTATTGGTCATTTCTGCTACATTAGGATATCTGTTTTGGATTCTTAATTCATTAATTTTTCAATATTTATTTTGATGGGATGGCAACTCTATACGTCTGTAATATTGAAATGTTGATGGGATGTCAATTGTATTGTTTTATTGTTTTCCCGTACTTATGCTTCACTCTAACTATTTCCTTTCTCTTTCGAATGACTGTCCTGTTCATGTTTTGTTTGGTTAATTTAGTCAGTTTCTACATATGTTATACTTTCAATCTCACGTGAATGGAATGAAGTTGTGTTGGTCATCTTTCTTTGGTTAATTTTTAGATATCTTATACTTTGAATCTGACGTCAAATGAATGTAGCTGTATTTACTTTTTGATTTGATGGCTTGTCAGAGATTTGCTTCTCCTTTTTCTGAGATTTGCCTTTTTGAAAGATTTTCTAGAGGATTTGTCTGGTTACTGTATTGGTAATTGCAAAACAATAACTTATTTTATAATAAACCCTCTGTCCTCTCTGTCCAAAAGTCATTTCTTCTTTTATTGCTCATCCTTTCTTTTACTTTTTTATGTGTTTAAAACTCTATAAAAGTTCATTACACTACAACATATTGGATTTTTTGAGACAAAAAATTTTGTCTCAAAAGAAAATTTCGTCCCAAAAAATTTTTGGAGACGAAAAATTTTCATCTCTATTTTGTCTCAAAAAGGTTGTCTCAGAAATTATTCGAAGATGAAAATTGATTTTTGTCTCCGAAAAGTATTTTTAGGGATGAAATTGGGCGGAACCGGTCGAAACCGTTCGAACGGGAAATTTTTTCTAAGACAAAAAAATGTCGTCTCAGAAACAAGTTCGAAGAAAACAGTTTTTGTTCGAACAAAAAATTGGTAATTGACGTTAGTTCGAAGAAAAATATTAACTGTTCGAACTAACAATCTATCGACCGAAAATCGTCTGTTTGAACGAATTTTTAGAAAAGAATTTATTCGAATGAGTATTTAAGTGTTCGAACAAACGAAAGGATTGTATTTCAATGTAAGTTCGAATGGGTATATTTTTGTTCGAATGAATATGTTTTTGTTCGAATGTATGCATAAATGGTAATTTAGCATTCGAACGGCATTGATCAAACAAAATGAAATTGATACTAATACAAATTGTAATCTGTATACATCAAATTGTAATCTATATACATCAATTGTTCAAATGTTAACAAACATCATAAATATTAAAGGGAATTTAAAAAGTCAAATGAATTATGATGGTGGTGGTTGTGGTGGCATAGGGTTTTGGGACATCATTAATTGAAATTGTTCAAACATTTTTTGGTTATTTAATTGTAGCCTCTTTTCTAATCTTGCTTCTAATTCTGCTGCTTGATCTAATCGGGTCAGCAACTCTTTTTTCCTTCGATCTCAATCGTTCTATCTCAAGTGCAGCTTCCTCTAATTTTTTAGTATTGTCGTCATTCGATCTGGTTTTAGAAGAGGATGAAGATGTTGAGGATGGCTTCACGCAATGTCCTAAGCCCCTCAAATATCCAGAACGTGATCCAAGAACTTGAGAAAAGATTTGAGCATCGTTGACAGATGATTCATCAGATGGATCCGTAGCAGTGTCTCTAAGAGATATCATCTTGTCCTGAAAAAAGAAAACATTAAAATTAGTATATGTAGCAAAAATATATTTAGACAATGAAATTAAATAAACTTAAACTTACATAATTTGCCTTTGCCTCAAGATTGCTCCAAACACCATCACGATTTTTATGTGCTTTAGCATACAATTGGGTCAGATCATAATCAGTAGGATTTTTTCTTGCTGCAAAATGAAAATTAATATCATAATTTATACGAAAAAGTGTATATATTAAATATTTAATGGAGACAATAAGAACTAACCATTTTTTTTTTTGACAAGCGATGAAAAGATCGAGAACCCGCGTGATGGTGTATCGTTAAATTTGATCTATTTGCTTTATTCACTGTACTTCATTTCTGAAAAAAAAGTATTATAATTTTTACATTTTATACATCTATAATTATAAATTATTAAAAAAAAGATAATAGCGAAATTACCTGATAAGCAGAATCTTCAAATAGATCACATGCTTTCTCCCATTCGTTTGGTGGCATTGCTTGGAATGGATTTTGACACGCCTCTATCGGTGTACTGAATTTCTGATAGTGTGCATGGCATCGACCTTTGTACCTCCGGAATGCATTCGACATCAGTTCCTCAATCGTTTGTCGATCCTCTCACCGACCAAAATTTAGTTCAAACTCGTCCTTCAAATAATTATAAACAATTAGTATAATTTCAAACAATCTCATTTAAATAAAAATGTTATACAAAGTAACTTATTACCAGACAACGATTTTTGGTGTGGTCTTTTACATCTTGGGGAACTTTAGCCCAGGAGGATGTAGCCATCGGTGCATACGTGCGAGTAAGTGTACCAACATAAGAAGCAAGCCAAGCTGCTGAATCCCCAGAGCCACCGGTGTGATCATCAGATATATCAACTTTAATTTTATCCACTTTCCTTACTTTTTCTATGCAGACACCCCTCGTAATGCCTCTAACTCAGCGCTGGTTTACAACAGCTATATATACAAAAATTAAAGCATATATTTTAATTAAATTAATTTTATTTGAAAGATATACAGTGATAAAATACGTTATTCTGGTTCTGGTGACAGTGGCCCACCATTGTTGGTAGGTAAAGCACACGGAGATTCAGTAAGTGGTGGGGATGGCTCACGTGTTCTTTTGCGTTTAGGAGGCATATCTGTTTGAAATTATAATAAATTATTATTCGAACTAGATACATGAAATATTTTTATAAGAATTTTACCTACACAAATATCTGTTTGAAAATCATTCGGTATCAGTATTGCTGGACCAATCGCTCTCATCCTCAGTTGACACTTCAGTTGATTCATGTTCTTCCGACATGTCACCTTCAATTACTTCGGGGTGAACATCTTCTCTGCGCAATGGGACCATGTCATAATAGCTTAGATCAACAAATAGATTGATGCCTGATTCATTTTCTTGATATGCTTCTTCATGGTCTGGACTATCAACTTCTTTATGTGGTTTGTCTGCCTCTGGAATATAATCATATACATTTCTTGACGCAAACTTCTCGACTATTCTCCATGGATTTCCGAACTCCGGATCATCTAAATAAAAAACTTGATTTGCTTGGCATGCGAGAACGAATGGATCGTCCTCATACCATTTGCGAGATGTATTGACACTTACAAAATATTCATCCTTACGCACTCCCAACCTAGGATTTGAGACATCCCACCGAGTACATTTAAATAACCAGACCATATATCCCCCCACATACTTTAATGCTATGATATCTTCCACAATTCCGTAAAAATCGATATTATCATCCCCATGACTTCCTTCGACAACAACCCCATAATTTTGGGTTTTCCTATATCGTTCTCTGTCTGCTGTGTGAAATCTATATCCACGCACCAAACATCCTGAATATTGGATAGCCCGCTTAGACGGACCACATGCCAAAGTATATACTTCTGGTGAGATATCACATGAATGGTCATTATATTTCGATGCAACCTACATAAATAAAATAAGGATGAAATTTAAAATTATAATCATATTTAAAATAATTGTGCATAATTTCTTCCCGAATAATACCGTATGTTCAAACCATGAGGCAAATTCTTCTTCGTGCGCCTTTTCTACATCAGTCACACCATTCGTGCGAAGTAGTTGTATATGTTCGCTGCGTATGTTAATGTGAGTTATTAATTTGTATCAATACATACTAAAGTATTAGAAATGCACATAATACTACCAAACATTACTCTATTTGAACGCCATCTATGATCATGAGGTAGATATCGGCGATGTCCCATGAAACATAATTTCCGGCCATTCGTTAACCACTGAGACTGTGTATCTTTGTTACAAACCGGACAAGCCATTTTTCCCTTTGTGCTCCACCCAGACAAGTTCCCCTATGCTGGAAAATCATTTATTGTCCAAAGTACTGCAGCATGCATCTTGAATTCACGCTCAGCGGCCACATCATATGTAGTGACACCCTGTTCCCACAACTCTTTCAACTCTGCCATCATTGGTTGCAAATATACGTCTATTTCATTTCCTGGTGACCTTGGCCCTGGGATCAATAGAGTCATCATAAAATAAGGATCCTTCATACACTTCCATGGTGGCAAATTATAAGGCATTACTATGACAGGCCAGGTGCTATGAGAAGTGCTCATGTTGCCAAATGGATTAAATCCATCAGTTGCTAAACCAAGACGTACATTGCGAGGTTCTTCGGCAAACCATGGATACTGGTCATCAAATTTCTTCCATTGTAAGGAATCAGCAGGATGAGTGAGGAATTGATCATTTTGAACTCTTTGTGTGTGATGCCAAGTCATATCTTTCGCAGTCATCCGGGAAGTAAATAATCTTTGAAGTCGAGGAATAAGCGGAAAATGTCTTAGCACTTTATGGGGTACATTACGCTTATCTGATGTCCATCTTGACTCATGACACACCGGACATGATTCACATTCTGCATATTGCTTCCAGAAGAGAACACAATCATTCTTACATGCATGGATGATATTATAATCAAATCCTAACCCTCGCTTCAATTTCTTCGCTTCATAAAAATTTCGAGGTACTACGTTATCCTCTGGCAGAGCCTCTTTAAATAATTCAAGCAGCATATCGATAGCCTTTGCAGAAATACGACAAATAGATTTAATATGTAGCAACCTGACAGTGAAGGACAACTTGCTATGACGGGTGCACCCTTCGTACAATGGATGTTGTGCATCCTCCCACAATGCCTTAAAGTCTTCATTTCCCTCAAATGACTGGGTAGATGTTCCCTCTCCAACCCTAGCACCAAATATGCCTGCGCCAAGATCCCCTAACATTTCAGTCATATCTTCTCCATTATCATAACTATCATCAGAAACATCAACATTTATGTCATCCGTGTCGATCTCGTTACATTCATCCATCTGGTTGAGATGACTGCCAAATCTAACTCCTTGGGGAAATGGTTCTCCATGTAAAACCCAATGTGAATATTTAGAATCAATTCCATTTACGAATAAATGATCTTCCACAGCCATCATATTATATGAACTAAGGTTTTTGCACTTCTTGCATGGGCATCTTATAAATCCTCGACTATCAACACTCCCACAAGCAAATTCTAAGAAAGACTTCACCCCTTGTGCATATTGCTTATAGTCTCGACCAAGTCTATCTCCCAACAACATCCAACTCTTATCCATCTATAAAAGAAACCGAACAAAATTCAATAAACACTAATTCTATAATATGTTGAGATATCACGTGTTTGTTTTCCCTGTACTTTTAAGGTAGTTGGTCCTATCCCATTCGAGAGACTATCATCTATATCGCATATGTACTCAGTCTAAAACTCGTATGTTAGTAAAAATTTCGGCAGCATTTCCCTACAATTCTCCAAGTATGCTAGTCACGATAAGTCGTCGACCCTATTCATGGGCCGAAAAACTTATGAACTACATACTCGAAGAATGTAGGAAAATGCTAAACCAAAATTTAAATTGACTAACACATGAGTTTTAACTAAATATATATGCCATATAGATGATAGAATCCCAAACTGTCCACTTTGGACAATTCAAGAGTTATACCCAAACATTCTTTAAGAGAATATTTGGCCACAACTCTCGAACGGGTCTAAGGTTTAATTGCATGTAAAATAACTACAAAATTCAAGCGCTCAGTAGTAAACATAAGAAGCATACATCACAAATACATGAGAAGATTACATTACAAGTATACATGATGGGCCCTTAAAGATCTTGAAATATCTTAAGACTTGAGTTCTTAAATATTTTTAAATATTTAAACATGAGTTTTTTAAATAAATATCTTATTATTATATCCTAAGTATTAAGCTATTTAATTAGAGTATTTAGATATAATGAATTAAATAGTATGTATTAATCTATTTAATACTTGAGTTCTTAAATATTTTTAAATATTTAATTACAATTTTTAAAATAAATATCTTATTATTATATCCTAAGTATTAAGCTATTTAATTAGAGTATTTAGATATAATGAATTAAATAGTATGTATTAATCTATTTAATACTTGAGTTCTTAAATATTTTTAAATATTTAATTACAATTTTTTAAATAAATATCTTATTATTATATCCTAAGTATTAAGCTATTTAATTAGAGTATTTAGATATAATGAATTAAATAGTATGTATTAATCTATTTAATACTTGAGTTCTTAAATATTTTTAAATATTTAATTACAATTTTTTAAATAAATATCTTATTATTATATCCTAAGTATTAAGCTATTTAATTAGAGTATTTATCTATAATGAATTAAATAGTATGTATTAATCTATTTAATACTTGAGTTCTTAAATATTTTTAAATATTTAATTACAATTTTTTAAATAAATATCTTATTATTATATCCTAAGTATTAAGCTATTTAATTAGAGTATTTAGATATAATGAATTAAATAGTATGTATTAATCTATTTAATACTTGAGTTCTTAAATATTTTTAAATATTTAATTACAATTTTTTAAATAAATATCTTATTATTATATCCTAAGTATTAAGCTATTTAATTAGAGTATTTAGATATAATGAATTAAATAGTATGTATTAATCTATTTAATACTTGAGTTCTTAAATATTTTTAAATATTTAATTACAATTTTTTAAATAAATATCTTATTATTATATCCTAAGTATTAAGCTATTTAATTAGAGTATTTAGATATAATGAATTAAATAGTATGTATTAATCTATTTAATACTTGAGTTCTTAAATATTTTTAAATATTTAATTACAATTTTTTAAATAAATATCTTATTATTATATCCTAAGTATTAAGCTATTTAATTAGAGTATTTAGATATAATGAATTAAATAGTATGTATTAATCTATTTAATACTTGAGTTCTTAAATATTTTTAAATATTTAATTACAATTTTTTAAATAAATATCTTATTATTATATCCTAAGTATTAAGCTATTTAATTAGAGTATTTAGATATAATGAATTAAATAGTATGTATTAATCTATTTAATACTTGAGTTCTTAAATATTTTTAAATATTTAATTACAATTTTTTAAATAAATATCTTATTATTATATCCTAAGTATTAAGCTATTTAATTAGAGTACTTATCTATAATTAATTATACAAATATTATGTATTTAATCATCTTAATACTTGAGTACTTAAATATGGTTATCCATTTAATTATACATTACTCTAATTAAATATCTTATACTTATATTTTAAGTATTACACTAAAATACTACATGCCAAGTTTTTAATTATAAGTATTTTAATACTTGAATACTTAAGTTGTTTTCAAATATTTAATTATAATACCATAATGATATATCTTATTATTATATTTTAAGTATTAAGCTATTTGATAATGTCTTCTTAAATACTTGAGTTGATTATGCATATAAATACAGGACTTCAATATTTACAATTATACATTATAATTACATTATCATAACTATCAGCAACAATATTTAAAATATATTGTTCGAACAAAAACTTTTTAATTCGAACAAAATCTGAACGCGTTATATTATCTTCGAACTAAGAAAAGTCCATTCGAACGGTGTTCAGAGCGTTCGAATGAAATCAAGCCAGAAACCAGTCACGAAACAGAGCAACAAACTGAACCACAAAACACAATTTTTACATTCATGATGCCATATTTCAATACAACACATTGAAAACTATATGATTATCCCTAAATATGATTAATAAACAATTTAGAAAACTAAGAAAACACACCTCTTCTCCCTCTTCTTTCTCTCTCAAGAAAACAACAATCCACAATACCTATATACAAATAAAACACATTCAGCCATGCTGTTCTATCCCAACAAAAAACTTGTAAACGAAAATCGGAATGAAAAATAACAAAAATAACATATTACCTCTTCTCTTCTTCTTTCTCTCTCAAGAATCTCTTCTCTCTCAATGCTTTCAAGCTCTCACTCTCCACAACACTCTCTCAGAGCCTCTGCCACGCTCTCTCTCCCTTTCTCACAATACAATCCGAGTGAAAATGAAGTGAAAGGATCGGATTAATAATATGTGCATTTTAGTTCGAACTAATTTTTATAAGTTCGAACGCGAAAATCCTCAAACCGCGAATTTTTCCCACAAAATTTTTCCCGTTCGAATTAATATTTTTCGCGTTCGAACAAAAAAAAAGGAATATTCTCCAGTATATTCTGAAATGTTGGCGCGAATTTTCCCACCGAACAAAAAAATTCGTTCGAACATGAAATATATTTATTCGAACTGTTTTATTTTAGTTCGAACAGATAATTATAGAAATATATAAGTATAATATTATATATTATTATGTATATGTAAAAATTATATACACTATATAATACTAAGTGTCACTAAACGCATAATACTAAGTTTCTTATCAATCTATAATATTAAGTATTTAACATAGTATATTATTTTATTTACAATCAAACATAATGTTATACTTATAGTTAGTATCACTATAAGTACTATACTAAGTAATATAATAGTATAATAGTAAGTGATATTAAATTATAGATAGTATAAAAATATGAAAACTAATAATACTGTAATACTTTATAATATAGTCTAAGTACTTTGTTTATTACTAATATATAAACTAAATATATTAGAAATATGTATTTTATACTTATATTTAATGCAATGTTTTACTATATACAAAAAATATTTACTTTATAATGCAATGCTTTACACAATACTATTTTATACTCATATAATGCATAATATATATACTATTACATATATATATACTAGTTAGTCACAATATATATAAGTAATTAGATCAAAACTCAATACTATATACATATAGTTATCTAATATATATTATATATACTAGTTCGAAATTTGTTATTAGTATATATAGTAGTATTATATACTAGTATTACTAATATAAAACGTTTTGTTTTACCTCTTCTAAATATATATATATATTTTTTTGAAGTATTATATATTTCATTCGAACGTATACCCTTTCAATTCGAACTAATACCCTTTTAGTTCGAATTAATTATTCTTCCGTTCGAACGAATTTACGTTATTTATGCCGCGCGACAGCTTCTTCTCCGACATTTCGTGCCTCCTCTCATTCGAACTTTCGCTCACACCTCCGCCGTTAGCCGCCTCAACGCCGCCACCAACTCCGCCGTTGTCCTCAGATCGCCCAGAACAAGAGGTTAGGCTTAAATGCGTGTTATTTTTATGCTTTTTTCGGTAATATTTGGGGGGTTCGGATTTTGAATGAATCCGGCCCCATTTTGTTGTTTTAGCATCAAATGACTTGGTATTAATCGGTAGAAATGATAAGGATTTACTCCTAAATCATTTCTACCGATTAAAATGAAGAAATATTGAAGAAAAACAATTGTGACGGTTCGGGACTGAGTCGACTCAGCCATGTCTGTTTGGCTCAGTCCCGTTCGAATGAGCATAAATTTTATTCGAATAAAAGTCATCGCATTCGAATTAAATTTAGGTTTATTCGAATGGGAAAAAATTTTATTCGAATGGAAGTTAGGCTCATTCGAATGGAGTTAAATTTTATTCGAATGAATGGCCTTTAATTCGAATGGAATTAAAGGCCATTCGAATAAGCAGTTGTCAAACATGCTA
Source organism: Carya cathayensis (assembly GCA_011037825.1). Classification (NCBI taxonomy): domain Eukaryota; kingdom Viridiplantae; phylum Streptophyta; class Magnoliopsida; order Fagales; family Juglandaceae; genus Carya; species Carya cathayensis. The sequence continues at coordinate 319,057 of QGSO01000714.1, read as the reverse complement.
TGAGAACATCATGCATCTTCTAATTCACTTTAATTACATCACATATATATTTTATACATCAACAGCATACTAATGGCAAGCAGCAGCGGAAGGAAACGTTCCCGACCCCAGACAGTGGAAAGTAGCTCCGCAGCTACCGCTCCTTCTCAGCCGGCCGTGAGGCCTATATTAGTTGAGCGGGAGATCATTCTGGGTGACTTCCGTGACCTCACTTGGGATGGACGGAGCATACAGGACATCATCACCGATCGTGGATGGACCACGATCTGTCAACAGAGAGGCACAGCATATCCTGAGATGGTCGGTGAGTTTTACCGTGCCATGGGTGAGCAGCCTGGTGATGCTCTGTGCTATAACTTAGTGGTCCGGGGAGTGAGTATTATATTCTCTCCCCGCGTTATTGCTGAGTTTCTAGATTTGCGGCGAGAGCCGGGTGCATATCCTGCAGCAGCAGCAGCGAGAGCAGCGACTGCACCATCTGGAGAGGACACAACAGTCGCATCCTCATCGCCAGCGCCAGATGTACAGACCGCAGAGCTGGACGCTGGCACAGATGATAGTGAGAGCGGCGATGAGGTACCTGATGATGGTCTCACAGACGATCAGGTTCGTGACCTAGTGCGAGACCCTGAGGCTCCTCCATATGATGGCGGTAAAGTGATTCGACAGGCCGACTGTACAGCATTTTTCAGAATGCTTAATTTGATTGTCGGCTATAACATTGATCCGAAGAAACACAAGACTGATTTCGGGATGGAGCGGGCCAGATTTTTGTTACGGTTAGCACAGGGGGAGCCGATTGATCTGGCATTATATTTCTTCCTCCGCATTCGCACAGAGTCACGCTATTCGGGTGGAGGTAGTCTACCATTTGCATTGTTGATATCTAACCTCCTACTCCGTTCAGGGGTTACAGTGACTCTGACTGAGCGGAGGTCGCCACAGATGGGGCCTGTTAACAAGATCACATTCAGCAAGAGCAAGGGTCACTTGCCGAAGACTCGTGCAGTGCAACAGGATCAGCCTCCTCCTATTGATCCAGCTTCTGCTGCTGCTGCCCCTATTGAGAGACATCCTGCTGGGGCTACTCCAGATGAGGTACGGGCTATATTGGCGGAGCACCGCGACATTTTATTGAGGGACTTCATTCACCCCATGATGGAGAAGCTTAAGGACCTAGAAGGACGCATGCAAACTTTACAGGAGGATTTTGATTTATTTAATAAATAAATATTGTTAGTTATTATTTTACTTTTTTTATGTTGTATATAACGTCTAACTCATTTTGGGATGTAATTAATGCAGTATGATTTTTATTTTTAGTGTTTGCTAGCCTCTTTATTGTTAATTATATTTTCTTCTCATTATACTTAATGTTCACGATAATTGAAAAAATGACACTATCTTCATTTTTAATATTTAGTTAACTAAAATACTTTTAAATTAATTACATAAAAATAATTTATGAATTTGTAAATATTTTAATTCATTGTAAATCATAATATATATTATATAGAACTTTTTATTCACTTTGGAAATGATAAATAATTAATAGAAAAAATATGTATTCTTACAATTTTAACAATATATCTTTTCAATTAAACATTACCGTTCGAACGCGTTAATACTAATTCGAACAAATAATATTTCATTCGAATTAATTAATTTTTTGTTTGAATTAAATTTTATTAGTTCGAACGGTATAAATTTTTGGAGATGACCTGATTCGTCACAGAATCTCCAGTTTGAACTACTATGTTTTAGTTCAAACGGATTTATAAGGTTTTCTATGTTTTGAGACGAAATTAAAATTTCGTCTCAGAAAAGTACTTTTAGGGATGAAATTAATTTCGTCCCTAAAAATAAAATTTCTTGTAGTGTTAATAAATTTCATTTCTACCATGCTGCCATCCCTTCTCATATTTCTCCCGAACTTCTTTTGGTTTTAAAACCAATTCTTGTCTTGAGCTCAGAAGTTCTACTTTTTTCCATTGAAGGTTATTTATTAGTGAGTTTCTATTATTTCTTTAATGGTTCTTATATGTTCTTTTCGTCTGTTTTTATGTTGCTCGTATCTTGGAAATTATCTTGTTTAAATTTTTGCAGTAATGTTTATTTGTTCGTGTATTTTTATGTTCTTTTTATGTTTTGTTAAAGTGTTGGCTTTCATGTTCTGTGCATGAATTTACTTCATTTTTTTGTCGTTATATTTAATTTGGAGTTCAGTTACAAATTTTGGCAGTTTTTGGTTTGTCACATGGAGGGCACATTCTCGGAATGTTGCCATTTATATCCTTGTATACTCACCACATATTGATACAGAAGCATGAGTTCATCTTTCATGAATTTCTAGTGGATGTTAATGTATGCATTCCAAGGTATGTTCCCTTCGTCAGCCAAAAACTCTGCCAGCAACGTAATACTTATCTTGATTAACTTCCATATTTGGTCTTGATGTATCTTTCAGTGCTTCTGGCCCCTTTATTCAATTATGGTTTGGTTACTATTTTACAGTTCATTTTTTGTATTATTTTACATCTTATTGTTTCTATCTGAGACCACGGGATTTTTTGGACTTTTGTTCTTTTGTGAAATTTTCTTTGAGACCACGGTTTTTGCTGGTTGTGGCCCTGTTTTTTAACTATGATATGGTTAGTATTTTACAGACTATTGTATGTACTATATTACATTTCATTGTATCTATCTGAGACCACGGGATTTTTGGGCTATTGTTCTTTTGTGATTTTTCCCTCTCAGACCACGACTTTTTTGTATTGTTTTGTGTTATTTTTTTAGGATGCATTTTTTTGTTTGGTTTGCTGACTTGTTCATTTCTGATTTGAAAATTATGTATACATTTGTCGACTTTTTGATGGTTGAAATTTTGGGCACTCTTTTTTGTTCGGTATGCATTTCTTTTCTCTTGGTTGATGCCAGTTTTTTTTTTTTTTTTGATTTTCTTTCCTTCTGTTCTCCATTTAATGGTTCTAATTTGTTTGTAGTTGCTGCAGGGAATTTGGATTTCTTGTTTTGCTGATCGGTTTCTTTAAGGTTTGTGTCTTATAGTTTTACGTTAGATGTTTTTTTATTGTTTCACTCTGCTATTTAATTGGGTTAGTTTTCCCTGTTACCTTGACGGCAGTTTTCCCCTTGTGTATAATTTTTTGTTGATATATTTAAAAGTAAGGTACTGCATTATATGTTTTAACTTAATTCATGATTGACTAAGTTATAATAAACTGTATATATTCTTAGATAGGTTGCCGTTTTGAATTCGTAAGGTTTACAGTCTGTATAATTTTTTTACTTTGATTTTCTGGCATCCTAAATTTTAGTAGGTGTATTTCTTAAAGAAGTAGATTCAAAACTTAACTTGGCTGACTGTTTGGATTTTGTGATGGTTTAATTTTTCCCCGTTCATTCAAAGTTATCAATTGGACAACATATTAGATATAGAAGATATCCAAAGTTTTGTTTAATTTTTTTTTTATATATTGTAGTGTGTATACATATTAGATATAATTTTTATTTGTTTTTACCAAATTCTATAAATATTCATGTTCTTGTATGTTGGGTTTTGTTGATAACCCGAGGTATGGAATTTATAGACTTGATTCAAATGTGGATTTGAGTAACTGGACTAACTTTTCGTATCTTTTTCTTTTGTATCTTTACTTCTGTTTTTTACTTATATATTGTAACAATGTATACGTATTACATATAATTTGTTTATCGTTCTCCCTGCTTTGCAGTTTGGAAAACTTTTGGTTTTTTTTCCCTTGTTTCAGCTTTTAATTTTGGATTTGTTCATATGTCTTTATAATATTGTACTTTCTAATCTTTCCGCAAATGATTAAAGTAATCGACTTTAATTTGAAACTAAAGTATAATTTTATTAAATACCCCAATATTGTAGGTCTTTTTTTGTATGTCTATTTTCAACAGTCTTTGTTAATATCTTTCCTGTTTCGGTATTAAATTTAATCTATTTATTTTATTTATAAAATGAAGTATAATTCTATTTAAACCTTTCCAAAAAATTGTAATGCTCAAAGAATGACAAAAAGAATAAACGCTATTGTTATTTTGAAGGAATTTATTCTTATCGTTAGCTATTTCTTCTTAATGCATCTGTGTGCATATTAAGAATTCAATTGGACTATGTATTTGTTACAAAAGCCCTATAAAAAATCAATTCTGAGTGGTATTTTTATAAATTTATATTGATATAAATATATATATATTTTTCGCATCAATATACTTTCAAAATTGTTTTATACGTTTTATAATATGTAACAAACTTTTGCGCCATAACAATTAAATTCAAAACATTTAGAATATTTCTTCCTTTGCAAGAAAAAATAAATAAATCTACTGAAATACATATATGTAAATATTGGGGATTTTTTTAATTTACATTACTAAATGAAAATTCATTTAGATCTCTAAAAACTATTTCCTATATAACCTGTCCAATAGATTTCTTTTTTTCTTACATAATTTTTCTTGCAAGGGAGGAATGTTCTTAGTGTTTTTAGTTAAAATTGTTATATTTAGTAAAAAAAATTTACATCATAACATTATTACGTGTAGTTTTGAAAATCTTAAAATTCATGAAACTTTTGAAAATCAGAAAATTAAAAAAACTTACTTTTATCAAATTTCCTGCTCATTAACCAGTTGATGCCTCATTAATTAACCAGTTGATGCCAAATAGATTTGCCGCTAAAATAAGTAGCCCATTCCCAACTTAATTCAAAATTTATTTTTGTTTTAACCTTATTGCAAAGGCCCTTTGTGAAGTGCATAATAATTCAATTTATGGCCGTTCGGATTGAAATATTCCAGAAAATGTTAATTAATTTGATTTCTATCTAACGTCAGAAAGTTCTAAACAAAATCTTAGATCCCATTCAGTTCATTCCTGTTTAAACGCTAGAAAGGTTTAAATAATTATTAGATCTCGGCATGATTTTAAAACAAATGCAAAAATCATAGCTGAAAAAAATTTCTGAATAACAAATTTTGGACGTAGGCCAATTTTGGACCAGCAAAATGTGAACTTGTAAATAAATACTGGAATTTGTTTATGTACGATAATTTATTTTTCATTCGTTATGAAGATTTCTTTATCATTTCTTTCGCAGTTTTTATCAATGGGTTTTGGTAAATCTTTTTTTCATTAAGACCACATTATATTTTTTTGATAATTTATATATATATATATAATATAATAAAATTTATATATTTTGGATATAATTTCCGACATAACTTTTCCCTGAAGCAAAGGAAAAAAAATAAAAATTGAACATATATAAGGAATTAAAAGAATTAATTTAAAAGATTAGTTTTATTTTTATGGATATAAATGATTTGAAACTTTTTAATTATAAAATATGGTTAAAAGTAAATTTTAGTTGTAGTAATAATTCATGATATTTTTTTAAATGAATGGCTTATCGTTACAATATTTTAATTGATATCTTCGATCTGTATATCATTAATTCTACATTTTTTGTAATAATATCTAAAATGCAAAACCAATTGTTAAAAATAAAATATATAAATAATATTATATTTTCAAAAATTAATTAAAGTTATTAAATTCTCATATGATAACTTCTTATTAAAAAAATTAATTATTTGAAATATAAAATATAGCAATTATTATACTTATAAAATTTTATCCAAAAAATTTGTTTTGTTTATATTTTTTATATTTAATACTTCTTTAACTTTTTTTTACCCAAAAAAAGGCTGTCTTGATATTAAAAAGTTGTCACTAAATTGAGAATATAATATATTAATTAAAAGAAAAAAAAGAACATTCTTGTAAAATTTTAGTAGTATCGTTTGCACAAAAAAGAAAAAAGATTCAACTTTTATTATCATTTTGTCAGAAATTTTAAAAATTTATTCATTTTTAATCAAAAAACAAATTCTAAATCCTTTGATAATGTTTTTGTGTGAAAAACAGGAACTATATTGTTACTTAAAGGTGAAAAGTCAAGAGCGACATTGTTGAACCCAATATTTTAAGTTTTGTGTGATTATAAATTTACACATGAATTTTGATGATAACAAATGAATTCAAAGAATAAAGGAGTCTCAAACTCAAGTTGTCCACACAATGGAGTAAAGCACATCAAGGAACCAAGTATGAGCAAGAAGGGAATAAGTTCACATTAAAATCATAGAGTAATATTGTAAATCTCTTAAAAATTTGAAATTATGATTAAGACTCAAAATTAATATTTTAGCATAAAGCATTAAAATACATTTTCCACATGTGCATGAATATTTTGAAAATTAAATTTGAAAATTTTCAAAGATGATTGATTGTCATCTTTCACATGTGCATGACATGATTAAATGTATGAATTTTGAAAATATTAAAGATGATTGATTGTCATCTTTCACATGTGCATGTTTTATTTGAATATTTTCAAAAGTGATGGATACTTTTCTTGACTTATGCAAAAGGTAGACATCTTTGTTTAAAAATTTTGAAAAGTAAAGTATGATTCTTTTGTCATATGCAAAAAGTAAAAGATTAGATTTGAATTTTTTGAAAAGTAAAGTGTGCTCCTTTTTACATATGCAAAAAGTAAAATATTAGGTTTGAAATTTTTGAAAAGTGAATGATGTTGTCTTTGACATGTGAATCCTTTTAAATTTGAATATGAAGTCTTATATGCCTATAGATAGATCATTTGAGAGTTTCACATTTACAACATCAAGAGCATACAGCATTCATTCAAAACTTTCATTCTCTCTTCTCTAAGTATTGAGCCTTAACCCTTGTTCATGTTGAGATATATAGTTTGCGCTGAATTGTTCTTATTTCACTCATTGAGGGGTGTTTTCTTATAACCTACCCACTATCAATTCTTGTATCAGTAAAAGGTTGCGTATACCCTTGTGCATGTAGAAAGTGTTCTACACAGGGAATAGTTGAATCACCACGTGTAATGTGATTGCAAGTGTAGAGGGTGTTCTATACGGATCCTTTGTAGTGGTGTTGTTCAAAGGTATAACATGTTTCTATCTTCACCTGAAGGAGGTTTAATAGTGAATTTGGAGATCCTCAAGGGGTAGCTTGAGGCGAGGACGTAGGCAGTGGGGCCGAACTCGTTAACATACTGAGTTTGCTTCTCTCTTACCCTTACTCTTTATATTTATTGTTGTTTCATATTTTGTTTATATTTTATATTGTATATTTGATTTATAATTGTTTTTTTTTAAATACAACTCAATTCACCCCCCTTCTTGTGTTAGTCATCTGGGCAACAATTGGTATCAGAGCTAAAGCTCTTTATAAGATTAACTATCTTTTGAGTTAAGATCTTATGGCTAACATTGCAGCTTCATTTGGTGAAGGTCAATCTAGCAGTCGGCCTCCACTCTTTTGTGGAGACAATTACTCATTCTGGAAAGTTAGAATGAGAATATTCCTCTAGACTCAAGGTCGAGAAATCTGGAAATGCATTGTAAATGGACCTTATATTCCAACAAAAGTGGTTGATGGAGTAAAAGTTAAAAAGGAAGAAGAAGAGTTTGATAGTGAAGACGATAGAATTTATACTTTGAATTTAACTGCTATGAATTTATTATATAATGCTCTCAATGGTAATGAGTTTAATACAGTAATGACTTGCGCTACGGCAAAGGAAATTTGGGATAATTTGGAAATTACTTATGAAGGAACTTCTCAAGTCAATGAATCAAAAATTTATATTCTTACTCATGAATATGAAATGTTTAAGATGAATGATGATGAACTATTTCTAGTATGCACATTCATTTTACTAACATTATAAATAGCTTGACAGCTCTTGACAAAATTTATTCCAAAGTGGAGATAGTAAGAAAAATTCTCAACTCTTTACCAAAACGTTGGGAATCAAAAGTGACAGCGATTCTTGAAGGTAGAGACCTCAAAAATCTCGAAGTGAATGAACTCATCGGGTCACTTATCACCAATGAGTACGCATTGAAAAGAGGAGAAAAAGAAGGAATGCCAAAGAAGAGTTTGGCACTTAAAGCTGTTCGTCATGAAAGTGAAAGTGATGAAGATGAGGAAAATGAAGACAAAGATGAAGAAGTTGCGATAATAACAAGAAGAATTCAGAGGTTCTTAAAGAAAAATAAAACTCCTCCGAAAAAATCCTTCAAAAAGTTTTCCAAGAAAGATTTAGGTAAAAATGGTACTTTAATTTGTTATAAATGTAATAAGGCTGGTCATATCAAGCCAGATTGTCCTTTGCTAAAGAAAGATCGAAACAAAGGCAAGAAAGTAATGAAAACTACATGGGATGATGATTCAAATAGCTCAGATAGTGAAGCAAGCAATGGAGAATCAGCAAATCTTTGTCTTATGGCTAAAGATGACATGGAGGTAACAAATCTTGATAATATTGAAGATCCTTCATATGAAGAATTGTAAAATGTTTTAGAAGAGGTATATGAGGAATTTGAAAATTTGAGTATCAAGTATACTGCTTTGAAAAAGAAAAATTCTTCTTTAACAAACGAAATTGATATTTTAAGAAAAAAAATATTGTTTTGAAAGATGAAAATCTTGAGTTGAAGAAGAAGAAAACTGATTTAGAAAATATTGTTGAAAACTTTACGAATGGAAAAAGAAATTTTGAAAAACTTTTTGGTAGTTAAAGATATGTTTTTGACAAGGCAGGCTTGGGATATATGCCAAAACAAAAATATAAACCTTATAAAATCTTCTTTGATAAACCTTCTACATCAAAGTCCAATATTCAAAATTCTTTTCATAATAATTTTGTCAAAAAAAGATACAATTATAATCACTTAAGTTCTTCATATATGTCACATGCTATTTGTAATTTTTGTAATAAAAATTGTTATAATTATCATACTTGTCTTATTAGAAGAAAGCATACAATGTAGGGCCATATGGGTACCTAAAAATCTTGTTTATTCTAATACTAATAAATAAAGGATCCAAAGAATTTGGGTATTAAGAAAAATCATTTTAATTGTTTTTATAGGTATGCATGAAGTCCTCCACAAACAAAAACAAATGGTTTTTAGATAGTGGATGTTCAAGACACATGACGGGAGACAAGACTAAGTTCTTTGATCTTAGATCTAAATATGAAGGACATGTGACATTTGAAGACAACTCGAAAGGGAAGACCGTAGGAATAGGTAAAATTGATAATAAATCTTCTCTCATAATTAAAGATGTTCTACTTGTTGAATGTCTAAAACATAATCTTTTGAATATAAGTCAATTATGTGATAAATGATTTACAGTTACTTTCAAAATGGATTAGTGCATTATTTTGAATGATCATGATTGTAATATTTGTTTTATTGCTTTTAGAAGTAACAATGTTTATACAATTGATTTTTAAGAAATTAGCTCACAAGATGCTATTTGTTTTTCAACTCAAAATAAAACTAGTTGGCTATGGCATAGAAGACTAGGTTATGCCAACACGAAACTTATTTCTAAACTTTCAAAAAATGATCTTGTAAGAGGTTTACCAAAGGCAAATTTTCTTAAAGACAAAATTTGTGATGCATGCCAATTTGGTAAACAAACAAAAATATCTTTTAAAACCAAGAAACATATTTCCACTACCAGACCATTGCAACTGATACACATGAATCTTTTTGGACCAATAGAGTTGCAAGTCTAGGAGGAAAATATTATGCATTTGTTATTGTTGATGATTTCTCTAGATATACTTGGGTCATCTTTCTTGCTCATAAAGATGAGACACATAATGTCTTTACCAAGTTATGCAAGAGAATTCAAAATGAAAAGGGTTATACTATTTCAAGTATCCGAAGTGATAGGGGAAAAGAGTTTGTTAATAAAATTATTGAAACATTTTGCGATGAAAATGGTTTTGTGCATAATTTTTCTGCTCCTTGAACTCCTCAACAAAATGGGGTAGTAAAGAAGAAAAATAGATCTCTTTAAGAGATGGCAAGAACAAAACTTAATGAGAACAACTTGCCTGATTATTTTTGCGCCGAAGCGGTGAGTACTGCATGTTATGTTATAAATAGAGTTATGCTAAGGTCTAAATTAGATAAAAACCCCTTATGAGCTTTGAAATGAGAAAAAACCCAACATTAGTTACTTTCATGTATTTGGATGCAAATGTTTTATTTTGAATAACAGGGATAATTTAGGCAAATTTGATGCAAAATCTAATAAAGGTATCTTTCTCGGATATTCTACTAATAGTAAAGCTTATAGAGTATTCAATAAAGAGACTTTGACTGTACAAGAATCTATACATGTAGTATTTGATAAATCTAATTCTCTACTCTCCAAGAATCCACTGATGAAGAAACAAGAGATATAAATAATATGAAAAGTCTCAATCTCAACAAAGAGAACACAATAGGCTTGTACTACATGGAAAGTCCAACATGGAGACATCAGGAAATATCATCAAAATTTAATACAAGATGCAACCAAACAATGGAAATTTGTGAAAGATCCTCTAGTGGAACAAATTCTGGGAGAACCTTCTCGAGGTGTAAGTACTCGATCATCTCTTAGAAATATTTGCAATTATACTGCTTTTCTATCTCAGATTGAACCTAAAAATATTGATGAAGCACTTCTTGATGAATCTTGGATTATAGCTATGCAAGAAGAGCTTAATCAATTTGAAAGAAATGATGTTTGGACACTTGTTTCAAGACCCAAAAATCATACTATTATTGGAACAAAATGGGTTTTTAGAAACAAGAAAGATGAGTCCGGAGTCATTACTAGAACTAAGGCTCGACTTGTAGCCCAAAGTTTCAATCAAGAAGAAGGAATCGATTATGATGAGACATATGCACCAGTTGCAAGATTAGAAGCTATTCGAATGCTACTTGTATATGCTTGTTATAAAAATTTCAAACTTTTTCAAATGGATGTTAAAAGTACTTTCTTAAACGGTTTTATAAATGAAGAGGTATATGTTGAGCAACCTCCAGGTTTTGAAAATTATATTTCTCCAAATCATGTTTTCAAACTCACAAAAGCACTATATGGAATCAAACAAGCTCTTAGAGCTTGGTACGAGAGACTCAGTGGTTTCTTGATTGAAAAAGGTTTTTCAAGAGGAAAAATTGATACAACTCTTTTCATTAAATACGAAAATGATGATATTCTTTTGATTCAGATTTATATTGATGATATAATATTCGGTGCTACTAATAAAAATATGTGTCAAGTTTTTGCTAAGACTATGCAGGAAGAATTTGAAATGAGCATGATGGGAGAGCTTACATTCTTTTTCGGATTGCAAATTAAGCAAGCAGAAAGTGGGACATTCATCAATCAATCAAAATATATTAAGAAATTGCTGAAGAAGTTTGGGATGGAAGGTGCTAAGGAAACTGGAACACCAATGAGCCCATCCACTAAACTTGATAAAGATGAATCAAGTAAGCCAGTTAACTCGAAGGTATATCGAGGTATGATTAGTAACTTATTATATTTGACAGCCAGTAGACCAGATATTATGTTCAGTGTGTGCCTATGTGCATGCTTTCAATCATCTCTAAAAGAATCTCATTTAATTGCAGTTAAAAGCATTCTTAGATATCTTAGTGGTACAATTAACCTAGGGTTATGGTACCCTAAGCACATATCTTTCGATCTAATCAGTTACACAGATGCCGATTATGCTGATTGTAAAATAGATCAAAAAGCACTAGTGGAGCATGTCATTTCTTAGGTCATGCACTAGTTTTCTGGTTTAGTAAAAAACAAAATTCTCTTGCACTATCTACTGCAGAGGCAGAATATGTTGCTGTGGGTAGTTGTTGTGCTCAAGTTCTTTACATGAAGCAACAGCTTGAAGATTTTAAACTCATGTATAATCACATTCCAATCAAATGTGATACTACAAGTGCTATAAATCTTTCAAAGAACCCAATACAACATTCTAGAACTAAGCATATTGAAATAAGATATCATTTTCTTCGAGATCATGTGCAGAAAGGCGATATAGTACTAGAGTTCACAAACACACATGATCAGTTAGCATATATTTTCACAAAACCTTTACCAAAAGATAGATTATGTATGATTAGAAGAGAAATAGGTATGATGCATGTTATGAATATCTCTTAAAAAATAGACCAGAGTTCATAAAAATAGAGAGATATTTTTTTAAATACTTTTACATAAACTTGAAGTTCTTAGCCTCATGTTTGAGACGCTCATTATCTTCATACAATATCATGTCATCTCTATCCATGGGAACTGGTAAGCGGAATGAAGAATCTAATAGAGATTTCAACTGTTTATTATTCTGCCGAAGGATTCGTTCCCTTGTGTGAGACTCTTGAACAATTCATTGAAGTACAACAATTTGTTCTTTAAGTTTTTCAACCTCATGGCTTTTGGCTTGTACCCATTGGGAAAAACTAATAATAGAGGATGAGTAGCGAGTCCTGAGACTCACCAAGTCGTAGATAGCATCGATTTCTGACTTATTAGCCAAACTATTATTTTCTTGCTGCAACATGGCACCAATGACAACTGCAGAAAGGACAGGAGGTTGAGGTGCTGAAAGCCTCATGGATGGATCTAGAGGAATGTTAGAAGAATGAGCCATTGAGAAAAGAATTGAAAACTTAAAGCGAGAATGTTGAAGGAATGCAGATGAGTTATAGAGATAAGAATAAGATTTGATGCAAATTGGATTAACTTTAAGACTGATTTTATAGAGATAACATAAAGAAGAAGACAAACTATTGTCTCTTCAAATCTTATTTAGTCAAAAGAAATACAAGATATGCTGGACACACATTGTCAAAAGTTTTCTCACTAAGCCAGTGAGATTAACAGTAGATTGTCCCTATTTTTCTAGTAAACGATAAACCTCTATTGTTATCTGCCGATGTTGACCTTGTATCTAAACCCTTTCTCGTTCCAGCTCCTCTATACGTGGTTGCAGATCATGAGCATACCAATCTGTAAATTTTTTCAACTCTTTGTTTTCTTGCTTTAGCCTTTTATTCTCTTTATCCTTATTAGCAAGCTTCTATCGTAAGTCAGATATTTAGATGTTAAGATGATCAATCTCACTCACCCTCGCCATTAACCTCCGAGACATGGTCGTAACAGAGGCAGCATATTGACTACTGAATATTCTTGATTCTGCAACAATCTCAGAATTAGCTCTACTAGAAAAACAGATCTCTGCTCCTATCATGGTATTGAAGGCCTCAGGAGATAAGATTGATGGTTGATGCGTCAAGAGTTCTCGATTCAAATCTGGAACATTAATGGAAGAGAATTGCTCGACCATTCTATCGTTATGGAAAAACAGAACTCAGGTCAAGGAGCAATGTGATTTTTTGTTGTTGTATCTGATGGGTGAAAATAATCATTTTTTTTTATAAAAACTCAGAGCCTTCAATCCCGTTTTTCAACAACATCAGGCGATTGTTTAAATCTTCAGCCGCACTAAATTCATAGAGTTAGGCCTTAAGCCTTTACAGCACTTGTTGGGTCACAAATGGCTCATTTTTTTTCAACTATCTACAGTGTCTACTGACACACCATTTTCTTTAGTCGATTTACTTGTTGCGGATCCTTTTTAATGATGCCAAAAGGGGGAGAAGTTTTAGACTAGAACATTAACATTGTTTAAATTGCTAAACTTGTTATATATGCTTGGAATTATATTTATACTTTTGCTTAAAAACTAACTCATATTTTCAGGGGGAGCTTAAGTATTAATACTGGTTTCAGGTTCTATCAAGTATTTGTCATCATCAAAAAGGGGGAGATTGTTGAACCCAATGTTTCAAGTTTCGTGTGATTATAAATCTACACATGGATTTTGATGATAACAAATGAATTCAAAGAATAAAGGAGTCTCAAACTCAAGTTGTCCACACAATGGAGTCAAGCACATCAAGGAACCAAGCAAGAGCAAGAAGGGAACAAGTTCACATTAAAATCATAGAGTAATGTTGTAAATTTCTTAAAAATTCAAAATTAGGATTAAGCCTCAAAATTAATATTTTATCATAAAGTATTAAAATACATTTTCCACATGTGCATGAATATTTTGAAAATTAAATTTAAAAATTTTCAAAGATGATTGATTGTCATCTTTCACATGTGCATGACATGAATAAATGTTTGAACTTTGAAAATATTAAAGATGATTGATTGTCATCTTTCACATGTGCATGTTTTATTTGAATATTTTCAAAAGTGATGGATGCTTTTCTTAACTTATGCAAAAGGTAGATATCTTTGTTTGAAAAATTTGAAAAGTAAAGTGTGCTCCTTTTGTCATATGCAAAAAGTAAAAGATTAGGTTTGAAATTTTTGAAAAATGAATGATGTTGTCTTTAACATATGAATCCTTTTAAATTTGAATATGAAGTCTCATATGCCTATAAATTGATCATTTGAGAGCTTCACATTTACAACACCAAGAGCATACAACATTCATTCAAAACTTTCATTCTCTCTTCTCTAAGTATTGAGCCTAAACCCTTGTTCATTTTGAGAGATATAATTTGCGCTTTGTTGTTCTTATTTCACTCATTGAGGAGTGTTTTCTTATAACCTACCCACTATCAATTCTTGTATCAGTAAAAATGTGTGTATAACCCTTGTGCGTGTAGAAAGTGTTCTACACAGGGAATAGTTGAATCACCACATGTAAAGTGATTGCAAGTGTAGAGGGTGTTCTATACGGATCCTTTGTAGCGGTATTGTTCAAATGTGTAATACGTTTCTATCTCCACCTGAATGAGGTTGAATAGTAAATTCGGGGATCCTCAAGGCGTAGCTTGAGGGTGAGGACATAGCCAGTGGGGTTAAACCTCGTTAAAATACTGAGTTTGCTTCTCTCTTACTCTTACTCTTTATATTTATTGATGTTTCATATTTTGTTTATATTTTATATTGTATATTTGATTTATAATTGTTATTTTTCTTAAATACAACTCAATTCACCCCTCTCTTGTGTTAGTCATCTGGGCAACAGCAATCTTGATCGAAAAACTTGTAAGTGTCTTTTTATAGTCTTAAGAAAAATCATGATGTATTTTCTTAATTTTCAAACTTGTTAATCTTTTGTTATGTTTTAGATTATTTACTTGTCATATTTTGTGCTAATATATACTTAGATATCTTTATTATTTATTGTTTTATCTTAGAATCGTGTATCATAGGTGGGTTTAATGTTACTTTTAATGACAATGTGCAATTTTTTTAGCCTTTCATTTTTTTCTCTAATATATTTACTTTTTAAATTTTCTTGAAGAAATTATAGAATATTTATTAAATTCACAAGATCGAACAAATTTTTACTGTAACATAACATTTAAAAAATTGTTATTAAAGCTTCTAAAAAACAATCAACAAAAAAGATGTTATATAAAGATTTGCCTGAAGAGAAAAAAGCATAACTACATCGAAAAGCTAAATAAAGATATGCCCAGAAAAAGGCTACGAAGATTAATTTGATTGACCCAATAGATTTAGAGCTGTCCAATGTAGATCAAGTCATTACATCTGTTGATGACACATCTAATGATTATCTGCCACAAATCAGAAATGCTCAAAACAGTAACTTTTAATAGACACAATTCAAAAGATATCGTATTTCTGATATTGACAACAACATTGATGGAACTTCTTCCTCACAATGAGCATCTATCTCTACAAATATTAATCTCTTTACGGCAGATTCAGATGAATCTATATTTTAAATACTATATCGGATTCTTCAATGTTTCTAAATTCATCTATGGATTTGCTGAGAGAAAGTTCTGCAAATGCACGGATAGAAACAACACATATGTCTGAACATCTAACAATCCAACAGGTTTACTATTTTTTTCCTTTTCTCTATCTTATTGTCTCATTCTTCCTATTAAAGAATGATCTTCTCGCCCAAATAGGATCTTTATATTTTGCAAGTGCAATCAACTACTCAAAGGACTTCAGCAACAATATCTTTGGGTAAGTAAAAAAAACAAATTAAATTCTTTTTAAACATTCTATTATGATCTCTTTTTTCACTTTTAACATATTGATAAAATAATTATTATTTTATTAACTCTAAACAATTTTATTCTATTATATTCTTATTTCAACTTAATAGGTACAAGATGTCGTCACTCTTTTACACATAGATAAATACTGCAAAACATTCTGTTCGAAGCTTCTTACTTACCAAATATGCCATCATGTAGACATTGCAAAGCAAAGAGATTCTTCCATGAAACCAACAACTTTTGCTGTGCTGATGGGTCAATTTCTTTGGCAACAAATGTTGTTCCTGAACAACTTTATAGCTTGTTTGTTTCAAAAACTCTAAATCTATACAATTTCAAACATATGTTCGAACATACGACAATAAATTTGCTTTTACATCTTTTGGAGTTAAATTTGATAGAAACTTGAGCCAAAGAAATAGAGTTATTTACATATTTCGAGTTCAAGGTCAGATCTATCATTATCTCTCTAATTTAGTTCCGTCAAATGGTCGGCCTTCAAACTTACAGCTATATTTCTATGATATTGAACATGAATTTCAAAATTGTATTCTTGATTCAACTAGAATGGATCCATCAGTTATTGCACAGCTCATGGATATTCTTCGTGTCAATCCATATTCTACATTTTTTCGCTCTCTTGGGGATCTACCAAGTTTGGAATGTCAAAAAATACGCATCAGATCATATCCTGGTTTAGATTAACGTGTATATAATGCCTCTACATCGTCAGAAGTTGCAGCAATTTGGGTTGAAGATGATACTCTAGAACAAATCACACCTCGTGACATCTTTGTTTACAACTATGTTGGTGGAAATCACATAGTTCAATATTATTTTGGATGTTACGATCCACTTCAATATCCGTTGTTATTTCCTTTTAGTGATATTGGATGGCATCAAGGTATACAAAGAATCAACCGACTAGGTGCATTTATGTCTAATCATAGTCATGTTGCAAAATCAATTGATCCACATTAATCAATATCAGCAGACGAATTACTTAGACGAGAAGAGCAAGGTTATATACGCTACTCCAAATGATTTATACATTTTATCTACAATTTACATATTAAATATGTAAATTGCAAAATTTTTAGCCATGATTTTTTGTAGTGTTGAGAAGAAAAAGGAAAGATCCATTTGTTTCATGCCGTGAATACTATTATTATAAGTTACAAATCAGAGAAGATATCAATTCAATTCTTCTACTCTCTGGTTGGTTGCTTCAACAATTTGTTATTGATATGTGTATTAAAATTGAAACATCAAGGTTAGATTATTTTCATAGTAATCGGCAACATATTCGATCTGAATTATATCAAGGCATTGTGGATAGTATCAATGTTGGAGAAACAAATGCTTCTAGAATTAAAAAGCGTGTGATTTTGCCATCATCTTTTATTGGAGGTTCAAGGGATATGTAAAAAAGATACATGGAGGCAATGACTTTGGTTCAGCGGTATGGCAAACTATATATCTTTTTAACAATTACATATAACCCAAATTGGAAAGAAATCTCAGCTGAATTGAAACCACATGAAGAGACTCAAAATCGTCTTGATTTAATAGCCTGAGTCTTTAGAGCAAAATTAGAGGAATTGAAGCATCAATTATTCAAGCAAGAAATATTTGGAAAAGTTTCAGCATATGTTTATGTTATTAAACATCAGAAAAGAGGGCTCCCACATGCACATTTTTTGATCATCTTACATTGAGATTGGAAATTATATGCACCAGAATCTTTGATCAAATCGTTTTTGCAAAATTACTTGACAAAGACAAGAACTTGCATCTATATACAGCTGTTATAAAACATATGATGCATGGACCGTGTGGAGTCTTGAATCCAACAAATGTGTGCATAAAAAAGAATGGTCAATGCAAAAATAGTTATCCAAGACACTTTGTGCCAAACACAACTATTACAAATGATTGTTTTCCAATACACAAAGGAGCTGATGATGGAAAAATAGTCAAAATCAGAGGTCATGATTTGGATAATCATTGGGTTGTTCCATACAATCATTATTTGCTTGCAATGTTTGACTGTCATATTAATGTCGAAATATGTTCTACAATAAAGGAAGTTAAATATCTTTACAAATATGTTTACAAAGGTCATGACCGTGTTGCCTTCAATTTGGTTTTTGAACAAACCAATCAAGAAATTGATGAGATTCAACAATTTCAATCAGCCCAATGATTGCTCCACCAAAAGCGGTGTGGAGAATATATGGGTTTATTATCAATGAATTACATCCAACATTTTATAACTTACATTTACATCTTAAAAATTAACACCAAGTAACTTTTTGACCAAAATGCCAGAAAGTTGTTATATAAGGAATTCCCAATATTTTTTGTTTGGAGTCAACAGTACAAAATGTGGACTGTTCGAAAGAAGCAAGTTGTTATAGGCCGAATTGTGACAGCAAATCCTTCTGAAGGTGAAAGATATTATTTGTGAATTTTATTGAATCAAATAAGAGGTCCTTTGTCATTTGATGACCTCAAGACAATCAATGGTGTTTTAGCCCCTACATTTCGTGAAGCAGCTACAATGCACGGTTTATTACAAAGAGATAACAGCATAGAAGAATGTTTACAAGAAGCATCTCTTCATCAAATGCCTTCTAATTTACGGCGACTATTTGCAACCATTTTGGTCTATTGTAATCCAGCAAATCCAAGATATCTTTGGGAACATTTTGAACAAGACATGTCAGCCAATTTTCAACTAACTGAACATTCTCAATCAAATGTAAGAATGCAGGTTTTGCGCTCTGTGACACCCCGTTTTTTACGTGTATTTTCACTGAAGGAATATTTTAATTTAATTAATATTATAGCGCTTGTATTTTAAATAATCGGATTTTAATTAGATTTTATTTACTGTTGAGTTTAAATTGCTGTTTAATTTATTTTAGCTTGTTTTTGGATTTAAAATTTAATAGTTAGTTTTCACTAGTTATTTAATATATTTTAGCTTAACGATGTGTTTAAAATATTTTCTTGGTTTTATTGCTTTTAAAGTTATTTTCGTTGGATCAGTTGTTGGACTCCAGAAGTGAGGATTGGACCTCATTTCTTTTCCTCCATCTTTTCTTTTCTCTTTTTCCTTTTCTTTTTTTCTCTTTTCTTTCTTTTCCTTTCTTTTTTCTTCCTTCTTCCCCACGGTTTCCCCCTCTCCCCCATGAGTTTTCCTTCTCTCTCTCTCTCTCTCTCTCTCTCTCTCTCTCTCTCTCTCNTCTATAATATAATTTTCTTTAAAATATAAAGAAAGTTTTTCAAAAGTGCCTTCCAATGTATCTTGTATTACATCATTCACTTTAAATTCTGCTATAGGAACCGCTACATGTGAAGGGAGCCGTTCATCATTGTAAACATTTTAAATCAGTTTCTCTCTCCGATTGTTGACTTTCTCCATTTCTTCAAAAGTTATTTATTTTCATTTCAGAACCTCTCTCTCTACTTTCTCCTTTGTTGGGCGCCAAAGACAAAATTTGAAGCTGAATTAATCTCTTCTTTTTATTTTTTGATATTTTGGTTTAACTTCTAAATTCGGATTACTTTTAAATAGAACATAATTATCTGATATTGTATATGGAGAGATATTGTAAATATTAAAAGATTTGAAGATATCATTGGTAGTTAAAGAAAATATTTGAAATGAATAAAAAATATTAAAAAGTATAATATTTAAATAATATGAAGAAAAAATAGATAAACTAATATATAATATATTATAAAAATTAGTATGTAAAATTGAAATAGTAAATTTTGATAATGTATTGTAAAGAATAAGATTAAGAATCCATTGTGAACACTCATGCCTTTATCTTTGCACGTTGTTGCACTATGATTAACCCAGATCAACCATCATTCTCCTTACACTGATCAACCTTGCACCTCATCACCTTCAACAACCACAAGCAACACCAACCAACCCATGTGTGTTCATCGCATGGATCCACCTAGATCACTAGCAACCTCTCGGCTCCCTTAGCACCCTACCACCATCACCAAAAATCTGAGCACCCAACGGCAAGGCCACCTGCAACCTTCAAAAACTACTACCTCGCGAGACTTCCTCCACTAGAAACCAACACCACAGCTTGGCCATGAGCCAATCAAATATAGCACACATGATTGCATTTGACCACAACCCAAAGCTGCCACCGTTGCCCTTAAGCCACCACCCACATCATTTTGCCTTAGATGCAAATAACTCCACTCCAAGCCATAGAAACTGAGAGACACTACCCTGCAAGCCACCTGCACAAGGAAACCAACACCTTTGTTTTCAAGCAACAAAGCAGAGCATGGTTGTGCTCTCAACCCTGTTAAATGATGGAAGTTTAGCTACGTTGCCGCACCTCCACATTGTCTCAGAAGATGCTTCGGAGTATTACACATCATTGCTGTTGGTCGCTTCTCACGATGAGTTTCTTCTCCCCCTTGACGTTGTAGGTCCATCTCATTATCTCTCTCTCCGTCTCTCTCTCTCTCTAGGTGCCCAATGCCAACTCTGTCTAAGTGCTCAGCCACACGGTGGTTTCTGTTTCGTTGGGTAAGCTGCCGCATGCCTCCTTCCTTGGGTAAGCTTCTGCCACCCACTCCATTTTGTTCTCCCCTGTGCGGGTTGCTCTCAATGAAAGAGGAGTTGTCTGGTGTAATGTGGCATCTGGAAAACCTTTGGCATGACTTTTTGATTTTGATTTTGTTTCTACTCTGTTCAGTTACGGCCCTGCTGTGAGTGATAATAGTGGTATACGACCCTACCATGGGTGTAATAGTGGTATACAGCCCTAGCACGGATGATAGTAGTGGTATACAGCCCTACCACGGGTTATAGTAGTGGTCTCTGTTTGAGTGCCACCTTTTGGTGATAGAGTGACTTATGTTTTGCTTCGCTATCTGCAGATGCACAAAGGACTTTTGAACAAAAATATATCTGAACCTTCACTTTGATATTTTGATAACATGTTTTTCTTCTGCATTCTAAAAATAAAAATATTTTTTCTACATTCTGATATCTATAAATACTCATGTTTACATACTAGTATATATTATCTACTTACTGAGTTGTTGATAATTCACTCCTAATCTCCACAATATTTTTCAGATGATTAGATTATCTCAGCTAAGGATCAAGAATATGGAGGATGGGTGAAATGATTTTTAAGCATAGTGGATTAAGCATAGAAGGTTCCTATTAGTATTGACGAGTTTTTGTTAAGAAGTTTTGTCGTGTACTGATGACTTTGGATTGTGGAGTCTGTAATTATATTGTTAGAATGTGAGTTGAATTAAGTGATAGGGAGTACACTCCGCCCCTCCGGGACTGGGCGTTACAGTTGGTATCAAAATATAAGTGATAGTTAGTAACCCTCCAACTCCTCCAAGACCGAGGCATTACAATATGAATCTTATCATCCCATTTTGATGTTACTAATTGTTGCATATCTTTCCAGTTATGCAAGCCATGCACACAGAGCTTCTTCAGCATTTGACTAATGAACGAGGTTGTGTAGGGCAACCAAACTATTTGAGGCAGGGTCCCTAGCATGAATTTTCCTGAGTGCAAGTTTTTTAGAAGTTGAAATGACGAGTTATACTTCCATTCAAACTTCAAAGTGTCTGGAAAGTTGATTTCTATATATTTAATGCAGCCTTTTGCAGTAGCTTTGTAAACTAGAATTTCAACCTGTTACAACTCCCATTTTAGATATTATGTTAAAGTTTTTACAAAAATGATAGGCTTAGGGGATGCTTGGGGAATGACATGAGATGATAATTTTTTGAATAGTAGGAGATGGTTTATAAATAAAAGTGAGATGGTTTAAGTTGAGTATTTTTAGATTTTAGAAAATGAGAGAGAAAAGATTAAATAAAAAATATTATAAAGTTAAAATATTGTTAGAATATAATTTTTTAATATAATTTTTTTTTTAGATTTGAAAAAGTTAATATTTTTTTTTTTTTAGTTTGAAGGTTTGGAAAAATTGTATTGATTAGTTTGAAAAAAATGTGATGATTAGTTTCAAAGTGTTTGTATTTAAGTAATGTTTGGGAAGGACATGAAATGAGATAGGATGAAATGAGACGAGATTTTTTGGATGGAAAGTTTTTCTAAACATCCACTTGCTACTTGTTAACAATTTGTTTATAACTATGAATTAAAATAGTATATTTTTTAAAATTTAAGTTTGAGTTTTGTTTTAATTTGATGTTTCTAAATATTTAAAAAATATTATTTTATTAAGAGTTATAATGACCCATGGTTTTATTCTGTACAACTTCCATTTGTGATGAAATGAGCACTATGGCCTGGTTTGAAGCATACCTGATAAATAATGGAGTTTGATTGGCCTGGATCTCAAGATTGAGAACGTCCTCCATGTCCCCTACCACGATAGCTACCTCGATTTAGATTGGAGGATTGAAAAGTTCCAGTTTGTCTGGTTTGCTGTTGAGGTTGTTTGCTGGCCATATTTGCAAAAGCGGTAAGAAAATAAGGTGCAGAGTAGCACTTGTGAAAACAAAAGATAGAAGGGAGATAGCTTCAGATGGAAGAGAAAGCTACTGAAAATTCTCATTCACTCATAACCCACAAATACAGGTTCTGTTACAAGTATATATACATTACAGAAAAACAAAAAGACTAAAGAGGAAGAGTCCTAAAGTTAACTTTTTATTTTCTACTGATTTACAAGTAATCTAAGACATTACTTTTCATGACAACCTAAGACACTACTTTTCATAACTTTATCTGCAATTGTGTGCACTCTTAATCAGCTGTCAATGTATGCTTTTATGCTTTTCTGTTGCCTTACTTTTCTGTGCCAGTGCCTTATACTTTTCAGCCACTGCATCTTGCTTTTCATCAACCTGTCTGCTGCATGGTGCTTCCTGCATGTTATTGTGTGCTTGTTCAAAATGTCCATCTTCCTTCTCATTTTTTGTTTCGTGGGACAATAGCCTCCCACAAGATGGAGAGTAGTAATTAACTACTCCCATCTTGCCTAGATGTGAATCAATGAGATAAGTAGGGAGTGCTTTAGTGAATACATCAGCTAATTGCAGCCTACTAGAAATGTGAGAAGTCTGAATAATTCATTCCAATATCTTATCCCTTATGAGATGACAATCTAGCTCAATATGTTTGGTCCTTTCATGGAATACAGGGTTAGATTCAATGTGCAAAGCTGCTTGATTATCACAGTAAAGAGTGACAGCTTGTGCATGAGGAACTAGCAAATCTGTGAGGAGATACTTTATCCAAGTCACTTCACAACAAATTGCAACCATGGACCTATATTCTGCTTCAGCAGAGGACTGTGACACAATGGATTGTTTCTTGGACTTCCAAGATATCAAGGAGGTTCCAAGGAACACACAATACCCTGTGATTGATCTCCTAGTGTCAGAGCAGGATACCCAATCTGAGTCACAATATGCTGACAGTTGAAGTTCAGCTGAGGAAGAGAACATAATCCCTTGACCAGGAGCTCCTTTTATGTACCTTAGAACCTTTTGAGCTACACTTTGGTGAATGTGGGTTAGACTATCCATGAATTGGCTAAAGTTCTGCACACTATAGCAGATGTCAGGTCGTGTAATTGTTAAATAGAGCAATCGAACAATGAGCCTTTTGTATACTGCTGGATCAAAGAGCATTTGACTAGGGCCTTTGCTTAGCCTAGTGTTTTGGTCCATAGGGACCTTAACAAGTCTTGAACCAAGAGTGTCCGAATCTGCAAGGATGTCAAGTGTATACTTCCTTTGGCAAATGTGTATTCCTTTGGATGATCGAGCCACTTCTATCCCAAGAAAGTACCTTAGGTGACCCAAGTCTTTAATCTTGAATTTTTTATTCAAGAAGCTTTTCATGAGGGCAACAGATTCTATACTGTCATTAACTACAATGATATCATTGTAATACCTCCATATGATAAGATTGAGCGTAGGTGGTGTATGGGATCCCATATTGCTTGGGAATGAGAAGTTCTTGCTCTTTATAAGGTTCCAATGGGGTTCCAATTGTATCATTGACTAGTCCTTTTGGAGTATAGGCCATGTGATTTGGGCCTACAAATGGTATCAGAGTCTATCCCAACCAGAAATGTGGGACTTGAGCTGTGCCACCTACAACAAACAGGCCCGACGAGGGCGTCAGGAATTTAAGGGGGGTAGATTGTAATACCTCCATATGATAAGATTGAGGGTAGGTGGTGTATGGGATCTCATATTGCTTGGGAATGAGAAGTTCTTGCTCTTTATAAGAATCCAATGGGGCTCTAATTGTATCATTGACTAGTACTTTTGGAGTATAGGCCATGTGGTTTGGGCCTACAAATGCAATTGGAACACTCCGTTCCCATAGGATAGAGATGTTACTAACATACATGACAAAATTCCTGGTAAAGAGACTCACTATTCTGAAATACCTCATTTATTGAAAAAAAAACTTAATTGAAATGACATAAATAGTCTTGAAACTTGAAACTGAAATAAAGCAAAACATGAGCTAGTCTTAAACAAGACTAGTTATTGAAATGACATGAAAGAAAACTTAATCCTTGTGTAAATGACACTTATTCATCTCTAAGTCTTTATATTACAACAACTCCTGGCCATCCAGCTCTGCATCATCATAATCACCATATGTGGCAATCAACATAGAAGAGAACAAAAAGACAAACAACAAAAATGAGTCGAATACTCAGCAAATAGCACATCATACTGTAAATATTATTTAACAAGACTTAATTTTTGTAAGACTCTTCAAACAAACATATATCAGTCACAGATTCTCATAAAATGCTTTACATCATTAATATGGGTGGAAACATACAAAATCATGGCAAACATGAAACGTGAATGTATGAGTAACTTGTTTATCTTGAATTTTACTTATTATATGGTGAACCACACTTGAGTTCATGGCACCACATAACTTGTCATGTAGTGAAACATGCTTGAGTCCGTGTTTCACTTAACTTGCATAACATGGAGTGAAACACGCTTGAGTCCGTGTTTCACTTATCTTGCATAACATGGAGTGAAACACACTTGAGTCCATATTTCACTTAACTTGCATGGCATGGAGTAAAACACGCTTGAGTCCGTGTTTGACTTATCTTGTATAACATGGAGTGAAACATGCTTGGGTCCGTGTTTCACCTAACTTGTATAACATGGAGTAAAACACGCTTGGGTCTGTGTTTTACTTAACTTGTATAACATGAAGTGAAACACGCTTGAATCACCATACACGGCCAAAACGGCCACCAAGCACCACCATGTCAAGGGCTTCCTCCCCATGTCCTTCTTTCTCCCTAACTCTCACTTTTTCTCAAATGGGTCTCCACACACACACGTTCGGTTGCACCACCGTGCACCACCGTACACGGCCACCCGTGGTGTTTCACCACCACCACCTTGTTCCTCTCATCACCACAAACTTCCCCAAGAAATTCCATGGCCAACGGAGCTATGTAGAGCTCTCGCTCTCCCTCACTCTCCAAGGCCGAAAAATACTTCAAACGGCCGATCCGCCGCCGTGAGCCACCGTATGGCCACCTCCTCGCCACCACAGCTTCACCACATGTTCCTCTACCTTTCCCTAGCTTGCCATGAAGTTCTATGGCTTTCATCCACCTCAAGCAACTCCCACCATGTTCGGATTTACTGTTCACTGCGTGATGCCGCCGTGCTCCGCCACCTTTGACCACCACGAGGCTACCATGAGCCTTCCAAGGCCACGCCTAGCTATTCTTAAGCCCAAACTACCACTTTGTGTGGTGGACAGCCACTGTACGCGGTGTTACCGCCACGTACGTTCCTTCGACGCATGTTCGTGACGAGCAGCGAGCGACGCACGGGTTATCTCGTCGATGGTATAACCCTCTATCCCTAGTTATTTACGTTTAAAGTAGTTAGTTGGTTAGTTTGTGGACTGTGCTGTGAAGTATGGGCGTGTGATGGATGCCGTAGTTGTGATACGGCGTGTAGTGCGAAGAGAGTACGCGTGTAGCGTATTCTATGTAATGCAGCGACGCGCCGTGCGACGTGCGCTGTAGTGATGTGTGGCATAGAAGGAAGGGAGTATGCATGGAGTGTACTCTGTGTTGTATGGTGATGCATCGTGTGATGTGCATCGTGATGATGAGTGTTGTAACGAAAGGAGTATGCGTGGCGCGTACTCCGTGTCGTGTAGCGATGCACCGTGAGACGTGTATTGTAGCAATGTGTGTTGTAGTGTGGATGGAAGAGAGTTCACGTGAGTGTGCTCTGTACTAAGTCGTGATACACTGGATGGCGTGTCACGAAGGGTTGGATGGCGTAACAGAGAAGTGTGGAGTGTATGGTGCAATGTCGGGAAACTGTGTAACAGTGCCCCGAAGCAATGGCGATGTGGCTGTAGTCCAAGGTAATGAGTATTGCCTTGAGGCTAACTAGTGGCTGAAGGTATGTGTGAAGCGGTGAAAAGGTATCAGAGAGTGCATCGGAAGCATGATGGGCATCGTTCTGTTAATTGAGGATGTGCCCTGAGCTGCATAATGTAATAGAGGTGCATATCTGGATGTAGTCTTCTTGTTAAGTGGCGGGAACTGTGTGACAGTATCCCGAAACGTTGGTGACATGGTTTGTAGTTCGGGGTGACGGGTATCACCTTGTGGTTGACTATGGCTAAGAGTATATGGAAGTGGTGAAAAGGTATCGGAGAGTGCAGCAGAAGCAAGATGGGCCCCGTATTGTAACTCGAGAATCTGTCTTGAGCTGCATAATGTGACAGAGGCACATTTGTGGATGAAGTCCTCTTGTCAAATGGCAGAAACTGTGTAACAGTGTCCCGAAGTAGTAGTGATGTAGCCTGTAGTCCAAGGTAACAGGTATTGCCTTGAGACTGACTTGTGACTGAGAGTATAAGGAAGTGATAGAGAAGTATCAGAGCATGCAGCGGAAGCATGATGGGTATCGTGACGTGACCCGAGCTTAGTCTTGAGTTGCGTGACGTGATAAAGGTGCATTTGTGGATGCAGTCCTCTCCTATTAAGTGTTGGGATGAACTTGTACAGGACCGGGAAGTAGGAAGAATCCTATCAACCGGGTTTGAGCAAGTTGGTATTGGAGTATGGAGCTTGTTTGTACAAGCAAACGTTCAGTGGAGCTATAAGTTGCTCTTAGGTGATAAAAGGGGATGAGATACATGTGTCTTTGGCGAGACATGTGTACTGGATGAGTTTACCATATGTAATGGATAATCTGTCCTGATCATGGTTACATGGTATTTGAGCTAGAGAGTTTGCTGACTTGGTGTAACCTGAATGGATGGGAATGAGGATGTAGTATGGGCTAGGATACGTGAAGGTGGTAACGGGTAAATAGTCTAAGGTTGGGACGCATGACTCTGTCGGTCGGAATCATGCGTCAGATTGTGGAAATAGAAGAACAAGACAGAGGTCTCAGTGTCTTAACCCTAAGGTGAATCAGGAAGATTCACTTTAAGGAATAAGACCCGGAAGGTTTTAGTATAGTAAATGGCACATGAGAGCCCAGGGATGGATGAAGAGTGTTCCAAGTGAGGCATAGTTCTATTTTTAGAATAGTTACTTATGCATTTAAATAGATGATGATGTATGGTTATGTGTATGCATGTAGGTTGCCATCTGACAAGCACACAAATGGACTGCATGGAATGAGTATGGCATGAAGTCCAAGTAAGTATTACGTTCATACTCTTCTAGAGTTTTTAAGTATAGAAAAGAAGAAAAAGACGAAAGCTGTTCTCTAAAAGGAAGATGAAAACGAAACGTAAGTTTTCAAGTATAAGTAAGTAGCGGCCTTCCTTGGCAGCCCCTCTTTATGCACCCAAAGTATGTACGTGTATGCATATGAATGGATGCTATATGTAGTACGTATTGTATGTATGTTCATGAAAAGGAAACGAAATGAAGTTTTAAAAGACGTAAGAACCGTTGAGAAATGCAAGGACTGAAACTGTAACGAAAAGAAAGAAGAGAAAACGAGATTTTTCCTAAACTAACTCTCTTTCCCAAAACGATTCTTTTCAGACTCTTTTAAATAGTCTCTTCTTCAAAGAAAAGAAAGAAAACCATTTTCTTAATTAAAAATCTTATGAATCGTAAGAACTGAAGAGAGCTAAGAAATGTAAGAAACGTAAGAACTGAAAAGAAAGAATGCACTGTAAAGGAAAGGAAAGAATGGAATGAAAAGGAAAGGAAAGGAAAGGACTGTAAAGGAAAGAATGGACTGAACTGAATGGATGATGTATGAAGATACGTAACGGCCACATGGACTGAAATGGATATGGTACCAAATGATTGCAATGCCGGGTAAGTAGTACTGGTAGTGCACCCAGTGCTACACCCTGACGGAATGGATTTCCAAACCCGTGACCACGAGCGGAATCAGGTCCAAAAGACCGCTAACCCCAGCACACGGGGCGTAACAGTGTGCTATGGGCCAAATGAAAGTGAAAAAAAAAGAACGGATGCATGTTAAGAAAAGAATGCATGTATGAATGGATGAATGGAATGCATGAACGAACGTAAGTAAGGAAAGAGGAACGAATGAATGGATGTATGCATGGATGTATGTATGTAAAAAGAACGAATGTATGAAAATATTCTTTAAGAAATGAAGGCAGCGAGGTGTGGGGAACTGTTTTAAAGAAGAAAGCACGTTTTAAAAAGAAGGAAACCCCCACCTCGCAACGTTTTGAAAAGAAAAGAAAGACGTATGCATGCTATGTACGCTATGTAGGTACGGAATGATGAATGCATGACTGAAAATCTATGTTATGATATTTTGACAGTATGAAGTAATGCTTACGAGTCATCGACTCATTTTAGTTTTATGTGTGCCCTCCCAGGCACAAGATGAGCATGACAGGTCAGGACGGACACAGCCAAAGGGGGAAGAGCATGGAGGCCTAGGCAAGATGTTTTTATATGAAAACTTAAATTACGAAAGTTAATGTTTTCCTCTAAGTCTTTAATAAAGAAAAATGAATTTTATTTATAGCATGGAAGTCTTTTGTATCTTGGCATGAATCGAAAAGAAAAGAAAAAGGAATAGTAATTCCCATCGATTTTTATCAAAATCAATATGAGAAGGACCCACCATAAGGACGGGCGTTGCACCAGCGAAGGGCCACGGAGTCGATGCGTAGAGCGATGCCCAGTTCCGCGCCAGGCGCGTTCGTAGCCAAGCATCCTGATGGGCCCCAAGGCGGACCAAGTCTTAAGGATCAATTACAAGATTAAGAGCCACGAAGATCAAGGGAACAATGCAAGAATTGGTGCAATCCAATTGGGATGAAGCTAGCAAGAGCCCAACACTCATGATGGGCTTGAAAGAAGGAGAACCAGTTTTGATCCACTTGATCTAAGTTATGGAAGACACAACTTGGGCCTATTAGTATTGAAGGCCATGGACTTATTTATTTCATTAAAATGGCTTATTTTATTAGTCATAGGAATTAATCTAGAATAATTGGGCTTGAGGATGCTTGGCCCACATATGTCTTATTTCTAATGGACTAGGGTTTTCTTTGGGAAGGCCTTGTATTTTGGCCAAGGGTTTATTTGGAAACTTATTATTTTCACTAGGGTTTAGAAGTTACTGTAGCGCAGCGTACGATACTGTTCACGCTACAGTACCCAAATCGCTTTCATTAGGGTTTTTGGGAGTTGTCTATTTAAACAACTTATAGCCTCACTTGAGAGGCAGGATAGATGGAATTTCTTTGAGAGTTTGAGTTATCTCCTCTCGTTCTTCTTGAACTTTTGAACTTATCAAAGGTAAATCAAAACCTTTGTGGCGTTCTTCCTTTGTAATTTGGGTTCTTGAGACGGATTCTTCAATGGGTCTAGATTTTAATATAATCTAGGTTCTTGGAACGGGTTCTCATCGAGTCTAAATTCTCCATCCATAAATCTGAGTTTGGCTTTCTTTGGGTTGTTTTTCCAATATTGTTGTTGGGTCTCAAAGCAAATCGATTGGGGTTCACATCACATCCTCTAGCCCTCGCTCCCGTCATCGCCCAGCGACAACTCAGGGGACGTCACTCAGTATATTACGCTCCCAAGTGACCAGAGGAGCTCCACCGAGATAATACCCCATCCCGGCTTGGGTTCGTGGTACACACGCACCCGAAAATCCATTTACGCCAATAAAACATGATTTTTTCTCAATTTAAATAAAATGCATGTGCATGCACCATGTAAATGCATTCTCAATGCACAACACAACCAACCAACCATAAATCAACAAACCAAGCAACTCCGTCCTCAATCCATCCGACCCCTGAACTCCTCGGACTCAGTCCAGAATTAACCAACCAGCAGACAAATATATATTGTATGAGCAAAATACATTTAAATCTAAAAGTAGAGTTTGAAAAATACTTACAGCGCTATACGGTATTTTTTGAAAGCTCGCGGCGTTGCAAACGGCGGAGGAAAAGCAACGTAACAGTGTAATTTACACTGTTGCCATGGGTAATAAATTACCCACTTTCGAACGGGGACAAATCAAGACACGAAATTGATAGGGAAAGGTCTTGAGATGTTTATGAAGCTAAGAGAAATGAGTTTTGGCCATGGGTGGTGGTGGAAATGGCGGTCAAAGGCAAAAAAGGGGCTGAACGGAGTTGAGCTTGTGGGAGCTGCTCCGGCAATGGATCGGGGCTGAAATTAGGTGGGTTAGGTCTGCAA
This sequence comes from Carya cathayensis, assembly GCA_011037825.1. Taxonomy (NCBI): domain Eukaryota; kingdom Viridiplantae; phylum Streptophyta; class Magnoliopsida; order Fagales; family Juglandaceae; genus Carya; species Carya cathayensis. The sequence continues at coordinate 288,275 of QGSO01000714.1, read as the reverse complement.
GAGGTGGACGAAGAAGCTGTGAAGAGATGGTGGTCGGAGGTGGTGAGACGGCGCCGAAATCGGTGAAAATCCGTGTGGCTTGGAGGAGCTCGTGGTGGCTAACGGTGGCTTGGATGGAGGTGAAACTTGGTGGGGATGTTCACCGGTGAGAGGGGAAGAAAATTGGGTGGGTGGTGTAGGCCACGCCACCGATGAGCGGCGGTTCTGGGCAGAGAAAGAAACCGGCGACAGAGAGGAAAAACAGGGCTGGGGCTGTGACTTCCAGCCGTGCGTGGCGGCTAACGGCTGGTCCGATGGCTCTGAAAATTGGTGGGGATGATCTCTGGTGGGAGGGGAAGATTTTGGTGGGGGTGGTGTACTACTACACGGCAGCCGAATGACGGCGCACTTGGCGGTCGAAGGGTCGGCGACGGGAAGGAGAAATGGAAGAGGCAGCGCACGGGGAGAGAGAAAACGGGGAAGAAAGAAGAAGAAAAAGAAAGAAAGGAAAGAAAAGAAGAAAAAGAAAAAGGAAAAAGGGAAAAAGAAAAGAGAAAAGAAAAGAAATGAGGGCCAATCCTCACTCCGGAAATCAAAAACAGATCCGCCGAAGACGATTTTAAAAACCGTAAAACGATTAAAATAAATTAAACACAACATCAAATAAATTAAAATATATTAATTTAAAATAAATAAACCAATATATTAATTAAATTAAAACAACCATTCAGTGAAAACACACGTAAAAGCGGGTCATCACAAGAATTACTAAATAATAATATTATTCAAAACTCATAATACATTCCTTAACTTCTATTAAAAAATATAACTTAATAATTTTATGAAAATCCTGTTAAAAAGTCAATTGGAATATTAACTAAATAGTAGGCTCAAAAATGGTTTAAAAAGGATATTTAAAGGTGTACTTTAAATTTATGCTTTAAAATCCCTTAAATACTTTCTATAAAATAAGTCTATTATATTTATTTAAGTAAAACATCCCAGCCCCAACCAAGGTAAACAACCCACTCAAATACACTAAAATAGTTTTCTATAAACATAACTAGCCCATTAAAATCATCAAGACCACTAGAAATCAACCCTCTTAAACCATTTTGAAAGTTTCTGAAATAATTCAAGCACACCCGATAAAAACACAAGATCAGATACAATCTCAACCCAGCCCCCAGCAAAACTCAACTTACTAAGAAGGGCATTTTGGAAAGGTTGAAGACAAAGGAAGTAAGTAAATAGATTGTGAATTCGTAAAACTAGGAAGGGCAGTAACATACAACGGGAAGGCTTCAACTCACTGAGAGAGGAGACTATGGGTGGCGGTGGATCTGAGAGCTAGTCACGGTGGCACAAGCTGGAGAGAGAGAGAGAGAGAGAGAGAGAGAGAGAGAGAGAGAGAATCTGTCAAACCAAAACAAAGAATGAAGAGAGATAAGATTCCGATGTGGGCTTACCGGAAATGAGTGGGTTCATCGGAGATGGACTAGTCGGCACTTTCTGTGGTGGTTTCCGGCGAGTTGGTTGCTTCAATTGGCTGTGAGAGTGGTTTTCCAGGTTTGTAGGGGCTGTTACGTTGGGCTGGTATGTGTATTTTTTTCCCTTTTGTCGACTAAATTTCTAAACGATAATCTGAGGGTCTGGTGGGATTTTATAAAGGTGAGGGAAAGGGTTTTACGTGAGTTTTTAGGAGATTAGCTAGATCTGATTTAGTTCTGATCTTAGAATCTTTTCAAAAAAAATTTAAACCTATCCGATAACAACAGAGAATATAAGATAAAGGAAACCCTTTTAAAAATTCTAATTAATCTGATTTATTATCTCATTTAACAAATAAATAATTATAAGCATCTGATAAAAAAAATAAGTAAAGAATAAAATGAATAAATCAAATAAATAAATAAATTCTAACTGAATTAATCTAAAGTCTTATTCTAGGTTCGTATGTTACAATCATCCACATATACTAATAATGCAGTAAATGAATCAGGTCCTCTCATTGTGAAAAGGCTATAGTCAGCCTTTGATTGCTTAAAGCATAACTCAAGTAATGCAGCAAAAAGTTTAGACTACCATTGCCTCAAGGCTTGCTTCAAGCCATACAAACTCTTTCGTAGATTGCATACCAGATCTGCTTTCCTTTGTTGTACCCTGGAGGTTTTTGCATATAAATTTCCTCTTTTAAGTGTCCATGAAGGAATGCATTGTTCACATCGAACTGATGCAATTGCCAACTTTTCACTGCAGCTATCAAAAGCAAACTTCTCACTATGACCATCTGAGCAATAGGAGAAAAAGTTTCATGGTAGTCTATCCCTCCTTGTTGCTTATATCCCCTTTGCAACAAGTCGAGCCTTTAGCCTTTCAATTGTCCCATCTAAGTTACACTTCACCTTGTAAACATATTTACAATCAATTGGAACCTTCCTTGGTGGTAAGTCAGAAATCACCCACGTGTTGTTTAACTCTAAAGCTGTCAACTCAGCTTCCATAGCCTTGCACCAATTGGGATCTTTAACAGCTTGGTGATATGTTTGTAGCTCAGTTTGAGTGGAAATGGAAGTGGAAAAAACTTGAAAATCAGGAGAGAATTTTTGATAGGATAAAGTACTTGACATAGGAAATGGTGTACCTGAAGAGGATGGAGCTGTCTAATCCACATAGTGGGAAGGGAGTCCAAGGGTGACCTGCTGGCAATGATAATCTTGAAGGTACTAAGGTTTCTTATCCCTGGTTGACCTTCGAGGTGGAGATTGGAACATAAGGGATTGCAAAAACTGATCAGTACAAGCAGGAAGGCATATGGGGTTATTGTCTTCAGAAAATTCAGGTGTGGGCAATAGCTCTGATGTGGTAAGATCAAGGCTATAAATGCTGTTGGGAAGATGTGGTGGTCTTGGTGAAAAAAGAGGGTGAGTTTCTGTTTGTGGTGGCTGAAGAGTTGGAACATGATCATGACTATAAGGGTCAGTACAGTAAGGAGAAGTCTCAACTAAAGAGGGGTTAACATTCTGCTCAATGGTGGGCATGGACAACTGTTGTGGAGTTGAATTCATTTGAAATGGAAAGATAGATTCGTGGAAAATGACATCCCTAGACACAAACACACTTTTGATTTCAAGGTCAAGTAACTTGTAATCTTTCACCCCAAAGGGATACCCTAGAAAAGCACACTTCCTCCCCCTAGGATCAAACTTCTTTCTACCTTGAGATAGGGTGGAGGCAAAATAAAGACAACCAAACACCCTCATGTGTTCATAGGTTGGTTTGGTTTGAAAAAGGGTCTCATAAGGTGTTTTATTGTCAAGCAAGGGAGTTGGAATTCTGTTTATGATATAAGTGGTAGTGAGAATGCATTCATTCCAATACTTGAGAGGAATGTTAGACTGAAATCTTAAAGCCCTTGCAACATTCAAAAGGTGTTAATGTTTTCTCTCAACAATGCCATTTTGTTGAGGTTTTTGGACACAACTCCTTTGATGAATAACACCTTTCTTACTGAAAAAGTCTTTCATTTGAAACTCAGCACCATTGTCACTCCTAATAGTTTTAATTTTAGTTCCAAACTGGGTCTCAACCAAGTTGAAGAAGGACACTATGCACTGTCTTGTGTCAAATTTGTTCTTAAGGAGGTAAACCCAAGTGGTTCGAGTAAAATCATCCACAATGGTGAGGAAAAAATGAGTGCCATCATAAGCAATCTCTAAAGAGGGCCCCTAAAGATCAAAATGAACAATTTCAAAACTGTTAGAAGAGTAATGAGAGCTGTGAGCAAAAGGCAGCCTGTGCTCCTTTGGCTTAAGACAAACACAGCAAGGCTTTTTGTCATTTGAAGGTAAAGGTTTTCATGCAATAGGATCTTTGATTAAAGAAATCCTAGAATCTAAAACATGGCCTAGGCGACAATGCCAAAGGTTTGAAACACAAATGTTATTCATGACAGAAGCATAAATGAAGCTATCTTTCTTGGAAAACTTTGAAAGGGTGGTCATCAATGCTGAGGGAGAGACTTTCACTTTCAGCAGATGATACAATCCATCCTTGGTTTCACCCATCCCAATCGTGGTCTATGACAAAAGGTCCTGTAGAAAACAACAGTTTGACAAAAATACAAGGCAACAAGCAAGGTCTTTAGCAATTTTTCTGGCAGACAACAAATTGAAAGAAAATGATGGGACACAAAGCACATCATTCAAAATGATGTGTTCAGTAATTCTAATTGTTCCTATATGTGTGACTGGCACCTTTTCACCATTTGGATGCTTAACTGAACAAAGTGCACTTTTAGTGACTGTGTTGAAGAAAGAGTGGTTGCAAATTATATGGTCAGTTGCACCCGTGTCCAAAATCCAAGGAACATTAGAAAAACTAGAGGGTTTCTGTGTATAGACTGAGAGGCAAGAGGAAATACCAGACATCTTGGAAATATTTTCTTTGTTTGTTGTAGTGGGAAAAATGGTCTGATGTTGCCCTGCAGGAGATTTGACTGAGTGATCCTTCTGCTGCAGCAAGGCAAGAAGCTGTTGGTATTGCCCTTTGGCGAGTGCCGTGTTATCATCACCCCCTTCTCCTTGTTCCACTTTAGCTTGGATGTTTGATTGAGCAACAAAGGCACTTGACCCTTTCCTTTATTATGCATTTTATGCCCTGGTGTGTACCTATGCAGCTTGTAGCATCTGTCTACCATGTGTCCACTCATATTACAGTGGTTACACACAGGAGTTTTGGCATTTCCAGCCTTAAAACAGGTATCTAAAGTGTGTCCCTGCATCTTCATGTGTACAATAAGGCCTCTCACACCTGTTTGTAGACTTGAAGTTGCCAAAATTCCCTTTAGTGAACATGGCCATAAGGTCAGGGGAAGATGTACCAGAAATCATCTACTGTTGTTTCTCCGGTTGTTGAGTCATGGAGAAGACTCTGTTCAATGCAGGCATAGGTTCGATTAGCATGATCTGGTCCCTAGTATTGGAGTAGCAATCACTTAATCCCATAAGGAACTGGATGACACAGTCCCTTTGGTACCTCTCCATTAGGATCTTTAGTTGACCACAGCTAAATTCAGGCATAGGGTCATATAGAGCTAGCTCATCCCAAATGGTCTTGAGTTTTCCAAACTAAATGCTTACTGAATCATCTCCTTGTGAGAGGCTTGCCAAAGATTTCTTTAACTGAAAAATATGTGGCCCATTTTGTTGTGAAAGCCTATCTTGCAGCTCATTCCAGATAGCATAAGCATCATCAACAAAGACCAAACTGGTTCACATAGAGCTGCTTACTGAGTTTTGAATCCAGGATACTACCACATCATTGCAGCGTTCCCAAGCCTCCATGAGAGGATCATCTTGACTTGCAGGTCTTTTGATGTCTCCATTAATAAAGCCAATCTTATTCTTGGCCCTGAGTGCTCTTCTCATAGCTCTAGACCAAGTAACATAGTTTTCTATGGTTAAGAGGTCAATGACAAAACTGGTTGCTGTGTTATCTCCATGTTCTATCCGATATGGATTATTTTGGTTAGAGAAGTTGAGGAAGCGTGAAACATGTTGATTATTTTGGTCGACTGATTCTTCTTCCATTGTTCACAACAACTACTGCTCTGATACCATGTAAGAAAATAAAGTGCAGAGTAGCACTTGTGAAAACAAAAGATAGAAGGGAGATATGAGAAAGGGAGATAGCTTCAGATGGAAGAGAAAACGGTAGAAAATTCTCATTCAGTCACAACCCACAAATACAGGTTCTGTTACAAGTATATATACATTACAGAAAAATAGAAAGACTAAAGAGGAAGAGTCCTAAAGTTAACTTTTTATTTTCTACTGATTTACAAGTAATCTAAGACATTTTTTATGACAACCTAAGACACTACCTTTCATAACTTTATCTGCAATTGTGTGCACTCTTAATCAGCTGTCGTTGTATGCTTTTATGCTTTTCTGTTGCCTTACTTTTCTGCGTCAGTGCCTTATACTTTTCAGCTGCTGTATCTTGTTTTTCATCAACCTGTCTGCTGCATGGTGTTTCCTGCATCTTATTGTGTGCTTGTTTAGAATATCCATCTTCCTTCTCATTTTCTGTTTCGTATGACAATAGAAGCAGCAACTTAAAGTGGCTGTGACACCCCGTTTTTACGTGTATTTTCACTGAGGGAATATTTTAGTTTAATTAATATAATAGTTCTTGTATTTTAAAATTATCAGATTTTAAATTGGTTTATTTGTTATTTGAATTTAAATTGTTGTTTAATTTATTTTAGCTTGTCTTTGGTTTTAAAATTAAATAGTTAGTTTTTACTAGTTATTTAATATATTTTAGCTTTACGTTGTGTTTAAAATATTTTCTTGGTTTTTATTGCTTTTAAAGTTTTTTCGTTGGATTAGTTGTTGGACTCCAGAGGTGAGGATTGGACCTCATTTCTTTTCCTTAATCTTTTCTTTTCTCTTTTTCCTTTTTCCTTTTTCTCCTTTTCTTTCTTTTTCTTTCTTTTTTTTCTTTCTTTTCATTTTCTTCCGTGCGTTTTCCTTCTTCCCGTTCGGACCCGATTTCTCTCTCTCTTTCCTCACCCACGCGTTCAGCTCTCCTCTGCCCAGACCACCGCCGTCCGGCCGACGTGGCCGACACAGCCACCACCAAAAGAACCCCCTCCGGCCGGTGAACACCCCCACCAAATATCTCCCCCAACCGTGTCGCCGTTTAGCCGGAAAAGCCCATCTAAGCCGCACAGTTTTGAGCCGTTTCTGGCGCCATCGCTCCACCTCCGGCCACCACCTCTTCACCACTTCTTCCCCTACCTCTTGCCGTCCTAACCCACCCATTTATGGCCTAGATCCGTCGCCGGAGCAGCTCCCACGAGCTCATCTCCGATTTACCCCTTTTTCGCTTCCACCGCCACCCACGGCCAAACCTCACTTCCCTTAGCTTCATAAACACCTCTAGATCATTCCCTATCAATTTGGTGTCTTGGTTTGTCCCCGTTCAAAAGTGGGTATTTTGCGACCCACGGCCACAGTGCTTTTGTACTGTTACGTTGCTTTTCGTTCACCGTTTGCTGCACGCCGATCCTTCGAAAAATAATATATAGCGCTGTAAGTATTTTCCAAACTTCGTTTTAGATTTAAATGTATTATTACCTTTACAATAATTTATTGTGATCTGGTTGGTTATTCCGGACTGAGTCCGAGGAGTCGGGGGTCGGTTGGAATTGAGGAAGGAGTTGTTTGTTGGCTGTTATTGATGTTTGGGATATGTTGGTTAATGTGTGTGATTTTAATTGCATGCCATTGTGCATGCATATTCATGTGTATTTTAATTAAAATTGGATTTTACGTGTAAATGGGTTTTCGGGTGCGTGTGTCTCACGAGCCCAAGCCGAGATGGGTTATTATCTCGGTGGAGCTCCTCTGGTCACTCAGGAGCAGATAAAACTGAGTGACATCCCCTGAGTTGTCGCTGGGCGACGACAGGAGCGGGGCTAGAGGATGGCCTGGCCAGGTACGCGCTGGGCGCGAGTCTGGGCATCGCTCTACTCACCGACTCCGTGGTCCCTTGGCTGGCGGGGACTAGAGGATGGCCTGGCCAAGTGCGCGTTGGGCGCGAGTCTGGGCATCGCTCGTTTAGGTGTCACATGCCTAGCCGTTACCTGTGGTGTGGCACAGAGCCAGAGTGTGTGGATGATCCCTAGGGGAGATCATGGTGCATGCATAATATGGAATGGATTTGGATTTGATTTGGATATGGGCCATTATCTGGGATAATGGCGAGATTGTGATATGTGGCTTTGTGATCCATTTTCTGGGAAAATGGTGGTTTCTGGATTTGGGCCATTATCTGGGATAATGGCGAGGACTGGTTTTAAAGGATATGTTTTTTGGGCCAAATGGGATTTTGGCATGTGTGGAAAAATGTGTTTTATGGGTCATGTGCATTGGGCATACTTCATGCATATTGTTTTGGTTGTAATATGTTTTTATCTTGCGTTGTTTGGGTTTTACTTACCTGCGGTACCATTTTTTGTACCGTAGATTTTGATGCAGATTTAGAAGAGGAGGAGGCTGAGCCTGAGGAGGCGGCTCTGCCGGAGGAGTAGCTTGGATGGCTTTTATGTGATATATTTGACGATGTTTTTATTAGTATGTTTTTGGTTTGGAAACGATGTTGAACATGTAATGTTTTATTTACGCTTGTTTTAAACTGGTTTGTAATTAAACAAAAATTCTGGTACTTAGTTATATGGCTTTTCTATCCACTGCATGTTTTTATTTGAACACATATTGCATGTGCACACACTTTTGGCACTTGGCGATGGGATATGTGACCGTGTTGTCAGTATCCCGACTTCTCGGTTTCCACGTGTCTGTACATGGGAGCTGGGGCGTCACAGTATGTACATGCAACACATGTATACAAAAATGATGCAGCGGTTCATAAAAGTCATTCAACTAAGTACCAGAATTTTAAATGCAGATTTAAAATCAAACTCACTTAAATACAAGCATATCAAAAATATTACAAGTTTCAACATTGTTTCAAATCCTAATTACATAATATTAAAGCAAGTAAAATAATTTTCAAAATAATACAACTCCAAATTAGTAATCTGGCGGAGCCACCTCCTCAGGCTCAGCCTACTCCTCCTCAACCTCTGCATCAAAAACTACAGTACCGCAGGTAAATAATAATCCAACCAAACCTCAAGATAAAAAATATATCCATGCCACAACAATATGCATGAACATGATGCCATATGCATATGTTCTGGAAATCTTCATTTTTTCAACGCACGCCAAAATCCCATTTTGGCTCAAAACATTTCCTTCAAAATATTTTCTCGCCACTATCCCAGATAATGGCCCAAAAATCTAATCTCTTCATTTTTCCAGAAAATGGCCAATTAACCAAACCATCAGAGCACTATAGGTGGGAATCACATGTGAGACTCTACCATCATCCCTACGCGTGCACCGTAGGCGGGAATCACAGATGGGACTCTACCACCATCCCTGCTTACCACCATCCCTACATGTNCTCTCATCCCCAACAGTGCCGCCGTTTAGCCGGAAAAGCCCATCTAAGCCGCACGGTTTTGAGCCGTTTCGGCGCCGTCGCACCACCTCTGGCCATCACCTCTTCACCACTTCTTCCCCTACCTCTTGCCGTCCTAACCCACCCATTTCCGGCCTCGATCTGTCGCCGGAGCAGCTCCCACGAGCTCAACTCTGATTTACCCGTTTTCGCTTCCACTGCCACCCACAGCTAAAGCTCACTTCCCTTAGCTTCATAAACACCTCTAGACCATTCCCTATCAATTTGGTGTCTTGGTTTATCCCCGTTCAAAAGTGGGTATTTTACAACCCACGGCCACAGTGCATTTGCACTATTACGTTGCTTTTCTTTCACTGTTTGCTGCGCGCCGATCCTTCAAAAAATAATATATAGCGCTGTAAGTATTTTTCAAACTTCGTTTTAGATTTAAATGTATTATTGCCTTTACAATAATTTATTGTGATCCGGTTGGTTATTCCGGACTGAGTCCGAGGAGTCGGGGGTCGGTTGGAATTGAGGAAGGAGTTGTTTGTTGGTTGTTATTGATGTTTGGGATATGTTGGTTAATTTATGTGATTTTAATTGCATGGCATTGTGCATGCAAATTCATGTGTATTTTAATTAAAATTGGATTCTACGTGTAAATGGATTTTCGGGTGCGTGTGTCTCACGAGCCCAAGCCGGAATGGGTTATTATCTCGGTGGAGCGCCTCTGGTCACTCAGGAGCGGATAAAACTGAGTGACATCCCCTGAGTTGTCGCTGGGCAAAGACAGGAGCGGGGCTGGAGGATGGCCTGGCCAGGTACGCGCTGGGCGCGAGTCTGGGCATCGCTCTACTCACCGACTCTGTGGCCCCTCTGCTGGCGGGGGCTAGAGGATGGCCTGGCCAGGTACGCGCTGGGCGCGAGTCTGGGCATTGCTCGTTTAGGTGTCACATGCGTAGCCGTTACTTGCGGTGTGGCACAGAGCTAGAGTGTACGGATGATCCCTAAGGGAAATCATGGTGCATGCATAATATGGAATTGATTTGGATATGGGCCATTATCTGGGATAATGGCGAGATGGTGATATGTGGCTTTGTGATCCATTTTCTGGAAAAATGGTGGTTTATTGATTTGGGCCAGTATCTGGGATAATGGCGAGGACTGGTTTTAAAGGATATGTTTTTTTAGGCCAAATGGGATTTTGGCGTGTGTGGAAAAATGTGTTTTATGGGACATGTGCATTGGGCATACTTCATGCATATTGTTTTGGTTGTAATATGTTTTTATCTTGTGTTGTTTGGATTTTACTTACCTGCGGCATCATTTTTGGTACCGTAGATTTTGATGCAATTTTGGAGGAGGAGGAGGCTGAGCCCGAGGAGGCGGCTCCGCTGGAGGAGTAGCTGGATGGTTTTTAAATATATTATATTTGTCGATGTTTTTATTAGTATGTATTTGGATTTGAGGCGAGGTTGAATATGTAATGTTTTATTTACACTTTTTTTAAGCTGGTTTGTAATTAAACAAAAATTCTGGTACTTAGTTATATGGCTTTTCTATCCGCTGCGTGTTTTTATTTGAACACATATTGCATGTGCACACACTTTTGGCACTTGGCGATGGGATGTGTGACCGCATTGTCAGCATCCCGATGTCTCAGTTTCCACGTGTCCGTATGTGGGAGCTGGGGGCATCACAGGTGGTATCAGCGCGGTTTGGCTCTGGGTAAAACCACATGTCCCATAGGAGCGGTACCAGAAAGTTTTTTAAAGTTGTGTTTTAAAGAGTTTGTTTTATTTGAAGCTTGGTTTTCTGTTTTTAATTATTTTATGTATTTGCTTGTTTTATTGTATGCTTTTTATTTTATCGTTATTTGGTCTTGTTTTAATCTATTTGTTTTGTTTTGTTTTGTTTTGTCCGAAGTTAAAAAGTGGGGTTGAGGATTATGCTATGGCAGGAGGAAGGTACTATTGAGAATGTCGTTGGTAGTAATAAATACTTAGTGTAGTAGGGTTGAATTTTATGAAGGTGGATTACTTTTATAATATTGTGGCTAGAAGGGAATGACATGGGTTAGGCGATCTCTTGGGAGTAGGAATGTAAGTTGCAACTAAGGGGAGGAGTTAGCTTTAAGTTGCTTAAGATGATTGAGGTCTTAGGTTTTGTAGAATTTTTGTAATGAGACTATAGAATAGGAGAGTGTAGGTTCAACGAACCTTGAGGATTGGTTTAAGAGAATTTTATCTAAGGTTTGAGGCCTTATAGATTTTAGGAAATAAGATTTTGGTAATTAAGGTGATAGGTTCGACAAACTTTGGGGGAAATAATTAAATTTCAAGTTTTAAATTTCGCTGATTCGGATGAGCAATTTGGTGGTAATTGGGGTTTCAAAATTTACAAGTTTTTAAGGTGAATGTTTTGGATTAAAGCCATCAATCTTGAGAATTTTAGAAAATGATTTATCGTCCGTTAATGTATTAGATTTTAAAAGCTTTGGGAGTCGATTGTTCTATTATGGGGTGTAAGCTCTTTGATCTTAGAAATTCTAGAAATGATTCTTATTGGGTTTAAGGTTTTAGAATTGCAGAGTTGAAGGACCAATTTCTAATAAGAGTTGGGTTCTTAGTTTTACAGACTTGGTGTGCTAGCTTGATCTACTCTGGAGATTGATTAGTTTGCAACCATTAAAATGGGGTTGATCAGAGTTGAGTTATTGATATGAAAATTTTTCTGGAGTACTTTTCTTTGAGAATGGAAGGTAATGATCTAACTCATATACTTCTTTGAGGATTATAGATATCGACTTAGTTCATAAAATAATTCTTGTTAACTCGAGGTTGTAGTTATAGATTTTAGAAAATGATTTTTATCGTATCGGAAGAAGTAGATCCATCGAGATGTTGGAAACAATAGTTTAGTTGTTGGTATTGAATTCAATTGAAGTTTTAGTTTCGCAGGATTGGTGTGCTAGTATGAATTATTTTAGAAATTGATTAGGCTGTAACCATAAATGGAGTTGAAGAAAGTTGAATGATGGGTCTGGGAATTTTTAAGGAGAATATTTCTTGGGGGATTAAGGGTAATGACATAATTTATATATTTTGGGATTGAAAATGTCGATCTAGTTCGTGTGTTTGTCTAAGGATTGAATGTATCGATCTATTTTGAAAAATAAATGTTATAGCTTGAGGTTTTATTAGTAGATTCTAGGATTGATTTATACCAAGTTTAAGGATAATAGATGGTGCAGGTTTTGGGAAATGAACTTTATTTATTTTGAGGATAATGTACAGATGTTGGAAATGGGAGCGATGGATCACTTATACGTTGGAATGATTTTTTGGTATAAGCTAAGGTACATGAGATTCAGTTTTAGTGGTGGTGAGGGTGTATGGATTTCAGAGAGTATAGATTCTAGTCTCATTTCGATTTGAGAGAAGTGGCTTTGGTGAGTACTAAAGTGGATTAGATGTGATGGTATTACATTCAAGAGATCTTAACTTCGAGTTCTTGGTGAGTTGATCGGAGTGTACAGTTGAAGTGGGTTACCAATTGGAGTGATGATTGGCATTAATAGTTGAGACTATCTTCAAGAATTAGTTGTGGCTTGAGGTCACATAGGAATTTAATTTTGAGACTATACTTTCATTTGGAGTTTGAGTGTTCAGTTGGGAGAATTATAGACAATTTTTGTTAACTTGAAGAGAGATTGTTGGGTTGCCATGTGTAGTGGATAATAGAATCTTGAAAGTGGAAGCTTGGGAATTAACGGTGAATAGCCTAAACGAGTACGTAAGGTAATAAGCAGTAAGAGTCAGGAGGGTAGTGCAATAGTTTTGATGGATTGGAGATTTGAACAGCATGGCCTATCTTGAGATTTAATTTTGTATCAATTGAAGGAAATAGTCGTGCTGCTACTGGGGTTATGGGAATGGAAGTAGGTAAGTGGGTTTCAAGAAGAGTTCATTGAGGTTATGGTGAATTCAATCGTGGTTTGTAATAAATTTAGTCATCTCTAAATTAGACGATATTCAGAATTTAGGTGATGATTTCGGAAGTGTAAGTTGTTGGGTAGGAGTTATAAGTACTTTATTAATTGATCGGGATGGATTCAAGCCTTATGTTCTTTATCTTAGTTGAGATTGGCGTTTTTGAGATAATATTATTTGTTTTTAATTTGGAAGTTGCAATTGATCGATATCGTCTTTTGTTGATGATCATGAGTGTCAATGTGGAATTTTGATTTGATTAAGGTAGCTAGAGATAATTGAGGAATCGGAGTGATAATTCACGATTTTGGGAGACTTTAATTTCTATCAAAATATGGTAAAGGATTTTCTTGCTTTCAGGTGTTAAGAGTTAGCTTGTGCTCTAGGGTGTTAATTTATGAGGATATAATCTTTTTGCATTTTGGGGAGTTATCAGAGTGCGCACGGAAGCGTAATTTTTGGAGATAATTAGGTATTTAAATTTTGTGCTGAATTTGGGTAATTAGTGATGACTTGAAATTCCGAGAAGGAACTTGCAATTGAAGAGTAATATTTTGGTTCTACAAATTATGTTTATTGATGGTTTATTTTGGAAGTGACTATTAGGTTACCAAGATATAGTATACAATGAAAGTTTCGATGATATAGCATGAAGGTTGATTGAGGTTAATACAATTCATTCTAAGAAGAAATAATTATTGGAATTTACTTGGGTAGGTTTTGATGTTCTCGATGATATGGTGATTTCGGTTTACGTGGCCGCTTTAAGAGTTCTAGACGTGATGCGCCGCTAAGAGATTAATGCGAATATGATGGAATTGCTTATAACAGTATTTTTGGAGAGAGCTTTATTTATATTTGTGTGGAAATGGTTGATTATATGATTTTCTCAAGTATACTCTGGGTTTTATCTTGTATCCTGCTTAGCATTGATGTTTGACCTTACAAATTTCGAGGACGAAATTTATTTTAAGCGAAGGAGGATGTGACACCCAGTTTTTACGTGTATTTTCACTGAAGGAATATTTTAATTTAATTAATATTATAGTGCTTGTATTTTAAATAATCGGATTTTAATTAGATTTTATTTGCTGTTGAGTTTAAATTGCTATTTAATTGTGGGTGGCGGTGGAAACGGCGGTGGAAGTGAAAAACAGCTAAATCGGAGTTGAGCTCGTGGGAGTTGCTCCGGCGACGGATCGAGGCCGGAAACGGCTCAAAACCGTACAACTTAGATGGGCTTTTCCTGCTAAACAGCGGCACGGTTGGGGATGAGAGTTGGTGGGGTGGTTCACTGGAGGGAGAGGAAGATTTTGGTGGGGGTGGTGTGGGCCACGCCGGCCGGCGGCGGTGGGTCTGGGCGTTGGACGGTAAACGGCGAAGGAGAGANTCTCTCTCTCTCTCTCTCTCTCTCTCTCTCTCTCTCTCTCTCTCTCTCTCTCTCTCTCTCTCTCTCCTTCGCCGTTTACCGTCCAACGCCCAGACCCACCGCCGCCGGCCGGCGTGGCCCACACCACCCCCACCAAAATCTTCCTCTCCCTCCAGTGAACCACCCCACCAACTCTCATCCCCAACCGTGCCGCTGTTTAGCAGGAAAAGCCCATCTAAGTTGTACGGTTTTGAGCCGTTTCCGGCCTCGATCCGTCGCCGGAGCAACTCCCACGAGCTCAACTCCGATTTAGCTGTTTTTCACTTCCACCGCCGTTTCCACCGCCACCCACGGCCAAAGCTCACTTCCCTTAGCTTCATAAACAACTCTAGACCATTCCCAATCAATTTGGTGTCTTGGTTTGTCCCCGTTCAAAGGTGGGTATTTTACAACCCACGACCATAGTGCATTTGCACTGTTACGTTGCTTTCCTTTCACCGTTTACTGCACGCCGATCCTTCAAAAAATAATATATAGCGCTGTAAGTATTTTCCCAACTTCGTTTTAGATTTAAATGTATTATTGCCTTTACAATAATTTATTGTGATCTGGTTGGTTATTCTAGACTGAGTCCGAGGAGTCGGGGGTCGGTTGGAATTGAGGAAGTAGTTGTTTGTTGGTTGTTATTGATGTTTGGGATATGTTGGTTAATTTGTGTGATTTTAATTGCATGGCATTGTGCATGCAAATTCATGTGTATTTTAATTAAAATTGGATTCTACGTATAAATGGATTTTTGGGTGCCTGTGTCTCACGAGCCCAAGCCGGGATGGGTTATTATCTCAGTGGAGCTCCTCTGGTCATTCGGGAGCGGATAAAACTGAGTGACATCCCCTGAGTTGTCGCTGGGCGACGACAGGAGCTGGGCTAGAGGATGGCCTGGCCATGTACGCTCTGGGCGCGAGTCTGGGCATCGCTCTACTCACCGACTTCGTGGCCCCTCTGCTGGTGGGGGCTAGAGGATGGCCTGGCCAGGTACGCGCTGGGCGCGAGTCTGGGCATCGCTCGTTTAGGTGTCACATGCGTAGCCGTTACTTGCGGTGTGGCACAGAGCCAGAGTGTGCGGATGATCCCTAGGGGAGATCATGGTGCATGCATAATATGGAATTGATTTGGATTTGATTTGGATATGGGCCATTATCTGGGATAATGGCGAGATGGTGATATGTGGCTTTGTGATCCGTTTTCTGGGAAAATGGTGGTTTATTGATTTGGGCCATTATCTGGGATAATGACGAGGACTGGTTTTAAAGGATATGTTTTTTTGGGCCAAATGCGATTTTGGCGTGTGTGGAAAAATGTGTTTAATGGGACATGTGCATTGGGCATACTTCATGCATATTGTTTTGGTTGTAATATGTTTTTATCTTGCGTTGTTTGGATTTTACTTACCTGCGGCATCATTTTTAGTACCGTAGATTTTGATGCAGTTTTGGAGGAGGAGGAGGCTGAGCCCGAGGAGGCGGCTCCGCCGGAGGAGTAGCTGGATGGTTTTTAAATATATTATATTTGTCGATGTTTTTATTAATATGTATTTGGGTTTGAGGCGAGGTTGAATATGTAATGTTTTTATTTACGCTTGTTTTAAGCTGGTTTTTTAATTAAACAAAAATTCTGGTACTTAGTTTATGGCTTTTCTATCCGCTGCGTGTTTTTATTTTAACATATATTGCATGTGTACACACTTTTGGCACTTGGCGATAGGATGTGTGACCGCGTTGTAAGCATCCCGACGTCTCGGTTTCCAAGTGTCTGTACGTGGGAGCTGGGGGCGTCACACGCTCCATGTCCATGACACTTGAATCAATGGGTAGAGACATTAATTCATTCCAACTTCTTGATCAAAACATTCATTTTGATGAAGATGAATTTTTGTCTAGAGGGATTGATGATGAATTAGAGGTTTTAATTCCAGAAGAAGATATTCTTGTATCGACACTACTTAATAGAAAGCAACAAGTTGTTTACAATTTAGTTTTGGAAAAGGTTTTCTCAATTCAACGTGCTGCATTTTTTATAGATGGGCCTGGCGGAACAGGAAAGACATTTTTGTATAAAGCACTTCTTGTAGCAATATGATCAAGACATTTAATTGCTCTTGCAACTGCTTCATTTGGTGTTGCTGCATCAATTTTACCTGGAGGTCGAACAGCACATTCACGATTTAAAATACCTTTAGACAGTAATAAAAACTCTATATGCAGTGTTAGCAAACAAAGTGGACTTGCAAAACTACTACAAGTAACAAAATTGATTATATGGGATGAAGCTCCATGTCAAGAAAAGAAGCTATAGAACCATTAGATAGAATGTTGAAAGATGTCAATGATTCAGAACTATCTTTTGGTGGAAAAGTTGTTATATTTGAAGGAGATTTTCGCCAAATTTTAGCTGTTGTTCCCAAAGGCACAAGACAACAACAAATTGATGCTAGCTTGGTTTCTTCTTATCTGTGACCCACATTAACAAAGATTCATTTGACTGAAAATATGCGTGCAAGATTGGATCCAGATTTTTCAAACTATATATTGGAATTAGGCGATGGAATGCCACCAATTACAATTGATGAATATGCCAAAATTACTACAATCATGTTAATCCCATATCAAAATGATGTTGTTTCTTTTGATCAGTTGTTGGATGTTATTTTTGATGATATTTCAGAATATTCAATGAATATTTCAAACATGATGAATCGTGTCATATTGACACCAAAGAACAGTTATGTAGATCAGATAAACAATTTATTGATACAAAGATTTCCATGAGAGATTAAACAGTATTACAGCTTTGATAAAACAATTGATGCATCCGAACAAGCAGTTATGAAGGATTTCTTAAATACATTAACTCCAAATGGATTCCCTCCACATCAATTATTTCTCAAACAAAATTATCCCATCATGTTACTTAGAAATATTAATCCTTTAGAAGGATTATGCAACGGAACACGGTTGATTTGTCGTAATTTTGATCATAATGTCATTCATGCAGAAATTGCAATTGGCCATCAGAGTGGCAAAAAAGTTTTTATTCCAAGAATCCCATTTTTACCAAGACCAGATGAAAACAGTGGTTTTCCAATCAAGAGAACTCAATTTCCTATCAGATTAAGCTTTGCAATGAGTATAAATAAATCGCAAGGACAAACGTTAGATTTTGTTGGAATATACTTATCTCAACCAGTTTTTTCACATGGACAACTATATGTGGCTTTATCAAGAGCAAAGACTATTTCTGCAGTCAAGATTTTAATACGACCAATCTCAATAGAAGAATCAGAGAATAATTCTACAAAAACTATTGTATGTACATAATTATTAACAATTGCAACTTATGCTTGAAATTATGCACATAATTAGAAATTAATTTTATACTATATTTTTATCTCTAAAACCAAATTATAAATTAACTACAATTTTTTTTTGACATTTTATTAATTTGTTGTTTTTATTTTACATTTTTGTTAACTTCATTTTTTATATGCTACTTTTTTATTGTAATACTTACACATTTTTTTTTAACTTACAGCCTTTCAAGATGCGGCCAATTTTCACATCAATTAACGATATTTCTCCGGCCATAAAAATTTGGAAAATTAAAATGATTGTCGCAGAAAAATCTCTTAAAAGAACTGGGTAATACTCACTAGTCAAATACCAAAATTTTACATTAATCGATCAAGAGGTATAATATCTATTTTTACAATTTCTCTTTTGTTAAAAAAATTCAATTAAATGTTAAAATATTTATATTTTTTATTATTTATATTTTCCTTATATCTAATTTCATTTTATTTTTGAAATTATTTCATTTTTTTGAAAAACAATTCTTTCAAAATCATTTTAAAAAAATATTATAAAAATTCTCACTTAAATGTTTTCAAACAATACAGGGAAATCGTGTTCAAGCAACCATGTTTGGTAAAGATATCGATTCAAGAAACAATTCTCTGCATATCTTCCAGTCGTATTATATCACAAAAGCATTTGTTAAGCCGTTAGAT
Organism: Carya cathayensis; assembly: GCA_011037825.1. Lineage (NCBI taxonomy): Eukaryota > Viridiplantae > Streptophyta > Magnoliopsida > Fagales > Juglandaceae > Carya > Carya cathayensis. The sequence continues at coordinate 269,830 of QGSO01000714.1, read as the reverse complement.
CCTAAGTTCAGAACAGAATCATATGAATTTCAATGGATTCTAAATTCCAAGACAATCATCGAAGAAGTACCAAACAATGAAATGCATTTAGAGCTGCCAAAGTACAATTTCATCTCTATTGATCAACGGATCCCTACAAATACTCAGTTTCAGAAATAGGTAAATTATTATTTGTTTTAAATTTTTTATTGCCAATTAATTAATAGTGTCAATCTTTTTAATCAAATCTATTGGCAGTTGCCATTCATATCAAGCCATCCAAAGAGATAACATTAACAAATGGACCAATTGCTATTCAAGAAATTTATGTCATAGATCAAAGGTAAAAGAATCTCTTAATTTTATGTTTCCAACATTCTTTTTCAATCTGACCTTTATAAATTTTCTATTAATTCTTTTGTTTCATCTGTTATAGCTTAAATCCAGTCAGCTTAACTATGTGGGGGCAATTTGTGAAAGATGAATGTCAAAAAATTTCTGAAATAATTGAAATAAAACCAATCATACTTGCAACAAAACTGAAAGTTCGTTCATACAATGGTACCTTTAATGATTTTCATTGTTAAAAGTTTTTATAAATAATATATTTTTGAAATATTAATAATAATCAATATTTATGATATAGGTTTGTCCTTGTCATCGCGACCAATGAGTGGCTTTACAATCAATTCTCTTATTCTTGAGACAGAGCAATTACAAAAATGGTAATTAATATTTAAGCAATTTTATATTAATTTATTTATTTTATCAGCTTTTAACTTATATTTCCCTTTCATACTTAAATTAACAAACAAATAATCAAATTGATATTTATTTATGTTAAATATTTTTGATGCGCACATATTGAATATTTAAATTATTTCTTTTTTCCGCTCTTACTAATTTACATTTTCTTTTCTAATTTTAAGGGCAACAATTAATGATGCAATACTTGATAAAATTATTGCAAAATCATTGACATATACACCTGCATCATTAATTTTTATAAATGACATTCAGAACTCCTGGTTTACAAAAGATCGAAACTCCTCAATCAATATCTCAACCTTATTGTTTAGCACACCTACATGATGTGCAAGATGTGCGACAACCTAATCTATATGCGCAATCTGTCGGTCTATATGCGCCTTAATATCTGTCATCACTGCAGCAACCCAAGCAGGTCGCACATCCCCCGTAGATGCAACTGCCGGCTGCTGACTAGTACTCACAGACGGGCCAGCAACATCCGCCCCAGACTCGGTCGGGGGAACAAGATCTGGCGTAGGACCAGACTGATGCTGAGCTAAGCCTCTCCCTTGTCCAATGCTCCGGCGATGTGTGGTCATTTCAATGGGGCTCCGCTGGTCTAGCATCATCTCCTCCGCCTGGAGTGGAACTCCTCGAGCTACTAATAAGCGGCTGATGATGACTCCGTACAGGAGATTATCCGTCGTAATGATGCTGGCCTCATAACGGATCTGCTCAAATATAACGAGGGGCAAGTCAATAGGCTCACCACGTGCCAAGCAAATCAGGAACTGTGTACGAGCTCGACTAAATGTGCTCTTATGTGCCACAGGGTCTACATTTGTTGCAACAAAAATTTGCAACATGCGAAAGAAAGGCAGCAGCTAATTCTGGCTGAAGGAGTTCGGCCTATCGAGCTTCGTGCGGTCTTTGCCAGTGAGGATGTAGAAATCCTAATCCCGCTCATCATCAGCAACCTCAGTAGCAATAGGATCGCTCCCCGGTCGATCTTCTTCATGACTGGGCATCAACTCAACAGAGCCCGAAGATGAAGCAGAAGCGGCTGGATCTGCCTCGAATGTGCCAGGGGCAAATGCAGCTGCTGTGTCACCAGTTTGAGCAGCTGTTGACTCAAGCAGTATACGCGAAATCTGGAGTAACTCGGCGATAACATCCGCCAAGAACTGAAACTGTACACCGCGTACAGTGAGGGTATGGGATGATGCATCGTTAGGCATGGTGGCCATCCCAATGTAAAACTCTCGAACCATTGAGGGGTAAATCTTTCCCCTCAATGTGCATATTGGGCCCGAGCCTCTGTGACGAAGACGTTTCTCAGCGTCTTCCGCTCCCAGATGAGCTCATCGAACTCATTAATTAGGATTTCTTGTTCCCCCATAACAATTCATGCCCCGAGTCGAGCAATGTCCGGATTGCCTCCATCCCTCCCTCGCTTCCTGGTCATCATATACTGAGCCATATCCTGAAAATTAAAAAAAAATAAAAGTTATAATATTTAAAACAATCATTAGAATCACAGATACATACGTATTATGACATATATGGATTATACAGAAAATTAAAATATCATCATTATAAATTTACATAATTTTGACAGTAAAATTTTTAAATAATTTCACTTTTTGAATATCTAAAATAATAACAATAAGAAGAAACAATATAAAATTTTTTTAATAGAACAACGTTTGAACGTTATAGAATTAACATTCGCACGTTACAATTAAAAAAATCACATCCGAATGTACAATGATTTAACGTTCAAATGTAAGTTGTAAAATTCCAACGTAAACCATTAACATGCGAATGTATATCTCAAAACTACATGAAGGATAAAACGTCCGAATGTAAATTTGCATGTAAATTATATTTGGATATATGTTCGAATGTATTGGAATAAACATTAGAACGTAAAACAGATCCAAACATCCTCATATATGTTCAAACATTTTATTGATGTTCGAACGTTTTATCCAACGTTTAATTTAAACATTCGATAAAGGCTATGAATTAGTTCATTACGTCCGAACGTTAAAACTAAACGTTCGGACATAAAGAATTTGAACCATCATACGTTCGGACGTTCTTCATAGCCGAAGAAGACCAACGGTTTACGTTCGAACGTTTTATCCAACGTACTCTTAAAACGTTGGATAAAAACGTTTGAATGCCAAAATTTATGTTCGCACGTTACAATTTAACGTGCGAACGTAAGGAATACACAAGGTCACATGTTCGGACGTTTGGTTGTAACATCTGAACGTTACAAATTGGAATTTTTGAGTTGACTCAGCCATTATCGAAAGCTTCAAAACGCATTTTTCGAAGCACAAAACAACCATAATAATCATGTAAATGCAATGAGGAATGTTTCTACGATCCGATTTTATCAATTTACAGCGAATGGTGGCCGGAAATTCAACGTTTATAACCGGCCTACGGTGGGTTTCAAATTTTTGAAACCCACCGATTAAAATGGAAATAAATAGTAGAGGGGGAGGGCACATTACCTTTTAGTGACGGTTGCGGTGGCATTTGACGGCGGCGTGCGTGGCGGAGAGGAAGAGAGAGAGAGAGTTTATGAGCGAGAAATGGCCTGGAAACCGTCGAGCTTGGCTTTATATACAGTTAACGTTCGAACGTACAATAATGAACGTTCAAACGTTTTATCAACATGCGAACGTATCGTGTATACGTTCGAACATTAGTCAATACGTCCGAACATTAAAATTATAACATTCGAACGTATTTTACACTATAGTTATATATAATATAGTACTATATTATATATTACTATATATTATATAGTAATTTACATATTAATATATATATAATATATAGTATTATATTATATACTATATACTATATACTATAACCGTTGGCTCTCATACTAACTATGTATACCAGGATATATATAATATAGTATATAATTAATATTTAATAAAATTAATAATAAACAAATGCATAAAGTGCGGAAAATAAAGGGCAGGCGGTACAACCGTCCTTAACGCATGAATAAAGATAAAGAAAAATATAAGATAAAATTAACTTCATTAAAAATATAGTACTTACAAGGAGATTAATTCTCAAAGGATTGAAAGGCAGGAGACATGAAAAGGACTTTACAAGAGAGAGTTTCCAGAGTGGCGAGAGAGAATGACTGGTGTTTAACCCAAGGTTTCAAGTTTCATGTGATTATAAATCTACACATAGATTTTGATGATAACAAATGAATTTAAAGAATAAAGGAGTTTCAAGCTCAAGTTATCTACACAATGGAGTGAAGCACATCAAAGAACCAAGCATGAGCAAGAAGGAAACAAGTTCACATTAAAATCATAGAGTAATGTTGTAAATCTCTTAAAATTCGAAATTAGGATTAAGGCTCAAAAATTAATATTTTATCATAAAGCATTAATATACATTTTCCACATGTGCATGAATATTTTGAAAATTTTGAAAGATAATTGATTGTCATCTTTCACATGTGCATGCCATGATTAAAGGTTTGAACTTTGAAAATATTAAAGATGATTGATTGTCATCTTTCACATGTGCATGTTTTATTTGAATATTTTCAAAAGTGATTGATGCTTTTCTTGACTTATGCAAAAGGAAGATGCCTTTGTTTGAATATTTTGAAAAGTAAAGTGTGCTCCTTTTGTCATATGCAAAAAGTAAAAAATTAGGTTTGAAATTTTTGAAAAGCAAAGTGTGCTCCTTTTGTCATATGCAAAAAGTAAAAAGATTAGGTTTGAAATTTTTGAAAAATGAATGATGATGTTTTTGACATGTGAATCTTTTTAAATTTGAATATGAAGTCTCATATGCCTATAAATAGATCATTTGAGAGCTTCACATTCACAACACCAAGAGCATACAACTCTCATTCAAAGCTTTCATTCTCTCTTCTCTAAGCATTGAGCCTTAACCCTTGTTCATTTTGAGAGATATAGTTTGTGCTTGTATTGTTCTTATTTCACTCATTGAGGAGTGTTTTCTGATATCCTACCCACTATCAATTCTTGTATCAGTAAAAGGGTGTGTACAACCCTTGTGCGTGTAGAAAGTGTTCTACACAGGGAATCGTTGAATCACCACGTGTAAGGTGATTGCAAGTGTAGAGGGTGTTCTACACGGATCCTTTGTAGCGGTGTTGTTCAAAGGTGTAATAGGTTTCTATCTCCACCTGAAGGAGATTGAATAGTGAATTCGGGGATCCTCAAGGGGTAGCTTGAGGCGAGGACGTAGGCAGTGGGGCCGAACCTCGTTAACATACTGAGTTTGCTTCTCTCTTACCCTTACTCTTTATATTTATTGCTGTTTCATATTTTGTTTATATTTTATATTGTATATTTGATTTATAATTGTTATTTTTTTTAAATACAACTCAATTCACCCCCCCTCTTGTGTTAGTCATCTGGGCAACAATTGGTATCAGAGCTAAAGCTCTATTATAAGATTAACTATCTTTTGAGTTAAGATCTTATGGCTAACATTGCAGCTTCATTTGGTGAAGGTCAATCTAGCAGTCGGCCTCCACTCTTTTGTGGAGACAATTACTCATTCTGGAAAGTTAGAATGAGAATATTCCTTCAGGCTCAAGGTCGAGAAATCTGGAAATGCATTGTAAATGGACCTTATATTCCAACAAAAGTGGTTGATGGAGTAAAGGTCAAAAAGGAAGAAGAAGAGTTTAATCGTGAAGACGATAGACTTTATACTTTGAATTTAACTGCTATGAATTTATTATATAATGCTCTCAATGGTAATGAGTTTAATAGAGTAATGACTTGTGCTACGGCAAAAGAAATTTGGGATAACTTGGAAGTTACTTATGAAGGAACTTCTCAAGTTAAGGAATCAAAAATTTATATTCTTACTCATGAATATGAAATGTTTAAGATGAATGATGATGAATCTATTTCTAGCATGCACACTCGTTTTACTAACATCATAAACAGTTTGACAGCTCTTGGTAAAGTTTATTCCAAAGTGGAAATGGTAAGAAAAATTCTCAACTCTCTACCAAAACGTTGGGAATCAAAAGTGACAGCGATTCTTGAAGCTAGAGACCTCAAGAAGCTCGAAGTGAATGAACTCATCGGGTCACTTATCACCCATGAGTACACATTGAAAAGAGGAGAAGAAGAAGGAAAGCCAAAGAAGAGCTTGGCACTTAAAGCTGTTCCTCATGAAAGTGAAAGTGATGAAGATGAGGAAAATGACGATAAAGATGAAGAAGTTGCGATGATAACAAGAAGAATTCAGAGATTCTTAAAGAAAAATAAAACTCCTCCGAGGAAATCATTCAAAAAGTTTTCCAAGAAAGATTCAGGTAAAAATGATACTTTAATTTGTTATAAATGCAATAAGCCTGGTCATATCAAGCCAGATTGTCCCCTGCTAAAGAAAGATCGAAACAAAGGCAAGAAAGCAATGAAAGCTACATGGGATGATGATTCAAGTAGCTCAGATAGTGAAGCAAGCAATGAAGAATCAGCAAATCTCTGTCTTATGGCTAAAGATGATATTGAGGTAACAAATTTTGATAATATTGAAAATCCTTCATATGAAGAATTGCAAAATGTTTTAGAAGAGGTATATGAAGAATTTGAAAAATTGGGTATCAAATATACTGCTTTGAAAAAGAAAAATTCTTCTTTAACAAACGAAATTGATATTTTAAGAAAAGAAAATATTGTTTTGAAAGACGAAAATCTTGAGTTGAAGAAAAAGAAAACTGATTTAGAAAATATTGTTGAAAACTTTACGAATGGAAAAAGAAATTTTGAAAAACTTCTTGGTAGTCAAAGATGTGTTTTTGACAAGGCAGGCTTGGGATATATGCCAAAACAAAAGTTCAAACCTTATAAAAACTTCTTTGATAATCCTTCTACATCAAAGTCTAATATTCAAAATTCTTTTCATAATAAGTTTGTCAAAAAAGGATACTATTATAATCATTCAAGATTTTCATATATGTCACATGCTATTTGTAATTTTTGTAATAGAAATGGTCATAATTATCATACTTGTCCTATTAGAAGAAAACATACAATGACTATTAGGGCCATATGGGTACCTAAAAATCTTGTTTCTTCTAATACTAATAAATAAAGGACCCAAAGAACTTGGGTACCAAGAAAAATCATTTTAATTGTTTTTATAGGTATGCATGAAGTCCTCTACAAGCAAAAACAAATGGTTTTTAGATAGTGGATGTTCAAGACACATGACGGGAGACAAGACTAAGTTCTTTGATCTTAGATCTAAAGAAGAAGGACACGTGACATTTGGAGACAACTCGAAAGGGAAGATCGTGGGAATAGGTAAAATTGGTAATAAATCTTCTCTCATAATTGAAGATGTTCTACTTGTTGAAGGTCTAAAACATAATCTTTTGAGTATAAGTCAATTATGTGATAAAGGATTTACAGTTACTTTCAAAATGGATAAGTGCATTATTTTGAATGATCATGATTATAACATTTGTTTTACTGCCTTTAGAAGTAATAATGTTTATACAATCGATTTTGAAGAAATTACCTCACAAGATGCTATTTGTTTTTCAGTACAAAATGAAACTAATTGGTTATGGCATAGAAGACTAGGTCATGCCAACATGGAACTTATTTCCAAACTTTCAAAAAATGATCTTGTGAGAGGTTTACCAAAGGCAAATTTTCTTAAAGACAAAATTTGTGATGCATGCCAATTTGGTAAACAAACAAAAACTTCTTTTAAAACCAAGAAATATATTTCCACTACTAGACCACTGCAACTGATACACATGGATCTTTTTGGACCAAATAGAGTTGCAAGTCTAGGAGGAAAATATTATGCTTTTGTTATTGTTGATGATTTCTCTAGATATACTTGGGTCATCTTTCTTGCTCATAAAGATGAGGCACATAATGCTTTTACCAAGTTATGCAAGAGAATTCAAAATGAAAAGGGCTATACTATTTCAAGTATCCGAAGTGATAGGGGAAAAGAGTTTGTTAATAAAAATATTGAAACATTTTGTGATGAAAATGGTTTTGTGCATAATTTTTCTGCTCCTCGAACTCCTCAACAAAATGGGGTAGTAGAGAGGAAAAATAGATCTCTTCAAGAGATGGCAAGAACAATGCTTAATGAGAACAACTTGCCTAGTTATTTTTGGGCCGAAGCGGTAAGTACTGCATGTTATGTTATAAATAGAGTTATGTTAAGGTCTAAATTAGATAAAACCCCCTATGAGCTTTGGAATGAGAAAAAGCCCAACATTGGTTACTTTCATGTATTTGGATGCAAATGTTTTATTTTGAATGACAGGGATAATTTAGGCAAATTTGATGCAAAATCGGATGAAGGTATTTTTCTCGGGTATTCTACAAATAGTAAAGCTTATAGAGTATTCAATAAAAAGACTTTAACTGTACAAGAATCTATGCATGTAGTATTTGATGAATCTAATTCTCTACTCTCCAAGAAATCCATTGATGAAGAAACAGGAGGTATAAATAATACAGAAAGTCTCAATCTCAACAAAGAGAACACAATAGAGGAAGTCCAACATGGAGACATCAGGAAAGATCATCAAAATTTAATACGAGATGCAACCAAACAGTGGAAATTTGTGAAAGATCATCCAGTGGAACAAATTCTGGGAGAACCTTCACAAGGTGTAAGCACTCGATCATCTCTTAGAAATATTTGCAATCATACTGCTTTTTTATCTCAGATTGAACCTAAAAATATTGATGAAGCACTTCTTGATGAATCTTGGATTCTAGCTATGCAAGAAGAGCTTAATCAATTTGAAAGAAATGATGTTTGGACACTTGTTCCTAAACCCAAAAATCATACTATTATTGGAACAAAATGGGTTTTTAGAAACAAGAAAGATGAGTCCGGAGTCATTACTAGAAATAAGGCTCGACTTGTAGCCCAAGGTTACAATCAAGAAGAAGGAATTGATTATGATGAGACATATGCACCAGTCGCAAGATTAGAAGCTATTCGAATGCTACTTGCATATGCTTGTTATAAAGATTTCAAACTTTTTCAAATGGATGTTAAAAGTGCTTTCTTAAATGGTTTTATAAATGAAGAGGTATATGTTGAGCAACCTCCAGGTTTTGAAAATCATATTTCTCCAAATCATGTTTTCAAACTCACAAAAGCACTATATGGACTCAAACAAGCTCCTAGAGCGTGGTACGAGAGACTCAGTGGTTTCTTGATTAAAAAAGGTTTCTCAAGAGGAAAAATCGACACAACTCTTTTCATTAAATACGAAAATGATGATATTCTTTTGGTTCAGATTTATGTTGATGATATAATATTCGGTGCTACTAATGAAAATATGTGTCAAGTTTTTGCTAAGACTATGCAGGATGAATTTGAAATGAGCATGATGGGAGAACTTACATTCTTTCTCGGATTGCAAATTAAGCAAGTAAAAAGTGGGACATTCATCAATCAATCAAAATATATTAAGGAATTGCTGAAGAAGTTTGGGATGGAAGGTGCTAAGGAAACTGGAACACCAATGAGCCCATCTACTAAACTTGATAAAGATGAATCCGGTAAGACAGTTGACTCGAAAGTATATCGAGGTATGATTGGTAGCTTATTATATTTGACAGCCAGTAGACCAGATATTATGTTCAGTGTGTGTTTATGTGCACGTTTTCAATCATCTCCAAAAGAATCTCATTTAATTGCAGTTAAGCGCATTCTTAGATATCTTAGTGGTACAATTAACCTAGGGTTATGGTACCCTAAACACACATCTTTCGATCTAATCAGCTACACAGATGCAGATTATGCTGGTTGTAAAATAGATCGAAAAAGCACTAGTGGAGCATGTCACTTCTTAGGTCATGCATTAGTTTCCTGGTTTAGTAAAAAACAAAATTCTGTTGCACTATCTACTGCTGAGGCAGAATATGTTGCTGCGGGTAGTTGTTGTGCTCAAGTTCTTTACATGAAGCAACAACTTGAAGATTTTAAACTCATGTATAATCACATTCCAATCAAATGTGATAATACAAGTGCTATAAATCTTTCAAAAAACCCAATACAACATTCTAGAACTAAGCATATTGAAATAAGATATCATTTTCTTCGAGATCATGTGCAGAAAGGCGATATAGTACTAGAGTTCACAAACACACACGATCAGTTAGCAGATATATTCACAAAACCTTTACCAGAAGATAGATTATCTATGATTAGAAGAGAAATAGGTATGATGCATATTATGAATATCTCTTAAAAGACAGATCAAAGTTCATAAAAATAGATAGATTTTTCTTAAATACTTTTACATAAACTTGAGGTTCTTAGCCTCATGTTTGAGACGCTCATTCTCTTCATACAATATCATGTCATCCCTATTCATGGGAACTGGCAAGCGGAATGAAGAATCCAATAGAGATTTCAACTTTTTATTCTTCTGCCGAAGGATTCCTTCCCTTGTGTGAGACTCTTGAACAATTCGTTGAAGTACAACAATTTGTTCCTTAAGCTTTTCAACCTCATGGTTTTTTGCTTGAACCCGCTGGGAAAAAGCAACAATAGAGGATGAGTAGCGAGTCCCGAGACTCACCAAGTCGTAGATAGCATCGGAGTCTGACTTATTTGCCATACTATTATTTTCTTGCTGCAACATAGCACCAATGGCAGCTGCAGAAAGGACAGGAGGTTGAGATGTAGAAGAATGAGCCATTGAGAAAGGAATTGAAAACTTAAAGCGAGAATGTTGAAGGAATGCAGATGAGTTATAGAGATAAGAAGAAAACTTGATGCGGATTGGATGAACTTTAAGACTGTTTTTATAGAGATAGTATAAAGAACAAGACGAGCTATCATCCAAGTCAAAGAGCAATGTGTTTTTTCCCGATCAGTGAAAAAGACATTTTTTTTAGAAACTCGGAGCCTTCAATCTCGTTTGTCAACAACATCAGGCGATTTGTTTCTATCTTCAACCGCACTAAATTCATAGAGTTAGGCCTCGAGGCTTTGCAGGACTTGTCGGGTCACGGACGGCTCTCTTTTTCAACTATCTACAGTGTTTTTTAACGCACCGTTTTCTTCAGTCTATTTACTTGCTGTCGATCCTTTTTAATGATGCCAAAAGGGGGAGAAGTTTTAGACTAGAACATTAATATTGTTTAAATTGTTAAACTTGTTATATATGCTTGGAATTATATTTATTTTTTTTTTTTTGAAAAACTAACGCACATTCTCAGGGGGAGCTTAAGTATTAATACAGGCTTCAGGTTCTATCAAGTATTTGTCATCATCAAAAAGGGGGAGATTGTTAAACCTAAGGTTTCAAGTTTTGTGTAATTATATATTTACACATGGATTTTGATGATAACAAATGAATTCATAGAATAAAGGAGTCTCAAGCTCAAGTTATCTACACAATGGAGTCAAGCACATCAAGAAACCAAGCATGAGCAAGAAGGGAGCAAGTTCACATTAAAGTCATAGAATAATGTTGTAAATCTCTTTAAAATTCGAAATTAGGATTAAGGCTCAAAAATTAATATTTTATCATAAAGCATTAAAATACATTTTCCACATGTGCATGAATATTTTGAAAATTAAATTTGAAAATTTTGAAAGATAATTGATTGTCATCTTTCACATGTGCATGCCATGATTAAAGGGTTGAACTTTGAAAATATTAAAGATGATTGATTGTCATCTTTCACATGTGCATGTTTTATTTGAATATTTTCAAAAGTGATTGATGCTTTTCTTGACTTATGCAAAAGGAAGATGCCTTTGTTTGAAAATTTTGAAAAGTAAAGTGTGCTCCTTTTGTCATATGCAAAAAGTAAAAGATTAGGTTTGAATTTTTTGAAAAGTAAAGTGTGCTCATTTTGTCACATGCAAAAAGTAAAAAGATTAGGTTTGAAATTTTTGAAAAATGAATGATGATGTCTTTGACATGTGAATCTTTTTAAATTTGAATATGAAGTCTCATATGCCTATAAATAGATCATTTGAGAGCTTCACATTCACAACACCAAGAGCATACAACTCTCATTCAAAGCTTTCATTCTCTCTTCTCTAAGCATTGAGCCTTAATCCTTTTTCATTTTGAGAGATATAGGTTGTGCTGTATTGTTCTTATTTCACTCATTGAGGAGTGTTTTCTGATATTCTACCCACTATCAATTCTTGTATCAGTAAAAGGGTGTGTACAACCCTTGTGCGTGTAGAAAGTGTTCTACACAGGGAATCGTTGAATCACCACGTGTAAGGTGATTGCAAGTGTAGAGGGTGTTCTACACGGATTCTTTGTAACGGTGTTGTTCAAAGGTGTAATAGGTTTCTATCTCCACCTGAAGGAGGTTGAATAGTGAATTCGGGGATCCTCAAGGGGTAGCTTGAGGCAAGGACGTAGGCAGTGGGGCCGAACCTCGTTAACATACTGAGTTTGCTTCTCTCTTACCCTTACTCTTTATATTTATTATTGTTTCATATTTTGTTTATATTTTATATTGTATATTTGATTTATAATTGTTATTTTTTTAAATACAACTCAATTCACCCCCCTCTTGTGTTAGTCATCTGGGCAACAACTGGGAATGGCTTCAGATGAAAGTTTCTGAATGCCTTTCCTTACAAACAACTTGCCTATTTATAGGCACCGAAATAGTAACTTACAATAATATCACTGACATGTACAGTGACTCCACTAACTCATACACAGTAAATAGTCGGCTACATTTATTAAACGTGGGCGGCTAAACAGTAAATGGACAGCTGGACAATCTTTAACCGACGGGCATCTTGAACAGTGTTCTGATAATGGACAAAAGATAATAATTTTTTGGAATTACATAATCTGAGGGTCATAATTTGCGAGTTCCAATTCAAACGGATCTTGTGAATCCATCAAATGCGAGGGATAATATGGAGAATTCTCATGCGAATGAGAGGCTTGTTGAGAAGGAGAGGCTTGTTGTAATGGTGATGATGTTGTCTGTTGTGCTAGAGATAATCTAACTTGATGGTCTTCTTCTTCATCACTGTCTGAGACTTGTGACATTGCCTCAGCTAATTTTTTCAAATCCTTTTTATTGGTAATCGTTGCTAATTGAGCTTGGAACCTGCTTCTCTGAACAAGAACTTCATGAGCCTTGGTAATCTTTGAAAATATTTTTACAACATGATCATAATTGTACTTCTCCCACCATTTTACATAAACTTGACGAGCCAAGAACATAATATTTTTAAGAGAAGGATGAGGTTTAATGATATATTCCCACTTCATAATCCAATTTAATTTGGTTTTAAGAAAGAAAAGGAGAAGTGGTGGACACTGTGATAATGAAGGTGGATATTCGTTTTGTAATGTAAAAGCCTGAAGACTCTCCTGGAGAGGTGAAGGGAGAATAAGAGATTCTAGTCCAAACTGATCCCACCATAATAGAAACCATCTTGGCAGAGTTTTAATTCCTGTAATTTGTCAAAATGGAGAAACCAGGAATGACGCAAGTTTTTTCTACTGTTTTAATTGTATAATTTGTAAGAAATGATAATTTTGAAAAAGTTGATTGTTTATATATTTGATTTCTAGGTACATTAGGAATTGTCCAATCTTGTTAATTTCTTTCTATGTCTATTATATTATAATCTTCTTGATTTACATTTTCAGTTTCTAAAGGTGTGTCTATAGTAGATATTTCTAGTTTGAATAAAGAATTCATTGAGACAGGATTTTATATAAAGATTTCCTATATAAAAGAGAAATAAGTAGATTAAGATCTTGAGGGAACACCACCGAGACCACCCTTAAAGCCTCATTGGCATAAACGGGCTGACCAACGGATTTCCATGGCTTACCATTACAAGATTCTCAATATAATCTTTTTTTTTTATGTAGGTTATCGTTGATAAAAATCTGTATCAGTGAATTTTTACTCTTTTTTTTTTTTTACAAAGCAAGAATACTTAAATGATTTCTTACACTTTTAATCTCTGATATTAAGAAGTTACAATGATCTTCTAATCCTTCTATTGCAGATTATCTACTTCTATATACATAATATCTTTCCATCATTGAGCAATAATTTAATCTCATTAATAATTGCTTCTCTTTAAGAGATTTTATTCTTTCTTTTAAATGATTTAATTCAAGTCTCAAGTTATATTCTAAACAGTATTATTTTTCTAAATAATATATACGTCTATATATAATTATATATATAATAGGTTAGTATAATATATATATTATAGTTATATATATTATATGTAAATGACTTTAATATACTACTATAGTCCATATATATATTTATATATATATATATACTACTATATACTATATTATATAAATATATATTTGTAGTATATATACTATATAATGTACTAGTAGTATATTATAACTATATAATATACTTATAGTATATTATAACTATAATATATACTATATAATATAGATACTATATTATATAGTATATTATATATAGATAATATACCTAGGCCAAATTATACCATCTTAGCAGCAATCCCCGCACATACCGGAGGGCCACAACATTAACCCAACCTCACTCCACATGCCTAAAAACGCCTGTCCCTCGGCTTAACACGGCAATCTAGGAGCCCTTCTGGACGCTAATGTATTCGACTGCGGTGGCGGACGTGAACTAAACCTAGTACGTTGACCTGGAAAAGGAGAGACAGAGTGTCTCCATATATGATCAAGAAAAGCAAGATAAAGAGATAAGAATTCAGCGGTTAATATCCAGAACCGAAGATGGCTCTGATACCAGAAACAGCAAAATCAAGTGAAGATTAGAGGAATAGATATAGAGAAAGATAGATAATATAAACAAGGCAAGATTAAGATAAATATGAACAAGATATGTGGAGGCTCAGCCTACCAATGCATGAAATGTTCAATGTAAAATCAGAGCAATGAAGCAAAACTTTCATTTATATATTTACTGAAAGTAAGCGTCAAATAGATACAAATTTAGACAAAATATAGACTTACAAGCTTAAGAATTCAAAAGAAAACAAGTTTGTAAGGAAGCTAGGAGTTGTCAGGGAGTTGGGAATTCTCTCTGGGATAGTGGCAAGATTGCTAGTATTGTTTTAGTTGGTTTTGCCGATATCCTTCAAATGAAATGAGGAGTCCTTTTATAGAGTAAGGAAGCTCCTGCACAAGATAAAATCATCCCGTAAATCACGAGAGTGAATAGTGAACAGTCCTTTTTGTCACTATTTACCCATGCTGGCAGACAGTCGTCGAAAGTAGTTTGTCTTCTTCTGCTGAAAGTGAGATATTCTTTTTGCACCGAAAGCATTTCTGTCTTTAATGTGCAAAGTGGTCAAAAGAGCAATTATTCCATCACCTTTCCGCCCCTAAAGTAGAAGCTGGTAGAGTGATAGCTGGATAATGCGCTGGAGCGCTGAATAGTTTGGTCATTTCTCAATCATCTCCCAAGTGAGGGGGATAGTTGTCTGAGTCATGGCCAAAGACATTGTTGTAGGGATCTGAGTCTGAAGAGGCTTGTGATCCTTCTGCAGCTGAATCTTCACTATTGCGGGCCTTTTCTTCTTCTTTGAGTTTGGTCTGCAGTAGTTGAAGTAGATCTATGCTCGAAAGGTCCACTGCTGACTTGTCTTTCGAGGATACTGATCCTGTTGAATTCTTTTTCTTTGCTGAAGATGATTTCTTATGTTTGGATGAAGAACTCTGGGATTCTGAAGCCTGTTCGCCACCTGTCAAAGTAGGATAGGGTACTATGGCTTGGATAGGTGAAGGAGAAGGGAATTCCTCCTTACATTTCAGATTTGACACTACAAGTGAAAAATCTGTGGATACTTTGGAGATAATTTCGTCCGAGTGATCGAATTTATCCCACCATTTAACAAAATATTGGCAGACCAATAAATCAGTGTTCTTTTCATATGTCCATCTACAAATCCAGGGGGTTTTGTATTTGGCACAGAAATGGATAGGGAAGGCAATCTGGCATCTCGCCCTTTTACCTTGTTGGATATGGAGAAATGTTTGATAACCTGCTGAAGGTTATCAGGAAAGATATCAAGGACAGGACCAAAATAGCCCCACCATCTTTGAAACCACAGAGGAAAAACATTTTTGCTTCTTCGTCCGAAGGAGAAGAACCAAGAGTGTGAAAATTTTGGGGTTTGATAAAGTGAAAATTTAAACCAGGCCTGGATATAATCATAATAATTATAAACAACACATGTTTTCGGGACAAGTGTTTTGGGAGTAGAAGGGTGGGTTGCCCATTCTTCTTCGGTCAAAACATGGTTAATTTGACAGTTATCATGAAAAATGATTTTTGATTTGTCAAATTTATCAAAAATCGGTTTGATAGATACGGAATTGGTTTTCACCATGATTCCGAGATAGAACTTGAGATCTTTGGCTGGATTGTCAGGGATCCAATGAAAATCTCGTGGGAAATAATCAATCCCGATCTAATAAGGATCCGTTTTAATTGATTTCTCAATGTAAAACAGGTTATCAAACCACGTTTTCTTGTGATAAGGTGCCTTGTTGGCACTGATAAATTTGCTTGCCGGCCGGGGTCCTGTTACTGCTAATGGATTAGCAAAAGGGTCACAGGGTGTGGCTAGGGTTGAAGCAAATGATGCAGGGGTAACCAATCTGGGAACTTGCCCTAGATTGGTAAATCTATTGGCTATCTTCAGTGGGGAGGAAGCCGTGGTTAAAAGATTTGTTGGTGCTGGAGACCCTAACAACTTGGATATTGAGGAGGAACTGGGAAGTCCTCCAGGTTTCTTCTTCTTACTCATGGTTTTTCTGCAAGAAATTCACGGGTAAGAAAATCAGGGATGGAGTTATCCGATCCTTTAATATATTCAATGTCAAAATCAAAAACACTTAAAACAACTTGCCATCGTGCAAAAATCTATTTTGATGCAATGTTTTTAACATCTTTTTCTAAAATTTCCTTTGCGGACTTGCAATCAATCCTTAGAAGGAATTTTTGGTTAAGCAAATCAGACTGAAATTTAGATATGCACAAAACAACAGATAGTATTTCTTTTTTAATAGTACTATAGTTATGCACAAAACAACAGATAGCCTATGTCACTGGCGTCAGTCTGGACAATCTTGAAGCTATTTAAAACAGGAATACCAAGACACGGAAGAGTTTTGACATGTGCCTTGATTTTCTGGATAAGCTTAGTGTGAACATCAGTCCACGGAATAGGATTAGATTTTAGTCTCGCGAACAAGGGGCGATACTGTTTTCTCATATCTTGATAGAAGTCAGAGATGTAATTCAAATAACCAAGGAATCTTTGAAGCTGGTTCTTGTCAAGAATAACATCTGGGAATTTGTCAGCAAACTCAATAGCTCGTTGGATAGGTTTGATTTTCCCTCCAAAGATATCATAACCAAGGAATCTGATCTTGGTTTGAAATTGTTTCATTTTTGAAGCAGATAGAACAAGTCCATTTCTTTTGATGACTGCAAGAAACGTTTCAAGGTGTTTCCAGTGTTCATCAATAGATTTGGAGAATACAAGCACATCATCTATGTAGACGATGGTGAATAGAGTGAATGACGAAAAGATGTCATTCATGATATTTTGGAATTCACTAGGAGCGTTCTTCAGCCCAAATGGCATGACGTTCCACTCGTAGTGACCCAGAGGAGTGGTGAAACCAGTCTTGTAACGGTCTGACTTCCTAATTTGGATTTTCCAAAATCCAGACTTAAGGTCAAACTTGGAGAACACGACTGCACCTTCTAATCTTTGAATTAAGTCTTGTTTGTTGGGAATAGGGTACCTAATCCACTCTAAGATTTCATTCAGTGGTTTGTAATTTATGACCAGACGGGGAGTCCCTCGCTCAATCTCAGCTTTTTTCTGGACATAAAATGCTGCACACGACCAAGGTGACTTGCTATGCCTAATGATACGTTTAGCAAGAAGATCCTCAATCTCAGTTTTGCAAAACTCAAGGGTTTCCCTATTCATTTGAATAGGTCTCGCCTTGGTGGGTATTCTAGATTCTGAAAATCCCTTAATGTAAGGCAAAGAAACTTCATGTTTCTTCCTATGCCAGAATGTAGTAGGAAGGTTTGAACAAACAGAAGAAATCAAAACCTTTTGAAAATCTGCGATCTTTGCTTGGAGAAAAGGATCCTTTAGATTTTCTGATACACGTTTAAATTTAATTTCTTGTTTTAGAAAATCAAGATGTTTTCTTTTAGCAGAAAGCAAAGATAAAGATTTTCTATAACAATCACGTTCATATTTAGAGGCAAATTTAAATTTAACTTTCTGTCCAAAGGGGTCAGTGGTGATCCCGTCAAGTTCAGAAAGAAAAGGATAAATCATGTTAAGGAAAGGCATCCCCAAAATTACATCATAGGAGATATCTTTCACCAAAACAGATGGAATTTTAAAACAAACATTGTCCTGGCAGACATGAGCATTGTTGAGCTCATAACGAATCTTCATCTTAGATCCGTTTGCTGAGAATAAATTCTCTTCGGACTTTTCAAAGTACTGGGTAGGAACCAATCCCTCACGGATACAGTTTAAGTCAGCACCTGAATCAATCAAAGCAATAGCAGAGAATTTGTAATCATGGGCAACAATAATCTCTATCAAACAAAACCATTTCTGTGGTGCAGAATGGTGGAGCAAACAAATATCCTTATTAGTTTCAGATGATTTAGCATGGTCTGGGTCGTTTGATTCGTCATCTGAAGGATTTTGATCAAATTCATTTTGAATTTTCAATTTTAAGTAAATCTTGTTTAAAAGATGCATTCTCAGATTTAAGGATTTTAACCTCTTCTCTGAGTTCTGAAATCTCCTTTTTAACAAGAGAAACTTCATTTTGTAAGTCCTTTATAGAAATTTCTTTGGGTTTTTGTTTTTGAAAACGTCCCAAAGTTTCTTCAAAAGAGATTTTCCCTGAAGACGTAGACTCCTTGCGAGTCATGTTCTTTGTGATGACCCGCTTTTATGTGTATTTTCACTGAAGAAATATTTTAATTTAATTAAAATATTTTATAGTGCTTTTATTTTAAATTATCGAGTTTTAAATGGATTTTATTGGCTGTTGAATTTAAATCGTGATTTAATTTATTTTGGCTTGTTTTTGGCTTAAAAATTTAAATAGTTGGTTTTTACTAGTTATTTATTTTATTTCAGCTTAGTGATGTGTTTAAAATGTTTTCTTGGGTTTTATTGCTTTAAAAGTTTTTTTTTTGAATCAGTCTTTGGACTTCCGACGTGAGGACTGGACCTCATTAAATTTCATCATCTTTTCTTTTTCTCTTCTTTTTCTTTTCTTCTTTTTCTTTTTTCTCTTTTTTCTTCCTCCTTCTTTCTCCCCCGTGCCCGATTCTCTCTCTCTCTCCTCTCCCCGTCGCCGATCGAGCTCTGCCCCCAGCCCGCCGCCGTCCGGCCACCGTGGCCGACACCACCCCCACCAAAACTTTCCCCTCCCTCCGGTGAGTCACCCCTTCCGTTCCCAGCCCCAACCGGCCGGCCGTTTGGCCGGAAAAAGCTTCTCAAGCCGCACGGTCTTTGCCCCGATCCGCCGCCGTCGCTCCACCTCCGGCCACCACATCTTCACCACTTCATCACCGGCCCCTTGCCGTCCTAACCCACCCATCCCCGGCCTCAAACGGTCGCCGGAGCGGCTCCCACGAGCTCAACTCCGATCGGCCCTGTTTTCGCTTCCACCGGCGTTTTCGCCGCCACCCACGGCCAAAACTCACTTCCACTAGCTTCATAAACACCCCTAGACCATCCCCTATCAATTTGGTGTCTTGGTTTGTCCCCAGTCAAAAGTGGGTATTTTGCGACCCACGGGAACAGTGCATTTGCACTGTTACGTTGCTTTCGCGACGCCGTTCGCTCCGCGCCGAACCTTCTAAAAATCCTATATAGCGCTGTAAGTATTTTCCAAGCTCTACTTTTAGATTTAAATATATTTTACTCTTGCAATAATTTATTTGGTTGGTTTGCTGATTCCGGACTGAGTCCGAGGAGTTCGGGGGTCGGATGGATGGAGGACGGAGTTGCTTGTTTTATTGTTCTATGGTTGATTTTATTTGTCGAGCATTGAGATTGGCATTTACATGATGCATGCACGTGTATTTTATTTTAATTGAGAAAATCCTGTTTTATTGGCGTAAATGGATTTTTGGGAGTGTGCGTATCACGAGCCCAAGCCGGGATGGGTTATTATCTCGGTGGAGCTCCTCTGGTCACTCGGGAGTGGATAATACTGAGTGACATCCCCTGGGTTGTCGCTGGGCGACAACCGGATCGCACGATACGGTAACGCTGTCGTGTCGACTCCGTGGTCCTTAGAGTGGCGGGGACTAGAGGATGGCCCGGCCAGGTACGCGCGAGATGGAGGCGCGAGTCTGGGCATCACTCGTGTAGGTGTCACACGCGTAGACGTTACCTGCGGTGTGGCACAGAGCCAAGGTGTGCGGATGATCCCTAGGGGAGATCATGGTGCATGCATAATCGGTTGGTTTTCATGGTTTTCGGATATGGGCCATTTTCTGGGAAAATGGCGAAGGTCTTGTGATCCATTTTCTGGGAAAATGGTGGTTTGGGCCATTATCGGGGATAATGGCGAGACTTGGTTTTTAAAGGTTATGTTTTAAGCCTTATGGGTTTTTGGCGTGCGTGGAAAAATATGGTTTGGGAGTTTTGTGCATTGGCATTCATTCATACTTGTTGTTTGAGTTTAATATGTTTTTATCTAGTAGTGTTTTGGATTTTACTTACCTGCGGCACCATTTTTGGTACCGTAGATTTTGATGCAGTGTTCGAGGAGGAGGAGGAGGCTGAGCCCGAGGATGCGGCTCCGCCGGAGTTCTAGTTGGAGTTCATGCTTTATGTTGGCTTTTAAACAATATTTATGTTTTGTAATATTTTATTATGTGCTTTTGAACATCTTTGTATTTTATTTAAGAAAAAAATTCTGGTACTTAATATTAGACTTTGCTATCCGCTGCGTATTCTCTTGTGCACCGTGTCGCTTGCACACACTTGACACCCGTCGATGGGATGGTGACCCGGGTTGTCACCATCCGGACGTCCCGAACTCCCCGTGTGAGGACGTGGGGATTTGGGGGCGTCACAGGTGGTATCAGAGCAGTTTGGCTCTGGGTAAAACCACGTGTCCCATAGGAAAGGTGCCAGAATGTTTTTTTAAAGTTTTTTTAAAAAATTTATTTTAAGTAATATTGTTTTTGGCGTATTTTAATTGTTTGAAAGTTATTTGGGCTAGTTGTTTGTATTTGCTTAATTAGCTATGTTATTATATGCTGGTTTCTTTTGTTTCTTGTGATGTGGTCTGGTTTTAGTTTGGTTTTATGTTGGTTTTATTCGTTTTCTTAAAAGGGGGTCAAAGGTTGTGGTGGCAGGAAAAATGGTGAGACCGAGGAAATCTACACAAGGGCCACGGGATGATACACAGAGAGATGATTCTATTGCCCAAGCTATACGGCAAATGACAGAATTTATGCAGCAACACTTTAGGCCACAGCAAGGGGGGCCTAGTCCACAGTCTGGAGGGCCTTACCCACCACCTGGAGGTCCTTGGCCACAACAAGGAGGGCCTTGGCAACAAGGAGGGCCTTGGCAGCAAGGAGGGCCATGGCTACTACCGGGAGGTCCTAGTGGAGGTGTGCAAGTGGGGTGCACGTATGAGCGCTTTCTGGCGCATAGGACTCCACACTTCACTGGAGATGAGGATCCACTACAAGCTGGAAAGTGGATCAAGGACTTAGAGAGGACTTTTGAGGTATGTGGTTGCACCGAGGCGCAACAAGTTCTCTACGCCAGCTATCTGTTACAAGGCACTGCTTTTGATTGGTGGGATACCAAAAGAATAATGCTGGAGTCAGAATTGGGATCTTTTGCTGCGGTGACCTGGCAGCGCTTTAAGAAGGAATTTAATAACCGCTTCTTTCCCGCTTCTGTAAGGCGGCAAAAAGCAAGAGAGTTCTCACACTTGGTCCAAGGGAGCATGACCGTGGAACAGTACTCCCGAAGGTTTGTGGAACTTGGGAAATTTGCTCCCCACCTCATCGCCACAGAGGAGATGCAAGCTGAGCGTTTCCAGGAGGGTCTACGCCCCGATATACGCCGGTTGGTAGTCAGCCACCGGATATCCACTTTTCAGGACTTAGTGGATGTGGCCACCCTCGTGGAGCGGGAGAATAATTTAAGTATGGGTTCCCCTCCGGGACATAAAAGGCGGAGTTATGCGGGAGAAGGAAGTAGCTCTGGATCGCCTCAGAAAATTGTTCAGCGGTCTGGAACTCGACCACAAGCTGCCTCAGGAGTGCGTATAGGAGGTCGGATGCCCGTTTGCATGAGGTGTAATAGAGCTCACACGGGTGAGTGCGCTTTGGGTGGAACTCGATGCTATAATTGTGGCCAGCAGGGACACTTTGCCCGCGAGTGCCCTAATGCAGTTCAAGGAAGCCGTGGAGGTCGACGTGGGGGAAGAGCTAATCAGAGGCAAGTAGCGCAAGCCCGAGTGTATGCTGTCACCCCTGGAGAGGTGGATGATGAGGCACCAGCGACCCACGATGCTGGAGTGATTACAGGTATGGTTCTAAATTAATTAAATTTTTGGATTTGATGTTTGGTGTGATTTGATGTTTCTTTATTTCGGATTTTGTGGGTGTATGTGTTGGTTCAGGAAGAGTTCGGTTATATGACTTTTATGCTTGCACGTTGTTTGATTCGGGTGCATCTCAATCTTTTGTGTCTTCTACGTTCGCTCGGATATGTAATTTGGTTACGGGACCCCTACCAGAAGCTTTAGTGGTGAGTCTTCCCAATGGTGAAATGGTTTGTTGTTCTAGAGTTGCGTTGGGTTGTCCTTTGGATTTTGGTGGTAGGACTCTTGATGCCGACTTGGTAGTATTCAAGTTGTTGGGATTTGATATTATTCTCGGCATGGATTGGTTATATCGGTATTGTGCGAGTATAAATTGCAGGAGTCGTGTGATCAGTTTTCAACTCCCAGATGGTGATTGTCTAGAGTTTTTGGGGAGTAAGTTAAAAGAAAAGCCGATGGTTATATCGGCAATCCAAGCGAAGAAAGATATTGCTTGTGGAGCGGAGGCCTTTTTGGTTCAAGTGACGTCTATGCCAAGTGGGAATGAGTCTTTAGCGGATTTTCCAGTGGTAGGAGAGTTTTCCGATGTGTTTGTAGATGATTTGCCGGGATTACCTCCAGTCCGCGAGTTGGAGTTCGCCATTGATTTAGAACCTGGGGCGGCTCCTGTGCATAAAGCCCCTTACCGTATGGCACCAGCCGAGTTGAAAGAGTTGAAAGCCCAGTTGCAAGAGTTGGTTGACAAGGGGTTTATTCAGCCGAGTACTTCGCCTTGGGGTGCACCAGTTTTATTTGTTAAAAAGAAAGATGGCACTCTTAGAATGTGTATTGACTACCGGGAGCTTAATAAAGTGACCATCAAGAATAAGTACCCTCTCCCAAGAATTGATGATTTATTTGATCAGCTTCAAGGAGCGGCTATCTTCTCGAAGATTGACTTGAGATCGGGATATTATCAGCTGCGAATAAGAGACAGAGATGTCCCCAAGACTGCTTTTAGATCAAGATATGGACACTATGAGTTCAAAGTGATGCCTTTTGGGTTGGCTAACGCTCCTGCAGCTTTCATGGATTTGATGAACCGAGTTTTTCGACCTTATCTGGATTCCTTTGTGGTGGTCTTTATTGATGATATTTTGGTTTATTCCCAGAATATTGACGAGCATGCTTATCACCTTCGCTTAGTGCTTGGGAAGTTACGAGAGCACCAGCTGTACGCGAAGCTTAGCAAATGTGAATTTTGGCTGGAAGAAGTCAGATTTCTCGGACATGTAATTTCCCGGGACGGTGTGGCAGTTGATCCTAGTAAGGTGGAGGCTATTTTATCATGGCAGCGTCCGTCGACTGTGCGCGAGATCCGAAGTTTCTTGGGACTTGCCGGATACTATAGGAGATTCGTGGAAGGATTTTCCAGATTATCCGGTCCTCTCACCGCTTTGACTAGAAAGAATGCAGAGTTTGTTTGGTCGGACAAGTGCGAGAGGAGTTTCCAGGAATTGAAGAACAGATTGACTACTGCGCCAGTTCTAGCACTTCCAGAACCACACGAGCCGTTTGTAGTTTTTAGTGATGCATCTCAATTTGGTTTGGGGTGTGTTCTCATGCAAGGAGGACGGGTCGTGGCTTATGCGTCTCGTCAACTGAAAGACCACGAGAAGAATTACCCGACGCATGATTTAGAGTTGGCCGCGATAGTGTTTGCCCTTAAGATTTGGCGACACTTTTTATATGGAGCAGTTTGCGAGATCTACACCGATCATAAGAGTCTGAAGCATTTATTTTCGCAGAAGAATCTCAATATGAGGCAAAGGCGATGGTTAGAGCTAATAAGTGATTATCAGTGCGAGATTAAATACCATCCAGGGAAAGCAAATGTAGTTGCAGATGCCTTGAGCCGGAAGTCACATTTTGAGGATGAAGCTGAATCTTCTGGAGTGGATTCTTTACTTTGCGGAATGAGAAGGCTCCTTATTGGAAGTTCGCAGCAAGAGGAAGTGATATCTTCAATTCTTGATATCCGAGTAGTTGATTTTGAAGAATTGAAGACTCTTCAAAGAAAAGATTCGAAGCTGTTGGACATTAGAAAAAGGGTCAGAAAATCTAGAGGGCCGTTGCACTACAGTTTGGATAAAGATGGGATTCTTCGGTTCCGAGATCGTAGAGTAATTCCTAAGGACTCAGAATTTAAGGAGCGAATTTTGGCGGAGGCTCACGCAGCTCCCTATTCCGTTCACCCAGGTAGCACAAAAATGTATCGGGACTTAAGGAAAAATTATTGGTGGGAAGGAATGAAGAGGGATATTGCCTTGTATATTGAGAGATGTGGCACTTGCCGTCAAGTCAAGGCCGAGCATCAAAGACCAGCAGGTTTGCTCCAGCCTCTCCCTATTCCTGAATGGAAATGGGATGACGTCTCTATGGATTTTGTAGTGGGTTTGCCGAGGACTCCCAGTGGAAAGAATTCAGTTTGGGTGATTGTTGATCGACTGACTAAGTGTGCTCATTTCCTACCGGTCAATAATGCGGATTCTCTGGGAAAATTGACTCGCATGTATGTAAAGGAAATAGTGAGACTACATGGGATACCCAAGAGCATAGTGTCGGATAGAGATCCAAGGTTCACCTCCCATTTTTGGAAGAGTTTGCAGGCGGCTTTGGGTACAAAATTGAAGTTCAGTACTGCTTATCACCCCCAAACAGACGGCCAATCAGAGCGCACGATTCAAACTCTTGAAGATATGTTGCGAGCGTGTGCAATAGAATTTCAAGGAAGTTGGGAGAATCACGTGCCACTCATAGAGTTCGCTTACAATAACAGCTTCCATGCATCCATCCAAATGGCTCCCTATGAAGCTCTGTATGGTAGAAAATGTAGATCACCCTTATGTTGGGATGAAGTCGGGGAGAAGAAAATAATTGGACCCGAGATAATACAGGAAATGCAAAATCAGATTCAGATTATAAGAGATAACATGACTGCAGCGCAAAGTCGTCAAAAGAGTTACGCGGATACCAGGAGGAGAGAATTGTCTTTCGAACAAGGCGATTGGGTTTATCTTAAGGTCTCTCCCATGAAAGGAGTCAAGCGTTTTGGGAAGAAGAGGAAGTTGGATCCGAGATATGTTGGACCTTTTCAGATTCTGGAGAAGATAGGGTCCGTCGCTTACAGAGTTGCCTTGCCAGAATATTTTGGGAATGTACACAATGTCTTCCATGTATCGTCTTTAAAGAAGAGCTTTGGACAACAAGAGCCACGCTTTGTCGACCCAGAGAATATTCAGTTGCAACCGGACCTTACTTATGAGGTAGTTCCGACGCAGATCACAGATTGGAAGGAGCAACAGTTAAGGTCCAAGACGATACCTTTGGTTAAAGTGGCCTGGGGAGATCCGTTAGCTCAAGATTTCTCTTGGGAGCGAGTAGTGGACATGAGGGAGCAGTACCCCTACTTGTTCGAGTGATGACGGTACGTTTCTCTTTTTATGGCAGTTGGTTTCATGTGGAATTGTATGGCTTGTTTCGAGTTGGTGTTTGGTCTTGCAAAATTTCGAGGACGAAATTTGTTTTAAGGGGGGGAGGATGTGATGACCCGCTTTTATGTGTATTTTCACTGAAGAAATATTTTAATTTAATTAAAATATTTTATAGTGCTTTTATTTTAAATTATCGAGTTTTAAATGGATTTTATTGGCTGTTGAATTTAAATCGTGATTTAATTTATTTTGGCTTGTTTTTGGCTTAAAAATTTAAATAGTTGGTTTTTACTAGTTATTTATTTTATTTCAGCTTAGTGATGTGTTTAAAATGTTTTCTTGGGTTTTATTGCTTTAAAAGTTTTTTTTTTGAATCAGTCTTTGGACTTCCGACGTGAGGACTGGACCTCATTAAATTTCATCATCTTTTCTTTTTCTCTTCTTTTTCTTTTCTTCTTTTTCTTTTTTCTCTTTTTTCTTCCTCCTTCTTTCTCCCCCGTGCCCGATTCTCTCTCTCTCTCCTCTCCCCGTCGCCGATCGAGCTCTGCCCCCAGCCCGCCGCCGTCCGGCCACCGTGGCCGACACCACCCCCACCAAAACTTTCCCCTCCCTCCGGTGAGTCACCCCTTCCGTTCCCAGCCCCAACCGGCCGGCCGTTTGGCCGGAAAAAGCTTCTCAAGCCGCACGGTCTTTGCCCCGATCCGCCGCCGTCGCTCCACCTCCGGCCACCACATCTTCACCACTTCATCACCGGCCCCTTGCCGTCCTAACCCACCCATCCCCGGCCTCAAACGGTCGCCGGAGCGGCTCCCACGAGCTCAACTCCGATCGGCCCTGTTTTCGCTTCCACCGGCGTTTTCGCCGCCACCCACGGCCAAAACTCACTTCCACTAGCTTCATAAACACCCCTAGACCATCCCCTATCAATTTGGTGTCTTGGTTTGTCCCCAGTCAAAAGTGGGTATTTTGCGACCCACGGGAACAGTGCATTTGCACTGTTACGTTGCTTTCGCGACGCCGTTCGCTCCGCGCCGAACCTTCTAAAAATCCTATATAGCGCTGTAAGTATTTTCCAAGCTCTACTTTTAGATTTAAATATATTTTACTCTTGCAATAATTTATTTGGTTGGTTTGCTGATTCCGGACTGAGTCCGAGGAGTTCGGGGGTCGGATGGATGGAGGACGGAGTTGCTTGTTTTATTGTTCTATGGTTGATTTTATTTGTCGAGCATTGAGATTGGCATTTACATGATGCATGCACGTGTATTTTATTTTAATTGAGAAAATCCTGTTTTATTGGCGTAAATGGATTTTTGGGAGTGTGCGTATCACGAGCCCAAGCCGGGATGGGTTATTATCTCGGTGGAGCTCCTCTGGTCACTCGGGAGTGGATAATACTGAGTGACATCCCCTGGGTTGTCGCTGGGCGACAACCGGATCGCACGATACGGTAACGCTGTCGTGTCGACTCCGTGGTCCTTAGAGTGGCGGGGACTAGAGGATGGCCCGGCCAGGTACGCGCGAGATGGAGGCGCGAGTCTGGGCATCACTCGTGTAGGTGTCACACGCGTAGACGTTACCTGCGGTGTGGCACAGAGCCAAGGTGTGCGGATGATCCCTAGGGGAGATCATGGTGCATGCATAATCGGTTGGTTTTCATGGTTTTCGGATATGGGCCATTTTCTGGGAAAATGGCGAAGGTCTTGTGATCCATTTTCTGGGAAAATGGTGGTTTGGGCCATTATCGGGGATAATGGCGAGACTTGGTTTTTAAAGGTTATGTTTTAAGCCTTATGGGTTTTTGGCGTGCGTGGAAAAATATGGTTTGGGAGTTTTGTGCATTGGCATTCATTCATACTTGTTGTTTGAGTTTAATATGTTTTTATCTAGTAGTGTTTTGGATTTTACTTACCTGCGGCACCATTTTTGGTACCGTAGATTTTGATGCAGTGTTCGAGGAGGAGGAGGAGGCTGAGCCCGAGGATGCGGCTCCGCCGGAGTTCTAGTTGGAGTTCATGCTTTATGTTGGCTTTTAAACAATATTTATGTTTTGTAATATTTTATTATGTGCTTTTGAACATCTTTGTATTTTATTTAAGAAAAAAATTCTGGTACTTAATTTTAGACTTTGCTATCCGCTGCGTATTCTCTTGTGCACCGTGTCGCTTGCACACACTCGACACCCGTCGATGGGATGGTGACCCGGGTTGTCACCATCCGGACGTCCCGAACTCCCCGTGTGAGGACGTGGGGATTTGGGGGCGTCACATTCTTCTTAAGCTGTTTGAGATACTTCTCTTTTAGCTCAGGGTTTTCAATTTGTGCGATAAGAGATAAGAGCATGTTTTCATATTCTTGTTCTTTTGTTAAAATCTTTTTCCCGTCGGGTTCCTGATCTAAAACATGAATTGTTTTCTTTTCAGGTTTGCAACAGGAATCGTTACATCCAAACTTAATATTTGGTGAGTTGGAATGATCAGAGTTTGAGCGATAACTTGAATCGTCAGAACTTAGTTCATCCTTATCCGAAGATGTAGGAGATCCATTTTTGAGGAGTCGAAATAGATCTTCTTGATCAGCGGCATGAATATGCAACTCATTAAGCTTTTTCTTGATCTTGGGCTTTTTGGGGCATTTATCAGCAAAGTGTCCCTTCTTGCCACATGTAAAACATGATCCCTTTGAGGGAGTTTTAGAAAACCATTTTTGAAAATGTTTCTTTTTTGAAACCGATTTCGAAACAGGTTTTTGGTAAAATTCATCGCGGGGTATTCTCCTGTGATTCCCACGAGATTTAGAAAATCTTTTAATAGTTTTCTTATGCTGCCGAGATGGAGCAATAGGAGGAAGGCCAAACTGTTCACAAAAATTTCCCATTTCATATTTGGCTTTCTTTCTATCATTCATCTGCTGGGCAAGCATTCTTTGATCATTACACATACTAATACCAAGTTTCTGAATTAAACTTATGATGTCACCATAAGTATAATCATTACAATTCAGTAAACCCGAGGCATCAGTAAGTGAATCCTTAACCTTAATGGCAAACAAACGAGGCAATCCATCAATGAACTTCTCTTTCCAATAAGGCATATTAGAGTCATCTCGAAGCATGACTCTGGATGTAAAGACATCTTTATACCAACGGTAATCAGACATCTTATTGCATCTCAAATTATTCAGATAATCAGAGATACGATTGGTTATGTTGGATGGTGTTCCAACAAAATGTTTAATAAGGGTGTAAATCAGGGTGTTGACAGCATCAGGCTCTCCTTGTCCTATGCGTTCATCAAACACAGGTAAACCTTCTTCAGTCATTTTGACTGCAGAACGGATTTCACCTCTTGCTGCGTTAGTGAGATGTTTATCCCACCAAGAGCGAAGCATGCCTGAAAATCCATTGGTCAGGATATCAACAATATTAGGCTGGCTAAGATTGTTGTTGACATAAGCATTAGCAACCATAGACATACGCTGGACAGTATTGAGGATTTCCTGCTCAGATAATCCATCAATATTCCATTCATACATTTGGTCAGCAGAAACGGAGAATTGAGATTGGAAACCTCTTTCCTCGAACTGCAAGTCAGGGGGTGTAGGTCTTGAATACCAGTTTTTCGTAAGACCAATGGAAGTAGGTCCTTTCGAATAAAGCCTGGCAACAGTAGGTCTTTCCAGGGAAAGATCCTGAAAACCAATTTGAATTAAATCTATTTTCTGTACTAAGGAATTATCAGACAAAGTGTCATCAGACAAACCATCATCATCCAAAGTTTTTACAGAAAAAGAATCATCAAAATTAACCCCTTTGCTGCCTTTGTTTAAAACACTGACAGAGGGTTTTTCTTGCTTAACTTCAGCAAGCATTCGATCAATCTTATCAAGAGTACTATCGACCGGTGTAAAAGCAATTTTCGGTCTCCTCTCTGGTAAGATAACCAAAGGTTTTTCAATCATTTTGGCAGGTTTTTGAAAAATAGGTGTTTCAACCATATT
The DNA here is from genome assembly GCA_011037825.1 of Carya cathayensis. Lineage (NCBI taxonomy): Eukaryota > Viridiplantae > Streptophyta > Magnoliopsida > Fagales > Juglandaceae > Carya > Carya cathayensis. Next base: position 239,971 of record QGSO01000714.1, on the reverse strand, counting down.
CTCTATGCGGTCTAGTTGTTGACCTATTGTATGGAGAGATTGGCTGACAAAATTGTTTTGTTCAATAATTTTTTTAGTTTCGAGCAAAACATTTTCACCTGGCTTTGAAATCTTAAAAGGAGAAGCTTTTACTTCTACTCCTTGATGAGAAATCAGGATAGTTTCTAACGGAGGGTGGCTTGTTTTAACAACAGTCCTGCCTTCTTCTTTAGTAAAACTGGATTTTAAAACATTTAAAGCTTTCTTTGAATCATCCTTCTTTGAAGCATAATTATTCTCAAGAAAATCAAAGAATAAGATATGTTTGTTAATAGAAACCATCTTATTCATCCATTTTTTTCGAATCTTCTGTTTCTCAGGAGTTGAGTAAATCTCGCAATAAGTTTTTCTCTTATCACGATTTTTAGAAGATTTAAACTCAGCAAGCAAAGAAGCCATATCAATTGAATCAAAGGTTAAAATCTCATCATCAGGATAAGATGCCCTACTCATCATCATTAATTGAGGATGAACAGGAGCAACCATATCGGAAGCAGTAGGAGATAACGAATCATTGTCTTCCTTCTGTGCTTCTTCCTGTACGGATTTATCTCCTGCAATGTACATGGCAGATGTAACCTGGGACTGAGTTGAAATTCCTTTCAACTTTAGATCCTTAAGATCTGGGATTATAGGAGTGTCATCTGGTTGAAACTCCTTGATAATGACAGGACGAGAAGATCGTTGATCTTCCAAGAATCTGTTGAGATTGGCATCTCTAAGACCTTGGTCCGAACTGACGGAAGATCTAGACCCATCCAGATACTGCTTGATATAACTCAGGTTTTGCTAAGGTTGAATTTCCACTGGTGGAAGCTCTTCCTTAAGAACCCATTCTTGTGGAAGTTGTATGTCCTTCCAGTAGAGTCTTTTAGGTGTTCTGATGTTAGCATTTTCCGTAGAGCTACACATCAGTAAGGTCTCATTTTTTGGAGACTTGATCTTAGCCTTTGTCTCAAGGCTAGAGCTCAAGACTCTGTAGTATATACGATAAACTAAAGACATGGGTCTACTGCCTTCTTGCATGTTAAAACCAGAAGTTAAAACGTCCAAGGTTAGTACAGACAAGACATGTTTATCATATAAATCAACAGTTAAGTCAGGATAGCAGTCAAAGTGAACAGGACCATCCATCAGAGAAGTTTGAACTACTCCTAAGGCACTGTCCTCAAAATTTTTGAATCTACCATCACGTAAACTTAATAGTACAGAAGCATTGATACCTTTTCTGATTAAAGGTTTCACTGCCACTTGTACTGATGCAATATGCATGAATTTAAAACCTTTTTCTTTAAAAGATTTTATCAATTCTTTTTTAAATAGTACGCATTGTTCTTGCGTACTGGATACTGGAAAAGTTTGTTCCACGGTTTTCACCTGGGACATACTCTTCAATTTAAAATTAAACCAAGGTTGGTGATATAAGGAATTAACCTTGATTTTTGGCATATGCCATTGATCTATATCATCAATCCCAGTCTCATTTTCTGAGATTTCACAATCTTCTTCGTTAACAATATCAGGAGGCAAAGCCGACCTGGAACTAACTGATGAACTAGATCTAAACATCTTGTTCATCTTGGTCACATCTGAAACAAAACTCAAGGTCCATCCTAGACCTAGGCCAAATTATACCATCTTAGCAGCAATCCCCGCACATACCGGAGGGCCACAACATTAACCCAACCTCACTCCACATGCCTAAAAACGCCTGTCCCTCAGCTTAACATGGCAATCTAGGAGCCCTTCTGGACGCTAATGTATTCGACTGTGGTGGCGGACGCGAACTAAACCTAGTACGTTGACCTGGAAAAGGAGAGACAGAGTGTCTCCAGATATGATCAAGAAAAGCAAGATAAAGAGATAATAATTCAGCGGTTAATATCCAGAACCGAAGATGGCTCTGATACCAGAAACAGCGGAATCAAGTGAAGATTAGAGGAATAGAGATAGAGGAATATAGTATATTATATATAGATAATATACTATATAATATATATATACTATATTATCTAATAACTATATTACATAATACAGTTATTAGATATACTATAATATATACTATTATACTAGTAGTATATACAATTAGTTAATATATATTATAATATATTAACTAATTATATATAATATATAATTTAATATTAGTATATATTATTATATATACTAACTTCTATTATATAAATACTTGAAATAATATTAACGTTCGAACTTTCATGGTTAACGTTCGAATGTTATAATAAATTCGGAGGGAATTTTCCCGCTTAATCTTTAGTTAAACAGTACGTTCGAACGTTTATAATTACATTCGAACGTTATTCTTGACTGCGTGGGCAGGATAAATATACGTTTGAACGTATTGTATAAATGTTCAGTGGGATAATTATACGTTCGAACGTTACTGTGTGTACGTTAGCAAGGGAAATTAACGTTCCAATGTACTTTAATGAACGTCCGAACGTTAATTGTATAACAAGCAGAATATAAAACTTTCACGCACGGGAAAGCAGAGTCATTTTCTGCTTTCCATCCGTGCGTGAAATAGAGAGAGAGAGAGAGAGAGAGAGAGAGAGAGAGAGAGTTTTAGAGAGAGGGAGGGAAGAACTGGAGAGTTAGAGTGAGAGAGGGAGTGAGAGAGTGTTAGAGTGAGAGAGGGTTAGAGTAAGAGAGAGTAAGAGTGGATTGTCAAGCATTAAGGTAATAAAAATTTCTCCATTTTTATTTGTAATTTACATGATATTTGTCAAGGTTTTTTATATGTATTTAACTAACTAGTATTGTGGATTTTTTGAAAGATCATTAGTTGTGGCTTGTTGAAAATTTGTGATTTTTGAAGAGGAATATCTTTTGAGCACAAGGTATATATACTAAACTCTATTGTTACATTTTATTGTAGATTTAATTTGTGATATGAATTGTGTTGTACCATGAATTAAAATGAAATATTGTTGTTATTGAATATGTTTATTTTTAAATGTGATATGTTTTAGTAGTGTGTATGTTTTTGAATAATAATTATTTGTGAATTTATGTGTTTATTTGTGTAATATGTTGTGATTAAAGAATATATAACAATTTCGATAAAAATGAATAGTGTGATTATTTGTTGTGTATAGTAGATATTATAATCTAATGAGAGGACTATATGCAATATATATAGTATATTTGAATAATAACAATTGGACATAAGTTATAATATTATTTACAACTAATATTATGAAAATGAGTTAAATAACTAATATAATAAATAATATATACTATATTAGTCAATTATAAGGCATAATTATATAATAAGAATTAAAATTCGTATTAGTAAAATTATCAATAAATAAGTATCTATAAATTAATATTAACAATTATTAAAAATTATTATTATAAAATAACTATATATTTTATCTAATAATATATAGTATAGAATTATTAGTATCAATCCCTAATAATAATTATAATGTAATATATAGTATATTACCGATAAATAAGAAATAAATAAGAAATACTCATTTAAATTACTTATTTAATAATAATAATAATAATAATAATAATAATTTTGGCAATAATAGTAATAATTATATAATAACAAAAACAATTAAATGTTATCAATATAGTATAAATAGTAATTATAATCTAATTTATAGTATATTATATTAAATAGGAAATAAGTAAGTACAAATTATTATTTTATGCTATATAATAACAAATAAAATACAAGTGTTATCAATATATTATAATAGTAATTTAATCTATGGAGAATAGTATATTATATTAAATAGGAAATAAATTAGTATAAATTATTATATTATACTATACAATAACAAATACAATATAAGTGTTATCAATATATTATAATAGTAATTATAATATATTTTATAGTATATTATATTAAATAGCTGATAATAAGTATAATTTGTTATAGGAATTATATAATAACAAATAAAATATAAGTGTTATCGATCAGTAATAATATAATATAAATTTTTGTACATAATGTTAATTCAAACAAGGTATGCACTAATTTGTTTATAGACTTTTTTGTTAGATATTGTATAACATTGCATAAATAACTTTAGACCCGTTTGAGAATTAGTGTACATTTAGGTGGACATTAATTCCTGAATTATCCAGTGTGGACAGTTTGAGATTATATTATCTGTATTGCACGTAAACGTTATTCCTACTTTGACAGTTTAGTTTGAAGTTTCGGTGTCTTCCTTTCTTGTTCTCCAGTTATACTGTTCTTAGGGTCATAATCCCTATATGTGAACATGTATACTTGGAGAACTATGGGGAAGTACTGCCGAAATTTCTACTAATGTTCAAAGTAGTAGAGTGACGGGACTTGTGCAATATGGAGAATATAATCTCGAATGGGGTAGGACCAACTACCTTGGGAAAGAGTACTTTGAACATGATGTATCATGACATGCATGTGTATTTAGGTCTTCTACGTGTTACTAATAATTAGATGTTTTTAGAAATGGATAAAAGTTAGATGCGTCTACGCGATAGACTTGGAAAAGATTACATACCCTATGCGCGTGGAGTAAGAACCTTCATTGATTTTGCAAAGGCCTCTGCTGATAGTCTTGGTTACATTAAGTATCCATGTCAAAGTTGTAAAAATTTGTGTGCGATAGGGTTGGATGAAGCTGAAAATCATATATTTGTGAACGGTATGGATTTGGGGTATACTCGATGGGTACTGCATGGTGAGCTGTATGCAGAATCAGCATATGACTTATTCAATCAGCGGGAAAATTTGCAACATGTGGATGATGATTATGAGCGAGATGAGATGGAGAAAATGTTATGTGACATTGGAGTTGGGATGTTTATTGACTCGGTTTAGAATGTGCTTCCAAGTGCAGAAGTGTCAAGTTGTATCAAGGATAAGTCCAGGATCGTATTCCACAGGGACAATGGGTTATCAAAGCGTATAAAGGATTTGTGAGGAACAAATGAATCGAGTATGTGAGATGAAAATAAAATTAAAATGCTATGCCAAAAAAAATAATTGAAATTGAATTTAGAGTTTCTAAAAAAAACAAATTAACAAACACTTGGGTTGGGTTTGAGATTCTTTTTATCTCGGATTCTAGATAATTTATCGATTAACAATCCAGTCAAGGAATTGATATTCGGAACATAAAAATTAAGCTCAAGTTTTTGCAATATTTTCTCAAGAAATTCTCTAATTTACTAGCCAAATTTATATTCATAATCAATCGAAAGAGACCTTGATAAATTCAAGCTTTTGTTGTGCCTTACGTCAACAACAAAACAAGAGCAAGAGCCGCAATCTTTTTTCCATTTGAATCCGACTAGTAATTTAGTGAAATCAACATTAAACAATAATATATTGCATCAAACTAGAATCTAAAATAAATTAAATCTCATTCCACAACCCAAGCTTTAGTAATTAGTTACACATGATATTTTTAGTAACAAAAATAAATCTAAGTGGAATCATATCAAAAACTAAGAAAATATAAATAAACTTTAGAATGAAATAAAAAATAAAAAGTCTATAATATCAACTCGAAGAAATAAGACAAACTAAATTAAAGTAATAAAATTGAAACCAACACTAGGTAATAAACTTGAAACTATAACAAGGTAATAAAATTTAAACTCCAAAACTTATAACAAAGTAATAAAAACTGAAACTTATAACAAGGTAATAAAAACTGAAACTTATAACAAGATAATGAAAACTGAAACTTATAACAAAGTAATATAAACTGAAAACCTTAACAAAGAAAACTAAAAACTAACTCTTAACAAAGTAAAAAAACTGAAACTCTTCACAAAGTAATAAACTCAAAACTCCAAAACTAATAACTTAAAAATTAACCCCGTAAATAACTTGCAAAATACAAAGGAAATAACTTGCAAAATACAAAGGAAATAACTTGCAAAATAACTCCAACAAGGTAATAAAATTGAAACTCCAAAAACTCTCCACTGCCTTGATGCCCTTTCTCTTCTGAGCTCTCTCCTATTTATAGGAGAGAGCATCCTACCATTTATCAAGAGTGGGTGGCCAAACTTTGAAGAATGGTGGAGTGGGTGGCCTAACTTGGGAGTGGGTGGCCTAACTTTGAAGAATGGTGGAGTGGGTGGCCTAACTTGGGAGTGGGTGGCCTAACTTTGGAGTGTGCTGTCCATTTTTCTTCTGCATATGCATGTGCTGCATCTTCCTTTTCTGCATGTGCTGATTTTCTGCTTGCTCCCTTGAGTTCCAGCCTCTTTTAGTATTTTCATAAATGCCCTGCAGTACATAAAAAATGTATTTCTTTCAAAGGCAAATATAGAACTTTATGTATATAAAATATTGACATTAATTAATTTGCATTTAATATTAGAATTTGATGCATAATTAAGTGTTCAATCTTTATTTGATAAAATAAATCACCCATTTAAACAACTTAATTATGCAATTCTAACCTTTTATCACACCCCCCAACTAGCTTTTTGCTAGACTCTAGCAAATAAAGCGAATGAATTCATGCAAAGGTGAAATTACCAACTTGAGAAAATCTGAGAATCACATGCCATGAAATAGATTTGTTGAGTTTAAGAACACTGGAGATAGATTAATCTGAATTTTGTATCAACTGAGAGATTTATACACAATTTAGTTAATCAACCAAGGGAATTACATGTAACAAAGCTTGCTTTCTTTTAAGTGCATGGAAATGGGGTTAGAATTCCAAGATTGACTACCAAGAGGCATTAATAATTTCAATCACAACAACTAATCTGAGAAAACCACATGGTCTTACTCTAATTCAAAACCATTGTAGTGGCGGCTTTCACGCTATTACACTTTGAAAGGCGCCTACTTCTTTTGTAAGGACCCCGGTAATAGGCAGCCTTTTCCAGTACACAAATGTAATTTTTGTTTTTGTTTTGTTTTTTTTTTTTTTTTTTTTTTTTTTTTTTTGATCCCTGGCTTGTCCCTTTTCTCATTTAATTCAAATTTCTTCCTAAGCCATTAGGATATGGTTCATTAGAGTCTCAAACAATTGAAGTGTAAATCAACCAACAATGACTCAATGTAGTCTTTCTAGGCCTTCCGGGTATGTGTTGTGTGTGTTTAAGCAAAACTCTTAACATCTTTCCCTTGGTTTAACAACTAAATAAAATGGATAAGTCCCTCTTTTGACATATACTCATATTTGCACTACATTCCACATGTTCCATTACTTCAACAAATCATTTTTTTTTTTTTTTTTATTACTAATACATCTTCAACAAAAAAAAATTCAACAGAAACTCTCTCCCCCCAACTAAATTTGACATTGTCCTCAATGTTCAGCAAATGAATGTTCGACGATATATGTTATGCAGGCATGAATTTAAGCAAGATAAACACTGCAGAACATATATTGAAACGAAAGAGTAAAGAGGAAAGATGTCACCTGAAATACTCGAGTGCACACAGGGAGTAAATTTCTATCAAAGTTAGAAGATACAAAAAGCAAAAGAAATAAAAACAAGCAAGAAAGTAAAATAAAAAGTTTTGGAACGAGATTACCAACTGATATGAATATGAAAGCAATGTTCCTTAATCCATTTTTCGTCAAAAAATCGTACCTGCAAAAAGAGAATACGAGAAAATTAGCAAAAGATAACTGAAATTAACGAGATTACTGAAATCTATTTTTTTTTTTTTTTTTTTGGTGGATCCGTCCGTGACCAGACAAGTGTGGCTAGAGATTTGAAAATAAACGCCTGATGTTGTTGACAAACGAGATTGAAGGCTCCGGACTTGTTCTTCATGCTCTCTCTATAAAATCAGTCTCAAAGTTCATTCAATCCGCATCAAGTTCTCTTCTTATCTCTATAACTCATCTGCATTCCTTCAACATTCTCGCCTTAAGTTCTCAATCCCTTTCTCAATGGCTCATTCTTCTACATCTCAACCTCCTGTCCTTTCTGCAGCTGCCATTGGTGCCATGTTGCAGCAAGAAAATGATAGCATGGCTAATAAGTCAGACTCTGATGCTATCTATGATTTGGTGAGTCTCGGAACTCGCTACTCATCCTCTATTGTTGCTTTTTCCCAGCGGGTTCAAGCCAAAAACCATGAGGTTGAAAGGCTAAAAGAACAAATTGCTGTACTTCAACGCATTGTTCAAGAGTCTCACACAAGGGAAGGAATCCTTCGGCAGCAGAATAAACAGTTGAAATCTCTATTGAGTTCTTCATTCCGCTTGCCAGCTCCTATGAATAGGGCTGACATGATTTTGTATGAAGAGAATGAGCGTCTCCAATCTGAGGCTAAGAACCTCAAGTTTATGTAAAAGCATTTTTAAATAAAATCTATCTATTTTTATTTTTATTTTTATTTTTTTTTATTTTTTTATTTTTACACAATGCCATGGTTTCGCTCCTAACTAGTGAGAGACATAGTCCTCACTGAATCGAACGAAAGATGCAAAAGAACAAAACAAAACAAACAAACAACAAGAAAAATAAAATCAAATGCAAAAGAACAAATAAAAGAAAATGCAAGTAAAGAAAACTGTACAGAAGGAGAAACGAATCAAAACACTTCCCTGGGATCTTGCACAAGCAAGATCTCTTCATGTGGATCAAAATCCTTCAGAAATGACTTTAGACGTTGTCCGTTGACAGTGAAGCTATTACCATTCTTCGGATTGACAATGTCTACCGCACCATGATGATGAACAGTCTTTACAATGTATGGTCCACTCCATCGTGATTTCAACTTTCCAGGAAAAATATGCAAGCGAGAGTTGTAAAGGAGAACTTCCTGGCCAATTGTGAAATGCTTTGGATGAATTTTCTGATCATGCAGAATTTTCATCCGTTCCTTTGCCAATTGCGCGTTGTCATAAGCATTCCGACGAGCTTCATCCAATTCATTAATCTGCAATTTTCTCAACCCTGAAGCTTCATCAAGTGACATGTTAACATGTTTTATGGCCCAAAGAGCTCGATGCTGAATATCAACAGGTAAATGACAAGCTTTACCATAAACTAATCGATAGGGAGACATCCCTAGATTTGTTTTAAAAGCTGTCCTGTATGCCCACAAAGCATCAAGAAGCTTAATCGACCAATCTTTCCTATTAGGATTTACCGTTTTCTCCAGAATGAGTTTTATTTCTCTATTTGCCAATTCAGCTTGCCCATTTGTTTGGGGGTGATAGGGGGTGGAAACTCGATGTGTAATACCATATTTTTTTACAAGTGTAGAAAATGGTTTATTGCAAAAATGAGAACCCCCATCACTAATGATAACCTTGGGCATGCCAAATCGAGCAAACAAAGATTGTAAAAATTTTAATACAACATGATGGTCATTGGTTTTGCAAGCGATGGCCTCAACCCACTTTGAAACATAGTCCACAGCCAATAAAATATATGTGTTTCCAAAGGAAACCGGAAAAGGTCCCATGAAGTCTATTCCCCAACAATCAAAGATTTCTAAAGTAAGAATGGGGGAAAGGGGCATCATGTTTCTTTTGCTAATAGCTCCTAACTTTTGACAAGACGCACACGCTTTGCAAAAATTGTAAGCATCCTTAAACATAGACGGCCAATAAAGACCGCTTTGCAAAATTTTTGCCACTGTTTTCTTCGCTGAAAAATGACCACCACATGCACCCATATGACAAAATCTCAATACTGAAGAAAACTCATCATCAGGAATGCATCTTCGAATCAATTGGTCCGAACAATATTTGAAAAGATAAGGGTCATCAAAGTAGAAATGTTTTACCTCAGATAGAAACCGACGCTTATCTTGGGTTGACCATTCAGAAGGCATTTGCTCAGTCACCAGATAATTGACTATGTCAGCATACCAGGGAACTTTATTTACCACAAACAGGTGCTCATCCGGAAAACTATCATCAAGAGGGAGGCTGACATTTGAAGAAGGAGATGACAATCTAGAGAGGTGGTCAGCTACCACGTTTTCAACTCCTTTCTTGTCCCTAATGTTGATGTTGAACTCTTGAAGTAATAGAATCCATCGAATCAAGCGTGGTTTTGCATCTTTTTTAGCCAACAAATACTTAAGAGCAGAGTGGTCAGTGAAAATAGTAACAGGAGAACCAAGAATATAAGCCCTGAATTTATCAAGTGCAAAAACCACTGCAAGCAGTTCTTTTTCAGTAGTGGTATAATTTTTCTGGGCATCATTCAAGGTTCTACTAGCATAGTAAATCACACATGGTCTATTATCCACACGCTGACCCAAAACAGCTCCTAAGGCATAATCACTTGCATCTGTCATGATTTCAAAGGGAATGTCCCACTGCGGGGGTCGCACAATAGGAGCAGTGGTAAGCGAATTTTTAAGGGTATCAAAAGCTTTTTGGCACTCATCAGTCCAAACAAATTCAATGTCATTTTGTAAAAGAGTGCACAAAGGTTTTGCAATAGAACTAAACCCTTGAATAAACCGCCTATAAAAACCAGCATGACCAAGGAAAGAACGAATATCCCTAACCGTCCTAGGAATAGGAAGTTTAGATATTAATTCAATCTTTGCCTTGTCGACCTTTATACCTTCAGAGGAAACAATGTGTCCCAAAACAATGCCCTGAGTAACCATGAATTGACACTTCTCCCAATTAAGTAAAAGATTTTTTTCCTCACATCTTTGGAGAATACGTGCCAAATTATGCAAACAACTTTCAAAAGTTTTTCCAAAAACAGAGAAATCATCCATGAATATTTCACAAATATCATCAATCATGTCAGAAAAAATACTCATCATGCATCTCTGAAAAGTAGCTGGAGCATTACACAAACCAAAAGGCATTCTAGTAAAAGCAAAAGTGCCAAAAGGACAGGTGAAAGTGGTTTTCTCCTGATCCTCAGGCGCTACAGCAATTTGATAATAACCAGAATAGCCATCCAAGAAACAATAATATGCATTTCCAGCCACTCTTTCCAAAATTTGATCCAAAAATGGTAAAGGAAAATGATCCTTCCTACTGGCTGAATTAAGTTTTCTATAATCAATGCACATTCTCCAGCCAGTAACCATTCGAGTTGGAATTAACTCATTTTTCTCATTTTGTATGACAGTTAAACCAGATTTTTTTGGTACCACTTGAGTTGGACTTACCCACTTACTGTCTGAGATGGGGTAAATGATACCCACTGCGAGTAGCTTAAGCACTTCCTCTTTCACAACTTCCTTCATGGTAGGATTGAGCCTACGTTGAGCATCACGAACTGGTTTAGCATCGTCTTCAAGATGAATTCTGTGGGTACATATAGCGGCATCAATGCCTTTGATGTCGGCTATTGTCCAACCAATTGCGCCTCGATGCTTTCTTAATATTTCAATCAATTTGGCTTCCTCCTTCTGATTTAGTTTTGAGGAAATCACCACCGGAAAAGTGCCTTCTTCAGGTCCAAGGAACGCATACTTTAAATCTTGAGGAAGCGGTTTTAGTTCCAATCGGGGAACTTCTTCCTCTGAAGATCTAAGCATGTCTGGTGGTGGTAAAGCTTCGAACTGGGGTTTCCATCTTGCTCCGGCAAATTGTACTTCAAGTGGTAAAGAATCTGCAAAATAATCAAGAAATTCAAAGTCATTTTCATTGATATGATCAATTTTCTCATCAAGTAAATATTCAGATGTCTGAAAAATATAATCATCATCAGAGAAAGGAGAGGTTGAGCAAATAGACTCTGTTGATGTCAAACTCTCCACAGCATTCAATTCACTTGTGTCATCAAAATGTGTTGGCATCTTGCAAGCGTTGAAAACGTTCAACTCAAGTGCCATGTTCCCAAAGGTAAGCTTCAACACTCCACTTCTGCAATTAATCAAAGCGTTTGATGTAGCTAGAAATGGTCTTCCAAGGATGACAGGAGCTTGGTAAATAGTGGAGGCTGGCTGCTGCATATCAAGAACTACAAAATCCACTGGGTAGTAGAATTTGTCCACCTGGACCAACACGTCCTCTACAATACCCCTTGGTACCTTAACTGATCTGTCAGCCAGTTGTAGCATGATGGAGGTCTTTTTCAGCTCACCCAATCCCAATTGTTCATAAACTGAGAACGGTAGCAAGTTCACACTACTCCCCAAATCAAGTAGAGCTCTCCCAATGCGTGATTCGCCGATCATAATGGAAATGTTGGGAGAGCCGGGATCTCCAAACTTCTGAGGAGTCTCGCTCAATATTAATGCACTAACTTGCTCCGTCAGGAAGGCTTTCTTCTTTACATTCAGCTTCCTCTTCACTGTACACAAGTCCTTCAAAAATTTTGCATATGAAGGTACTTGTTGTATGGCATCCAAAAGTGGAATATTGATTTTCACTTGCTTGAAAATCTCTTGAATCTCCGTGTGATACCTGCTCTTTTGGCCAGCCGCCAATCTTTGAGGATAAGGAACCACAGGTTGGTATCCCTTGGTAGTTTCAGCATCTACAGTCACAGGCTTCTTCAACTCTGGTCTCACTACCTCTAGTTCTTTCTTAATTTCATCAGTCTCCGTTATATCTTCAGGTGTAGGAGCAACTTCCTGTGTGTCTATAGGCATTTCTGGTCGGGAAACTTCTTTCCCACTTCTCAAAGTAAGGACTGCCTTCGCTGTCTCAATAACGTCCCCTGAGACATTATGCACTTGTTGTTGTTGCTGCCTGTATACTTGAGGATTAGGTTGAGGCTGTGCTGGAAATTTCCCTTTCTCCAGGGTGCTCAAGGTTGTGCTCATCTTGTTCATAGTGCCACGCAACTCATTTATGGCCTGAGTATTTTGATTATTTGTGGTGGCCTGAATCTGCATGAATTGTTGAAGTGTATTGGCCATCTGTGCCATACTATCATCTAGAGTTTTCTTTGCAGATGATGAAGGTTGAAAACTCTGTGCAGCCATATGAGGTTGAAATCCAGGCGGAGCTACAGGAGGATAGCTCTGAGGATTCTGATATGACGGATACTGATGCTGAGGAGCACTCTGATGAAATGGTTGCTGTTGAGGTGGTGGGGACCGACCAGGTTGATCATTTCTCCATGAGAAATTTGGATGATTCCGCCACCCCGGATTATATGTGTTGGAGAAAGGCTGATTTTGTGCTCTATTCACCCAATTAGTTGATTGCATCTGCTCCGACCCACTTTCTTGAAACACTGGCATTATCGGGCAGTCTTTGGTCTTATGGTTTGAATCAGCACATATAGAACATGCCTCTGCTACTTTCACAGCCTTTACTTTGTCCATTTCCATGACCTCCATTCTTCTAGTTAAAGCAGTTATTCGGGCTTGAACATCAGTGTCCCCTTTAAGCTCGTATCTACCCCCTCCAGAAATAGCTCTCAGTGGTTGTGCTGTTGATGGAACTCGATCAGTACGAGTATTCCACTGTTGCGCGCTCTCAGCAAGGTAGTCAAAAAATGACAGTGCTTCATCAGGTTCCTTGCTAAAGAACTCCCCATTGCACATTGTCTGAACAAATTGCTTGCATTCCGGAGTGAGGCCAGTGTAAAAATAGCTCACCAACCTCCAAGATTCAAAACCATGATGTGGACAGATGTTCATCAAATCTTTAAATTTTTCCCAACTGGCCTGAAAGGTCTCATCAGGTCTCTGATTGAATTGGCTGATTTGCTCTTGCAAAAATTGAGTTCTCTGAAAGGGAAAAATTTTTTGTAAGAATTCACGCTGCATATCAGACCAACTAGAAATAGAGTTGGGTCTTAAAGAGTTAAACCAAATCTTCGCTTTATCCTTTAAAGAGAAAGGAAATAAACGAAGTCTAATGAACTCATCAGTAACAGCCCTAGTGATAAATGTGGCACAAGCCAACTCAAAATCTGTTAAGTGCTGGTACGGACTCTCAGAATCCATCCCGTGGAACTGAGGTATCACTGACATCATGCCATGCTTAATAGAGAAATTGGGTGCATTTTCTGGTAAAATAATGCATGAAGGTGTAGTGGTACGAGTGGGTTGCAAATAGTCCTTAAGAGTGCGTGGTGCAGGTGCAGCCATGTTTTCTGTTTTAATTTCAATTTTGCCACCTGACTCACTCAAAGAAAAGATAGGCGAGCTATCTATCTCCAAGCTGTGTATACTACTCTCAACACTCGATGTGACTCTAAGCAACCTATTTGAACTGTCTCTTACCCATGACATGAAACATCAGTTTAGAGAAGCAAAAAAAAATAAACGAGTTTAAATTTAAACTACTTTCCCCGGCAACGGCGCCAAAAACTTGACTCACTCAAAAATGAGTAGCATTAATGCTATCCCAAGTGTAGGAGGATGTCGTGTAATAATAAGGAATAAATTCCTAGATCGTCTCCTCAGGGAAAATTTACTCAAAATTTAAACTCGTTGAAAAATTGTGAAAAACTTCACAAAGAAAAAAAAAATAAATGGTATGTGCAATGGATGGAAATTTTACTAGTCATGGACTAGATTCATGTTTTTAGATTTGTTTGTCGGATTTGAATGCAGCGATGAAAAGTAAGGAATGAAAATGCATGAAACTAAATTAAAATTGCTGAAATTAATAGACTGAAATTTAAAAGAACAAGAAAAATAAATGACATTAATTTAAATAATAGGAATTAAAGATGCAAGAAAATAAATGACATTAACCTAAATAGAGGAATTACAAGTGCGAGAAAAATAAATGATAGTAATTTAAATAAACAGAAATTAAAGGTGCAAAAATAAATAAATGACAGTAATTTAAATAGACAGAAATTAAATGTGCACGGAAAATATAAGACATTAAACTGAAATTAAATAAAAACAGGAATTGTAAGGAATAAACTTGATGTTTGGAAATGGAGACTGCGTTCTCCAATCCAAAAATCTGAACTTCCAGATAAAATGATTTCTCAAATAAAATAAACGCTCTAAATAAAATGCATCCTAAAAGAAATTGAACTCTCAATTAAATTAAAATTTCAAATAAATTACACACTCAAATTGAAGTTGAGCTCTAAATAAAATAAACACTAAAAGAAATTATTTCCTAGATGAATACAAAGAAAGCTTGCTTTAACATGGAAAGAAAACTTGCTTCCTTAAGTTTCAAATTAAAGCTGTAAAATAAACTGATGCTGAATGAAAACTAAAACAGAAGCATGAAACTGAAAAATGAATTAAAATGAACAACAACTGCCGAATGAAATGAGAATGAAACTGAAAAATGAAAGCTAAGTTTTAAAGTTCTGTCTTCTCTCCTTCGTCTCCACTGCCTTGATGCCCTTTCTCTTCTGAGCTCTCTCCTATTTATAGGAGAGAGCATCCTACCATTTCTCAGGAGTGGGTGGCCTAACTTGGGAGTGGGTGGCCTAACTTTGGTGTGTGCTGTCCATTTTTCTTCTGCATATGCATGTGCTGCATCTTCCTTTTCTGCATGTGCATGTGTTTCAACATGTGCTGCTATTTTTTCTGTTTTCTGCATTTCTGCAGCACTTTCTATTTTCTGCATTTCTGCATTTCTGTTTGCTCCCTTGAGTTCCAGCCGTGAGTTCCATTCTCTTTTAGTATTTTCATAAATGCCCTGCAGTACATAAAAAATGTATTTCTTTCAAAGGTAAATATAGAACTTTATGTATATAAAATATTGACATTAATTAATTTGCATTCAATATTAGAATTTGATGCATAATTAAGTGTTCAATCTTTATTTGATAAAATAAATCACCCATTTAAACAACTTAATTATGCAATTCTAACCTTTTATCATTTATGCATGAGGTTGACGACAATGGCTCAAGTGGCCGACGGAATGATTCAGAAAAGTTTCCTGCAATGTGGAAAGATGCAAAGCGCGAGCTTTATACAGGCTGTACAAAATATTCTAAAATGTCATTTCTTGTGCGGTTGCTTCACATAAAGTCATTGTGTGGAATGTCAACCAAAGCAATAAACATGGTATTAGACTTATTTAACGAAGTGCTTCCCGAAGGATCTGCATTGCCGAAGAACTTTTATGAAGCGAAACAGTTGAGAAATGGATTAGGGTTTGAGTATAAGTCCATACATGCGTGCAAGAATGATTATGTTTTCTTTTGGAAGGAGAACGACGAGAAACAAGCATGTCCTGTATGCGGAGAGTCGAGGTGGAAGGGTAAGAAAAGCGTGCCGGTTAAAGTATTGCGATATTTCCCATTGAAAACCTAGGTTGCAAAGATTATATATGTGTAAGAAAATAGCTCACGATATGAAGTGGCAAGAAAATAGCTCACGATATGAAGTGGCACAAAGAGAAAAGAGTTAATAATGATGGATTTATGAGACACCTAGCTGACTCACTTGCGTGACAATCTTTCGATAATCAGTATCTAGAGTTTGGGATAGAAGCGAGGAACGTGCGCCTCGGACTCACAACCGATGGATTCAACCCTTTTGGGAATATGAGTACAAGTTATAGCACTTGGCCTGTAGTGTTGATTCCATACAATCTTCCACCATAGAGGTGCATGAAGGCGCCCAACTTTTTGTTAACTTTGCTTATCCCCGACCCAAGATCACCTGGGAATGACATTGACGTATATTTGCAGCTGTTGATTAAAGAGTTGAAAGAGTTATGAGAAGCAGGCTTCAGAACTTATGATGCATCCACATCGACAACTTTTCAGATATATGCTACGGTAATGTGGACGATAAATGACTTTCCGGGATATGAGAATCTTTCCAGCTGGAGTACTAAAGGAAAGTTAGCGTGTCCGACGTGTAATAAAGAAACTACTAGTGAGTGGTTAAAATATTCTCAAAAGTTGTGTTTCATGGTTCATCGACATTCTCTACCAACAAATCATGCATAGAGAACAAAATCCGCTAAGTTTGATGGACGAGTAGAAGATAGAATTGCACCAAATTAGTTGTCTGGGGAAGAGATACTGGAACAATTGTACATGTGGCAGCGAACAATTTTGGCAAAGGTCGGGGAATGAACAAGAGAAAACGAGGCATAGCAGAATTGAATTGGACAAAGCGTAGTATTTTTTTTGAGTTGCCGTATTGGTCGTCCTGCATGTTGCGACATAGTTTGGATGTAATGCACATAGAGAAGAATATTTGTGATAATATACTGGGTACATTGATCAGTATCAATAAAAAGATGAAAGATACAATTAAGACAAGGAAAGATCTTGAGAGAATGAGAATTAAACATAATCTCCATTTACGAGTGGAAGGTGAGAGGGTGGTCATGCCGCATGCATGTTTTACAATGACAAGGGAGGAGAGGATGGACTTCTGCAAATGGTTGCGAGGTGTGAAGTTGCCAGATGGTTATGCTTCAAATATCAATAGATGCGTAAGCCCTGATGACTGGAAAATTGGCGGATTGAAAAGTCATGACTGTCACGTATTTTTGCAGAAGTTATTACCGGTGGGAATTCGTGGGAAGCTAACATCTGTTGTACGTGTTGCCATAACCAAAATATGTATGTTTTTTAAGGATTTGTGTGCTCGGGTAGTGAATCGAGATATGCTGTAGAAACTGGAAGAAGACATTGCTACTATACTATGTAAATTTGAGCAAATCTTTCCACCATCATTTTTTGATGTCATGATCCATTTTGCAATACATTTACCCCAGGAGATAATGTTGGGTGGACCGGTACACTTTCGTTGGATGTATCCAGTTGAAAGATATTTAGGTCGACTGAAGCGCACTGTTGGGAATAAAGCCAGAGCTGAGGGTTCAATAGTAGAGGCCTATATACATGATGAATAGTTAACAATTTGCTCTTTATATCTTCGTGGTGTTGAGACACGATTTATTCGTCAAGAATGAAATGCTGATCTTGCTGCTCCGCCTCCTCGTGAGCTATCAGTGTTTTCTCAAAATGTACGACCTTTGGGTGCACAAACGGGTTACGATTTACTTAATACAAAGTTGGATAAAGTTCGGTGGAACGTGCTAAATAATTGTCAGGAGATTGATCACTATCTCAAGTATGTCATTGTAAAAGGTTTAAATAATTCTAAAGATAACGAGGTTAACTATAACTTTTGTTATGTAAAATAATATGATAAATTATTATATACAGTGAGCACATGGACAAACTTAAGACGGAAGACTTAGAGGATATAGTGGCAAGACACGAGTCAGAATTTTCTAGATGGTTTGAACAACGTGTATGAGCTAAACTCTATAGTATATGTTAGATTATGAAAGTTTTAACTCTAGCTAATATTTAATAAATGACATTATTTAAATTGTTAGATATTGGAACAACGTGCTCGTGATCTCGGATCATTCTCTTTTGAATTGTATGCATTGGCCCGTAGTCCATCAAACAGAGCACTTCAATACACTGCATGCATGGTTCGAGGTTATAGATTCCATACTCTGGACCGTGAACGTAATAGAAAGACTCAAAACTGTGGTGTCTTGGTCGAGAGGAGTCATGGAATAGATGATATTGATTATTATGGTGTCATTCGTGATATTATCAGATTGAAATATCTGGGTGGATTTATAACATATGTCTTTAAATGTGATTGGTGGGATCTAGGCGGTGGTCAGGATTCGATATATAGGGATAATCATTTTACGAGTGTCAATACTGCATCTAAATGGTACGAAGATGATCCATTCGTACTGGCTTGTCAAGCTACTCAAATCTATTACTTGATTGATCCAATGAAAAGTGCTGATGAAGATAGTGGAGAGATAACTTGGCGAGTTGTACAAAAATTTGTCCCTCGAAATATATATGAAGTAGGAACGAGTGCAGATTACGATAATAGTGGAGATGAAGATGACACTCCAAATGTAGAGGCCTACCAGGAAGATGGAGGGGGTATTAACTTATTTGTTGACCTCGGTGCACTCGAGTTGCTCCCCTTATGTAGAGATGACGTCCCACTCATCCATCTCGACCCGTCTTCATTAAATTATCATTCAATTGAAGAAAGTGAGAAAAGTACAGAAGAAGAGTCAGAAGAAGAAGACGAAAAGAATCCGGGGGGGAAGTGGATAAGGAGACGAAGAAGAGCTTGATGATGATGACGAAGATGTTATAGAGAGAGATTCTGAAACAAACATGGAAAATACATCCGAAGATGAAGACTAAAAGTACTAAAAACTTTATTCATATAGGTGAGTATAGAATTTTATAATAATAATAAATTTATTCTAATTATATTTTTTTGTTATATCTAATCATTTTCAAGTATGCCGCCAAAAAGACAAAGAAGAAATGTGCCTCCTCCACCGAGTCCAAGTCCTGAACCCATTGAGGACTCCCCACCTGAGGAGTCCGTTCCCGAAGATGAAGTTAATATTACAGAGAATGATGCACAGTCGACACCTACCAGTAAGGAATGTTTACGTTAATACTATATATAATATATACTTTTGTTTCAATAACTACATATATAACCTTAAAAATTATACTATCATCTATTAGTTGATGTATCTGCTCGTCGCGGTCGTGGCTATACACACGGCATCTCACTTGAGAAAAACCGAAGGCATGGTAAACTGAAAGTCACAATTCCTGATACTTTCACTGGAGGAGTGAATGATAGTGCAGCAGCGTTTTCCTCCTATATTGGCACAGTAGTTCGAGCTTATGCTCCATTTTATGTGCGCTCTTGGAGAGATGTGCCGAATGAGATTAAGTAACACATTCAGAGTCATGTGCTGGTGAGTTTACTTATTATATCATTTTTTCACCTAGATTAATTTATCTTATTTTTAACGTATTTAATTTATAATTAGGATGAATTTGACCTCGATTTTGGTAGTAGCGAGGATTTGAGAACTGTGAATGAGTTAATGGCTACACTATTCCAATGTCACAAGGGACGATGTCACGACCACTTCAAGAAGTTTGAGACGTTTGAAGAGGCTGCACAGTGCCCTCTCCAGCAGATGAAGTTAGACGACTGGATAAAGTGTTGTGATCTTTTTGCCTCTCCAGAATATCAGGTATTCTAAATTTATTTCCTATAATTATTTACATTTATATTTGTTGTTTATATTATATGTATATACATATATTACAATTAACGGTGGAAATTATTTTTGTAGCACTTAAGTTCTACAAATGCACATAATAGATCTGCTCTAACTATTTACCATCGTGCTGGTTCAAGATCATTCCATCGTCTTGCTGAAAAAATGGTAATTAATAAACTATATAATTCATATTTTTTCTTATTATTCTTTTATATAAGTACTAACACCGTTTTTTTTCAAATTGCTAATGTCGTTTTCTTAGAAACGTGATGATCCTGAAAACTTTTCCCTCGTCCATGTCTATGCTGCTGCTCACACTAATGAGCATAGGAGTGGATGGATCATGCCGCTGCAATTAATTATGTAAGCGGTGTTCCTTTTTGTTAAATAAATTATGCAACATGTGCTTAAATTATTTTTTATTTGTATTTCTTTTAATATGTTACTTATTGTGTGTTTTGATCTTTCAAACTTCGGGAAAAAATGATGGAGATGCAGTCAGCTTCTGGGGAATCCTCTCCTAGTGACTTAGACATTTTTACACAAGTGCTTGGGCCCAACTCTAGTATGGCAAGAGGTTTGAGATGATCTTTCAAGCATTCCGGTTCATCTTCCTCAACGTCATCGACATCACAAATTAATAATCTTACCAAAGATTTAGAAGCTGCACGACGCGAGAATGAGTTTATGAGGTCTAGACAGCAAGAGTTGGAGTCCCTCTTAGAGCGACAGTCTCATTTAGAGATGCGTTTGCAGGACCACCAAAGAGACCAGGAGGAAAGAATACGTAGTGAGGTCCAAGAGCAAGTGTAGCGGGAGATGATGCTGCAAATGGAGTGTGTTATGTCATTGCAACATAATCGTGCTGGATGAGGAAAGAAAAAATATGAATTTTATTTGTGTATTACGTTTTTAATATCTAATTTGAAAACAATTTCAAACAATGTTGGTTGTGAAATATGTAATGTAATACGATACAATTGGTATGTTTATTAATTGGATGAGTTTAGTATTTCTGATATGTACGTTTGAATATAAATAAAATATGTTTGAACAGTGTTACACGTTCAAACGTAACCACACAAAATAATAACAGAACGTTCGAACGTTTAAAGCCCAAATTAATATAACGTTTGAATGTCCAAATAGTTTAACGTTCCAAACATCCGAACGTACACTTTACGTTTGAACTCTACTTTCTTAACATTCGAATAAACGTCCGAATGTTATGATACAAACGTTCGGACATTATTTCGTTTACGTTGGATTCTAGATTCGAACGTAACGTTCGAACAAACGTTACCTTCTCTCATTCGGATGTCAGTTCGTCTACTTTACGTTTGAACGTAATTTTCTATGACCGATCTTAACCGTCACAGAAAATAAAACGTTCGAACGTTATTTCAAACGGCACATCCCCAACCATCACTAAAAATATTTTTAGTGACGCTTGTACAGTAAACTGTCACCAAACGTAATCTGTGACGCACATTACATGACAATGGTAGTGACGGTTTTTGACCATCACTAAATGTATTTCATGACGTTTTTCTCATTTCTTGTGATAGTTTCATCTGTTATTAAAACCTATTTTTGTTGTAGTAAGTGATGTTTGGCGAAATTGCTGAGGAAGTATTGGGCTATTCTGCAATCGATTTCATGAATCACAATGGAGAGGTAAATCCTTTCATTCCTACAATTTTTACATTTAACATTAAAAAAAATCTTTATTATAATAAAATACTAATTATTTTTTTATTTTGATTTTTTCTAAATTAATTATTTACATATTTATTCATTCTCTAATCCCATTAAATATTTAACATATATGAGCATATGCCATTTATAGAGACTATTGTAGTACAAGTTTCAGAAAAATAGTGTATGATTCAAGTTCTTGTAGATTCAGAAATATTCAATCAGCAACAACACAAAAATTTCAATGTTCTCTCTATTGGCCCTGTTCAATATGGCACAGAACTGCAATGATCATTGAAAGAAAACAAAATTGCATTTGTATTTCTAATTTTTTGTTCAAATTTGCTCTGAACAAATTTTTGTATAAGACAATAAAAAAAAACAACTAAGCAAACGTGCATAGCACTTTGGCCTCTACTAGTATATATATATATATATAAAATAAAACTTTGCCCCAAGGATATTGATTATAAAACTAATCATGTTTGACCCGTGTAAGAAGTGGAGATACCGATCGAGGTAATTAATATTATAAAACTACGCACGTTTATTTCTTATGTTCGATATATATATTTTTTAATTTTCTATACCCATCTACTTTAATTATTTGCTCAAAACGAGGGCCAAGATTCAAAGCTGGTTAAAGCCGGACCAGTATAGCCTTCCCCCGCTGCTCGGTCCAGCCTGTTCTCCCTCTTTGAGGGATTGCACTATCACTACAAGAAAAAAAAAAATAATTTGTGATTAATTTGTTACCATAAAAAGACTATTCACAATTAATTTTTATTACAAATAATCTTTTCGTTACAAAATTAATCACAAAAATTCATTTTTCTTATAGTATATATATATATAATTATATAAAGTTTGTCAGACTCATCAATGGAGCAACGACCTTGGACTAATGCCAAAGGCATAAGGCCTGAGGGCGTGAAGCCCCACCTCCAAAACGAGTGGGTTCGATCCCCTCCCCAAATTCTAAAATAATTAAAAATAAAAATAAAAACCATTGGGCTAATACATAAATATTACACGCCCCATTTAAAATGCCCTCGTTTTTGGATTCGCCGAATAGCTGTACCTAATTGGCATCTTGATTTCTAAGTACCACTAAACCCAAATATAAAATAAAATTCTTTGAGACCACTATCTCTTACACCAAAAAGGCTCTTAATTAGATGCTGCATATTACTTAATTCGGTTTAAATAGTCTTTAACATACCAAGTAGTAATCAAAAAATAACGTACGTTGTTTATTCTCCCGTGAGGCAGCTAGCCATCATTTCTTCAGGATTCGTGCATTGGCTTTTAACTATATATATATTTATAATATTAATTAAAAAATATTTATTTTATCACTAAATTAAAAAAAATAAATAATAAAAATCCAGATAAATGATCGGATCCCAGACATTTCTCAATCTCTTATAACTAGGGGTGAAAAAAAATCGAAAAATTGGAAAACTAGTCCGGGCCGGACCGGCCTAGATGTGCGCGCTGGTTTTGGATCAGTCCGGTCTCGAGACCGGTGTTCAGAAGTGGAAAATTGGCTGGAACCGGTCCAATTTCGGTTCCGGCCATTTTTATTTATTTTTTAATATTATATACAATATATTTTATATTATATATAATTTTATATATAATAATATAAATTATAATTATGTATAATATAATTGATAGGGCGTAATTGATAGTATAATATAAATTAACCAAGTTCGGCTCTTGGTTAATTGATAGGGCGTAATTACTTCTTTTCATTTCATTTGTTTTGTTGTCCTTCAAACCAACGACGTCTGATCTCTTAATCTGTCAAGTTACCTCCAGATTTATCAAAGGACCTATAGTCTTGTAAGACCTGATGCTAGGAGAGAGCAGGGCAATTAGAAGCCAGGTGAGATAAGGTATGTGTGTACCTAAGACTTCTGAATTGTGAAGCACTGTTTTGATTGGTGATAAAATGAATATGATGTTTAAATCTAATTCATGTATTAGTTCCAGTACTATACTCCCTGATATCATTAATGAAGAAGATTTTTCTGTTGAAGAAACTGATTCATTGATTTCAATCATTGGACTATTCCAACAATTCAACCTAGTTCTATGTACAAAACAACATGCTTTCAATCTACTTTTAAACCTGAATTTAATGTTAAAACTGTTGAACAGACTTATGCTATTTCAAAATCACAAGAAAAATGTTACTTGTTTAATTACTTGTTAAAGCCAGACCAGTATATCCTTCCCCCCACTGCTCGGTCCAGCCCGTTCTCCCTCTTTGGGGGATTGCACTATATATATCGTTTGCCAGACTCGATCAATGAATCAACGGCCTTGGACTAATACATAAATATTACACGCCCCATTTAATATGCCCTCGTTATTGGATTCGCCAGCTAGCTGTACCTAATTGGCACCTTGACTTCTAAGGTCTTAACCCAAATATAAAATAAAATTCTTTGAGACCACCGTCTCTCAGGCCGAAAAGTCTCTTACTTAATTCGGTTTAAATAGTCTCTTTGAGTCCCTGCACGAGAAACACAAGGGACGTCTAGCCTCCGAAGAATCCCCTCATCTCTGTCAGAAAGAGGCCAGTGTTTAACCATAAGCTAGAGATGAGAGCTTCCTTAGCCAAACCTCTCTCATGGTAACCACACGTTAGCTGGAAAGTGCTATCAGTGGTTACAACGATAACTTTTATTTTTTTATTTTTTAAAGAAGTATGCAGAATTTAAATATCTTAAACTTGTATATGTCACTACTCAAGCCTCTATATATATGCTAACCACCGGTTAGCTGTGCAACCATCATTTCTTTATAGACTACCTGTGAGGCTGTGACTACATCAGCCGAGTGAAACTTAAAGCTAGAGCGAAAGTTTTGGAAAATTCCGCCCCGTCTTCCAGCCAGCTAGCTGCCTCGCAAGTAATTACTTCATCTCTTTATGCTTTAATTTGATCAATCATATAAATTAAGAAAAATCATGCTATATCTCATCAAGCAATGATATTTGTACTATTAGATTTCACTTTCAAGTTATAATTTATAAAATTAGGACTGTAATGAAAGTTGAAGATCACACTATATAAGAAATTTGCCTCTGATCTCTTGAACACATCATCTTTCTCTTCGATCTAATATTTTTACTCACCAGATAGATTATAATATATGCTGATAGATCATTGGTACTTAAGATGGAAACAAAGAGTACAACTGCCTTTTCTGCGGCTATTCCTGTTCCTGATCAATTGCTGGACGAACATAATTATCCGGAATGGGCGATTCGGGTGCGAACCTACTTGAAGGGTCAAGATCTTTGGAAGGTCATCGTTGACAAAGACAAAAATGCACCTGCTTATGAAAATGATGATGTCGATGATGATGGTTCCGACGATGATGATGTTGCTACGGCTATTAACGTTCGGAGAAGAAGGAATTACATGGCTTTACATGCGATCCAGATTTCATGCGGCCCAAACGCATTTTCCGAGATCAGGACCGTTTGTTCAGCCAAGACTGCTTGGCAAACTTTGCAAAAGAAGTATATGATCGTGCAAGGTGAGTCACTCTCTCTCTCTCTCTCTCTCTCTCTCTCTCTCTCAACTTGCCACGTACGCTCAAAAATTGCTTCAACTCTACGTTACAAATTACAATTATTGGTAGGAAAAAGGCCGCCTGGGCGGTACCGCTAAGTCTACCGCTCGGAAATTTTATTTTATTTTTTATTTAGTGATTAAGAAAGTAATTTTAACTCATATTGGCTTGATTAATTGCTTTTGAGATTAATCCAACCGTTTCTAAATAGCGATCGGAAAAAGACCAAAATTAATTGCAGATACGGATAAAGACCATCTCATGAAAATAAGAAAAAAATTGCAGATATGGACAAGATTGACAAGAGCTATCTTCAGTATGCGGACTTGCACAAGGCTTTGCTTGATGGTAATTGGATTGCTGCAAAGGAGATTCTTGATTCTCAACCAGAGGCAATAAGAAAGGCAATCACAGATAAAGGCGAAACGGCTCTTGAAATTGCTCGACATTGTAGGCATACCGATATAGTCGTGGAGTTGGAGAGTCGAATGTCTAAAGAAGACTCGGGAATTGTAGAAAACAGGGGAATTGAAGAGGGTGACACTTCGCGGAACGATCCGGCGGGGCCTGAAGATGGTGAGTCACTCTCTCTCTCTCTCTCTCTCAACATTGCCACGTACGCTCAAAAATTGCTTCAACTCTGCATTACAATTTACAATTATTGGTAACTCTATCCAAAATAAATTCAATTGACTTGAAACTTGAAAGTACTGTGTCGTACCTAGTTAATTATCCCCAAGGACTCCATGAACATTAAACGATATAAGTTGGTCTAATATGCATTACAAATATGAGATTTCTATTCAATTAATTTTACATATTCACATATATATATATATAGTTTTCCCAACTGACATATTTTACCTTAATTAAGGCATTAATTGTTCATAACATCTTTAAAAGATATATCATTGGATGGACTGCCACGACCTGCGGCAGCGCCAAATTTACTAGATACGGTGCCGAATGTGGCAAATTCGGCCGAATCCCCCAAATCAGGTGTTTTCTGGCAGCTCCAGCTGGCGCCGCCCATGTTGGCGGCCGGATTAATTACTTCTGGGATTAATCCAACCTTTTCTAAATGGCGATCGGAAAAAGACTACAGTTAATTGCATTTACGGAAAAAGACCATCTCATGAAAGCAAGAAAAAAAATTGCAGATACGGGCAACATTGACGAGAACTATCTTCAGTATGCGGGCTTGTACAGGGCTGTGCATCGTGGTGATTTGACTGCTACAATGGACTTCCTTGATCATCAACGAGAGGCAGTAAGTAAGGCAATCACAAATAAAGGCCAAACGGCTCTTCACATTGCTGTTACTACTGGACATGCCCATATAGTCCAGGAGTTGGTGAGTCGAATGTCGAATAAAGACTTGGGGATTGAAGATGGTGATGGTTACACAGCTCTAACAACGGCTCTTGTGTATGAAAAATCTGATCTGGCGCTCCAATTGTATACTCGCACTCAGAATGATCTACTGTCTGCAGAAGATGAAGGCCGCAAAGGAGCTATGTTTCTTACCCGTGCATTATATTCAAGAAATTTGGGTAACAACGTACTCTTTGTTTTACTAATATCCAGTATATATTATTGTCCGTTATTTCGGATCGATCATTTGAAATCTTGGCTTTATAATTAATCATTCATTTTTTTTATCATGGCCGTTCTTTTGTTGTACGCCTCGCACAACACAATTGAACAGATCTTGCTTTGGATTTAATCCGGCGTTACTCATGTTTGACACATGCTCTTGACGACCGCGGCGAGTCCCCCCTCTTAGCATTGGCTTCTATGCAGAATGCATTTCCGAGTGGAAATCGACTCGTCTTTTGGAAACAGTGGATCTATTCCTGTTAGTACTACTCTCTCTTTCTCTCTCTCATTACTAGAGTTCGCCACTACTTTCAATTACTTTGTTAATAGTTACAAATTGTGGCTGATGGAGAATCAATTGTACAAATGAATCGCGAAATATTATAGAGTTATTATATTTTCAAGCTGTTATATGGAACACATCATCCCGGCCCGTTCCTTAAAATGGTAAGATTTAATTCTGGTATCTACTCACGAATAATTTTTCAATGCTATATATGTTTCTTTTGAAGCTTTCGATGTATCCGGATAGAGCCAATTTAAGAGATATATATATATATTTTTTATTGTTTTTTTAAAAGGTCAAAATTGTTCATCCAAGACCTGGATTTACAATACTTGACCTATCCGGTATTTGTCATGGACTTAAGATTTGAGGTGTTCTACATTTTAATGATGCTTGCAAGTTAATTAGGACGAATGTAAGGGGACGGATGACATTTCTTTAGAACCTTTTCTTTCACTTTTGGTATTTTTTATTTCTTGTTGCTAATTTAAAAGAAAATTGTCATCCAAGACCTGGATTGACAGTACTTGATCTTTCCGATATTTGTCACGGACTTAATTAAGATTTGTTGGGCTTTTTTGCTGAAAGGTATACGCATTGATCAACGGGCTTCTCCCATCGATGAAACTGGTGCAGGCATTCGCGACGTTGAGAATCAAGTAAATTCGACGAACACATCAGGTACTATCTCTCTGCCTCAACTAATTATAACTATTCCCTCATTCTTGGCTGGTAACATTTGAGAAATATCATTTATTCTAATTTGGAAACTTCAGTATTCACTATATATGAAGATCTGATCTCCCTCGTAAACTGCCATATGATTTTGATTAAGATATATCTTTATCTCACTCACAAGAAGTTGATGGGTTTTGAGGAGTTAATGAGCTGTTTGGTCAGATTGTTAAGGGGGAATATTCTCCGGATTGATCATTGATAACATATATGTTAAGTTGTGAACTTGGTCCGATCATTAAAAATTATTTTTATTTTTTAATTGGGTAATGATATACCTACTATTTTTACAACTATTTTATAACGTCCCTTTATACAAATAGCGGTAAAAGAGTTGTAAGTTTGTTATTTTCACTTTTGGTTTTATTATTGGTGCCTAGCTAGATTTTTCTAACAGTTTGTTATATTCACAGTTGATTTATGAATATATCTGCTTCATACTAGATCGATCCTGATTGCATCTAGATTATACCTGGTTTGAAATATTAATTTGCTATTTACAATTGAGACGATCGACTGCCTTAATTATTTATTTGCACTGTCGTAGACTCATTGTAGTACACCAAATCTTAGGAGGCAATCGTGTGCAAGTAAAGAATCCTTCTCAAAGCAATCCTTACGAAATTCTCAAAATAGACAATACTCTGACTTGACGGACAATGAAAATATCAGTTTTTGCTCAACAAAAAGTTAACTCAAAAACTCAGTTAGAAGAAAACTGATTGGCATATATCAGCGTGGAAAACCCCTTTTATAGGATTTATGATGTCTATAGGTACTGAAAAGATTTTGTTGATCACCTTGCAGTGCCAGCATTACCGTTGCGCCACCTATTTTCAAATCTCCTCAACTTGTTGGGTATACCGTCTCCACTCCATCAAAATCATATCTCAGATACATAATTTTTGTTTGAAATTTTTGTACTCTTTTTCCATCCAATTAATTAAATTGGCATTGTTTCAATAATTGTCAAAGGAATCAAGCAATTATATGAAATGAAGAAGCTCCACATCCAATCCCAGGAACTTCTCAACTGCATGTGCGTGGAGATATCATCATTAAAAGAAAGTCAAACTAGAGAAATTAGTAGAGTTTATGATGCAATCACCTGTGCTGTCAAGAATGGGATTTCCGAGTTTGTTTCTAAGGTAGTGAGGACACATCAGCGCTTTTTGGAGAATAAATATATAAATTCAAGGAGCATACTGATGCTTGCTGTTATATATCGCCAATCTGAGATCTTTAGCGATATATATCATGGGCTTGATATGAAGGACACTTTGACATCTTATAGAGATCTCAACAATGACAACATGTTACATATGGTAGGGATGATAGAAGATTCCACTAAGCTAAATCAAATCACTGGTGCAGCTTTACAGATGCAAAGAGAGTTACAATGGTTTAAGGTCCTCTCTCTCTCTCTATCTTCCATATTTTCTTTTCCCTCACTTTTGATAAGTAAGTTTTTCTTGTTCTAAAAAGTAAACAAGATACACAACAAACTTAAAACTACTAAACCATAAATGCTAATGACAACAAATTTTTCTTTGAAAACACATCATACCTAAACATGATATGGATCGAGATGTTCTCCAACAACTCCCTGTCTATCTTGGATGGTCAACTTGTGAAAAGAAAGACAAAATAATAAATGTGTGGATCAATTCACACTGTACAATAGTCTCATACATGCAACACACGTACCATATCTCTATCTATAGTTATAGCCAAGCCGCTCCTTCAAAGGAGCGACGATCCATTGAAAGAGAGAAAAAATATATATATTTATAAGCTTCTTATTTACGAACCCAATACATTTTTTCCTTATCAACCAGTACAAAAAGGTACTGGTCTTTTAGATTTTTTATAATTGTAATAGACCCGGCCACAATAAGAAATAAGTTTATATATTCTCTTCTCACCCAAGAGACTAAACAAGTAGTCACCTTAGATGTACGGCTTTCTTCGTATCAGTCACCTTGCACAACTTGTTTTAGAGACAAAAAAACAACATATGACATAGTAATAAAGGTAAAACCTGATACGTGATCTGATTTAAATCAAAGTAGTTCCAAAAAAGAACCGTAAATTAGGCACCCATAATATTGATCTATGAGGGCTAAAGCTTTGTATCTGAAACGAATTTTCAGAGGATTTAAAAGGAAAACAAAGATTTAGGTTCTAGATCTTCGACAATAGAGATATCATGATTCTGATGGCCACGGGCCATGAACCCCCAACCTCTCATAGATAACGTCCCTTGATAGCTAATCCTCATCACAACATCTCTCTTCTCCTCCCTCGTTAGGATTGGTCTTCTAATCATTCCCAGTCTTTTTACCTTTTCAATTGGCACATTTAAAACATAATATATACGCATACACACAAAAATAATTTAAAGAGAGCTGGCTATTTTACCATAGACTAGGTAGATCGAATAAGAATAATTGGAAAATATCTATTACTTATAAAATTTCAAAGAATAAACTCTATTCTCATAAAGCGGCCATATCACCAACTATAGCTATCTCATTCTATTATTATTGAATAACAATTAATGTTATTACGCCACATCGTCTACTCTTCATTTATGCTACTGATATAATACGTACTCTAAAATCTTCAAAGTAGGTAGTTTTAAAAATAAAGTTCTTATATAAAAACGGCATATATATTTGGCTAGGTTTCTACTTTATTTGAAGTTAATAGTCATTTAATTTTCCTAAAACGTGTTTTTTTGTTCTAGTCCGTTTTCCTCATGCACATTATATAAATAGTTTTTTTTTCGCCCTTTTCACTTGAGCAAAATTTGCAAGGTTTGAAAATTAGGCATGTTTGGACACTTGGAGTATCTCATAATTTTGTGAATAATAGTGAAATGGTTTGAGTGAAAATGTTTTATCGAGTTTTTGAAAATGAGAGACAAAAGGTTGAATAAAAATATTATAAAATTAAAAAATTGTTTGAATATTATTTTTGTTTTAAAGTTTATAAAAGTTGTATTGATTTTTATGTTTGAATGATAATCATTGGCTAATGATTAGATGCAAATGTTAAAAATTTGAAATTGAAAAAAGTTTTGTATTTGAGTCATATTTGAGAATGGAAGTATGAGAAGTTTTGAGAATTTTGCTAATTCTGAGAACTTATAGTGTCCAAACATGCCCTAAAAATGCAATGCCGAATGGAAGGATAGTTGATGCCACATAGAATTTGAGAATTCAACAAAGACTCAGTAAATCAAGATGGTGAAATTTTTTTATAGGGCTATGATCTGTTGTATTAGGCCTCAACACACGCCAACTTAGACGCTACATTGAGTACTGTTTTTCGTTTAGTACGTACGTAAGTTAATAATTATTGTGCGTTGTGCAAGTTTACTAATAGTTGACATAATATTTGAAAAAATATTATTAAGTACTCCTACATAATATTGAATAATGTGGTATTTCAATCCTATCTCAAAATACTGTACCAACATTACTTACGTAAGTTCTAATTTTTAATTATCTGGCATCTTATAGTAGGAAGAAAATATTATGTGTTCGTACTTGAAAACTACAAAATAATAAATTTTAATATATATATATTATTTTGATCTGTAAGGTTAGATTTTTGGGCTTTCAAATATTTCCCACAGTAATGTAATTGATTTTGGTAGCATTTTTTTAACAAATGCAGGAGGTAGAGAAAATTCTCAATCCCAAGATTAAAGAATACACTAACAAAGATGGTTTAACTCCCCGAGAACTGTTTACAAAGAACCATGAGAACATGATGGAAAAGGGAGAGAAATGGGTGAAGGATACAGCATCGTCAGGTACAGTGGTGGGTGCTTTGGTCGTTACCATTATGTTCGTCGTAGCCTTTTCCGTTCCAGGTGGTAACGATCAAAATACAGGTTTACCAATATTCTTAGAGAAAAAAGAGTTTATGAGCTTTCTAATAGTTGATGTATTGTCCCTTTTTTCGGCCTCAATTTCAGTCTTAATATTTTTGGAAATCCTCACATCACGTCATGCAGAGGAAGATTTTCTTGAGTCTTTGCCGAAAAAGATTTTTATTGGCATTTTCACCCTCTTTTTCTCTTTTGTAACCATGATAATGTCCTTTTCTACTGCTCTTTCAATCATGCTGCGTGACCAAAATTTGTGGATTGTTATTTTTATCAAATGTTTGCCGGTTGTTCCTGTCACCTTCTTCCTACTGATTCAGTACCCCATTCTTGTTGAAATGATCAGGTCAACCTTTCTCCTTCCACGCATCTTCAATACACTACAAGAGAAGCGGGCTCTTGTGATTAAAATTTAGTGATCAAAAGGACTATTTCCGACCAAAACCGTAGGAAATAGTTCTTTTGGTCACTAAATTTTGGTCACAAAAGCTCACTTCTCTTGTAGTAATAGGAAGATGTAGCTTGATTTTAACTAATCCATTGTGCAATATAGTGTTTTGCGATATAAACTTAAGATCCCTCCAGTGGCAACGCAAGAGATTGCATGCTTGGTTCTAGTTTGACTCTACAAGGATGAAGGCTTCAAGTTTGTGCTGCTCAAAAGAATTGGTCAGAGATTCATAACTATTTTCATTATCTCACAAGTTTAAAGGCTTGAGAGAAAATTGAAAGATTTCTCGATTGGTAGAAGCTTGTGTTTAGTGTGCTTGTAAGACTTGGATGTATTAAGATTTTATGTCTTAGTGTTTTTTGTTATTATCACTACTACCCTTTTAACTCCATTTTTTAGTCCGTATATTTCTTCCTTTCCGTCTCAGCTAGTGGTGTAGCTTTTTACGCGTAACCATATGGATCTTAGTTTCTCATA
Source organism: Carya cathayensis (assembly GCA_011037825.1). NCBI lineage: Eukaryota > Viridiplantae > Streptophyta > Magnoliopsida > Fagales > Juglandaceae > Carya > Carya cathayensis. Next base: position 207,260 of record QGSO01000714.1, on the reverse strand, counting down.
TATATTATTATATATTACTGATTTACTCTTAATTTGCAACATCAACGCCAATACGCCAATTTATTGCTTAGTATTCAACGCCATAAATGAAAGGAACATCCAAATGAAAAATAGGAGAAAATAGGTGTCGGGGAGATGCGTGAGAAATAACCATCCCATCCATCTCGATCTTTAAGTGCCTCCTCTGTAGTGTACTTACTCTACGAATGCATAAGCTTTGGACCTTTTAGAAATACTTTCCAATATTATAAATTTTAGCTTCACTCACGCCTTGATCTCCTTGCACTACAAGAATATGGGTTTTACCCAGCGATTTTTGTTCTACTGCAAAAAAAAAAAATCACCGTCATATATAGGTATTTGCGACAAAATTTAATTCGTTGAAAAAACTGAACATAAAGATGGCGATAAGCTGTCACTTACTTTTTCCCAGCTATTTAAAAGCTTTTAATGTCGAAAAATTTCGTTGCTATAGCTGAATTACTATCTGGACGCCAAAATCCATTTTTATTTCCCTCCCCACCCGCAACTTACCCATTCTTATTCACAGTACCTTCTCCACTTCAATGTTTTTTCCCAATATTTCGGCAACCTGCAATTAAAATCCCTTCTGTTGAATCCATACATAGACACAGCGAGAATCCCCATTTCCGAATATGTCCCAAAGCTCCATCTCTGGCCTCCACTACATTTTCCCTCTCCATAGAAGCTAGGTCATCGTTTCCTTTCCAAAACCAAAGCTGTGCCTCCATCAATCGCCTTACCCATTCAGAGTTCACAGTACCCCCTTCTCCACTTTCACGTTCTTCCCCAATACTTCAGCTACCTGCAATTAAATTCCCTTTTTGTTGAATTCATACGTGTACACACATTGATTGCTACCAAAATTGCTACTCTGTTGTGATTTACAGTAGGCTAATTTCTTACTGAAGGAAAAGTCGGAACTGAGGTGTCCGTTTATCCCTTCCATCTAATCAAGTGTTGCAGCTAGCTCTCTTCATATCAGAAACAAAGAACACGGAAGTCCCAAACCCAATGTGCGCAAGGCTTGCCAGTCCATTCTAAGCCCTCGGTTGGCCAAAATCCACTGATCGGCCACTGCTTAGCATGTGTGAGGTATTTTTCACAATCCCTGTTTGGAACTCATTATTTTTTCCAAACATGCATGAACACAATTCCATTTGAGGGGTTACTTGGATTGTTGGAAGACATGCACAAATCTCAGTTTTTATTTTTTATTTTTTTGTGATCTCCCAATTCTATGCATATTATCGATTCATTGTTTGATTTTGAATCTTGGTAGTTGGTATTGTCGAATGTTCAACCTCAAAAATATTAGGTCTTTCAGTAATCGAAGCAAACGTGTTGCTTAAGCTCTTTTTGTTCTCATGCAATTGTTTTTAGTTTTAGGGCTAGATTTAGGGAAAGTTTTTTGGGAAAAAGAAACCTCTTTATCCAACATTGTCCATGCAGGCCTTAAAAAAAATATGCTATTTGAAAATGTTTGTTCTTTGCAAAAATCATCATGCTTGTTAATTTCAAAAAATGTATGCATGGTTGCTTGAAATGATTGTTCTTTTCAAAAATCATTATACTAATGTTTATTTATTCAAAAGGCTGTCTTTTTAAGGATACTTATATTTATTCAATTTTGATAAATATGCTAATATTTAACTAAACCCACTATTAGATTTGGCTATTCAACTTGGTCATAGTAGATACTTAGCATGACAAAATGTAGACAAATCAGGTCTGCTATTAGTGTTATCATAGGCAGATGAAGATGTATTTTTTTTCATTAATTAAACTAAACACTTGGAGTTAAGTTGAGTTGCAAATATCAAAGTAGGCAATAATTTAAACACTGCCTGCATATATATGGTGTATTTGGGTGGGAAAGGAACATTAGAAATTAAATGCGATATCAAAGTTGGGATTGGCCTGTATTTATAGAGGCGTGAATGCGTGAGTGCAGGCCACGGTGGCAGCACGTGAAATAGACTTTCGAGTGCAGGGTGAAAGAGGTGGCAGGAGCTATATGCTGCTTGCATAGGTTTTTATTTTTATTATTTATTATTTTATTTTATAGGCAGGAAGAGTAGGTTAGGTTGGTGAAGGGCAAAATTAAGATGACTTTCTATTAGTTAAATTAATAGTAATTGTATATATATATTTTAATAGTCATGAAAGTGAAATTCATGAGTGAAAAGGGAGCTTCCTTTCACTTGCTGATTTTCCATACCTCGTAGACGATAACCCCAAAATTTCTTTGTTCCTTTGAGGAGTTCTAACAACTTTTCAAGAATACTACTTTTATATATGATATATATATATATATATACACGTACGACTAGTTTCCTGGAAAGATTTTTTGGCCAGTCTGTTCCCATTCATGCATATATATAATATATTGCTTATAGAAATATCAATAAATATAATTATATATATGTACAGCTCCATCATAACAATATTATATCGTGATACTTTGATATGCAGTAAAAGTACTTAAATTAGGACTTAGGAGAATTAATGCATGGGAAGCCCATCAATTATTATGATAAAAAAAATAAAATAAAAAACATGTCAAAGGTTTGAACACGATAATAAAAGTTCTATCTTAACATATATATATATACACACTATATAGTACAGCTTGCCTTAAAAATGAAGATGTTGAACAAGGGATGCAATTAGCAATTTTTTGGTAGTTTAATCCAGATATGGATGGTTGCTAAGGGGTTGTTTATCTAAGAAGGTACTTCTTTGATATGCATAATGCTCGAAGATTAACAATTTATGCCCCCCATGTTAAGTTGCTTAACTTTCTGGCGTAGCATTCTCAATAACTCAATTATCAGTGGTCTTTGAAAAACACTTAAAAAGATGCATACAGGGAATTTTCAGAGATAATTTAGTTGTTGAGAATTTTCAATGAATTCCCATTCTCGGATTTTGGACCACACCATCTATATATGTATACCTTAGTTGTTTTGCATTGGGACATGTTGTTTTTGGACCACGAAAGTCAAGTAATTAGTTTCCCAACTAATTATACGTTACCAACTGTATATATATGTGTGTGTGTGTGTGGAATACAGCCTACGTACACTTGGTTTTGGCAAATGGCTGGGTGACAAGGATAGAGATATATGTCATGGGGAAAAATGAGGTGCCTCACGTGCATGAAACCTTTTTTCTTATTTTAGAAGAAACAGAATTTCATTGATCAACTGTTTTACGAGAAAGAGTGAATACATAGGGGAGGATCCTCCATATCCACTATGCAGTCTAGTGTAGACAGAGCATTCTTGCCTAAAGTGTGAGCTACTACATTAGCATTTCGATATATATGGTTAATATTACAAGCTTCAAAACAAGTGATGGTAACTCTGATTTCAAATATGATCAAACCAAAGTAAGTATCATCTTCCAGTTTTTGTTGAACTGCCTCTACTACTCTCAGACGCATTTTCCGAGATTAGGACAGTTTGTTCAGCCAAGGCTGCTTGGCAAACTTTGGAAAAGAAGTATCTGATCGTGCTTGGTGAGTCAGTTTCTCTCTCTCTCTCTCTCTCTCTCAACATTGCCACGTCCGCTCAAAAATTGCTTCAACTCTGCATAACAAATTACAATTCTTGGTAACCCTATCCAAAATAAATTCAATAGGCTTGAAATTACTGTCGTACCTAGTTAATTATCCCCGAGGACTATTAAATGATATATGTTGATTTAAAAGATATTCAAAAGATGAGATGAGATGGTTTTAGATGAGTCAAATAAAATATTATTATTATCATTATTATTATTATTTTAGGATTTGAAAAAGTTAAATTGAGATTTGAAATAGTTAAATTATTTATTATATTTTGCATGAGAATTCGGGAAATGTGTAATAATGATTTGAGGTGGGTTGAGAAGGTTTTCCAATCTAAACAATGTTCCCGATAAGAAATATAGTTTATAATTTAATAAATAAGTTCTACCATTAAAAAATTATTTATTGTTTGGTAATTATATATTTAAACCACTTTTAAACATGTTACGTTTGTTTAGAAACAAATTAAAAAAGTATTTTCTAAAGTAGAAATGACGATTATTTAAATTTTTAAAGATTATGATCTATCTTTAAAAGTTTAAAAGTTGTATGGATATTTTCATCAAGTAACAGTCTTTTTAAAATTTAAATAACGTTCTGTCTTATTCAAAAAATCACGTTTGAGGCAAACATACATTTTAACTTATTTGAGATTAAAAGTACTTTAATATGTAACACCCAAACAACCTAATTTTTTCATTAAAAAATTTTTAAGACTATTTTAACACTTTTTATGACTCTTACTGCAATTCCAAATGGACCCTTAAGAAAAATAAAATTTAAAAGCTGAAAAAAATAACTTAAGAGGTTTTAGAATTTTTAAAACATAAATCGATTTTTAAATTTTAAAAACCAAATTATTAAAAAATGATAGGATTACAAATATGAGATTTCTATTTAATTAATTTTACATATTCATATATATATATATATTTATATATCTTCTATATATAAAAAATGCCTATAAAATGAAATTTTTTGTTTTAACGGAAGTTGTTGTTTTTTCCGTTAAAATTAATGTTCTTCTAAATCCCTCCGTCTACTGTGGGCGAATTGTTTTCTCTATGAATTTACTTTTTTATCTTTCTATTTTATTCTCTTGTGTCAATTTGTACGAGGGTTTATTTGTCTTTTAGTCATGTAAATGGTCAGATGTGGAGTCGACTGAAGTATAAGATGTCAGTTCTTCTATTTAATTTTTTCCACCTTTCCGTTTCTCTATTTTTCTGCATAGTCTCATTCATTTCTCTCTCCAAAACCAAACTCATTTCTTTCTCTGTCTATTCTTCTTCTCTATCACTATGGGTCATCTACTCTTTGATTGACGCCTTGCATTTTGTCAGGCATTAGAAGTAGAAGAAAAGAAATGATGATGATGATGGGAGAAGAGCAGATCCTTGCAACAAAGATCATCGTGTTGGTGTTATTGGGTGGGTTACTTGTATAATGTATTCGGTTTGCATCTCTACGACTCGTTGATATTGAAGCCGAAAAGGCTGAGACCAAAGCTCCAAAAGCAAGGGATTAGAGGGCCAACTCCTTTCTTTCTCTGTCTCTTCGTCTTCTCTATCACTATGGGTCATCTACTCTTTGATTGACGCCCTGCATTTTATAGGGCATTAGAAGTAGAAGCAAAGAAATGATGATGATGCTGGGAGAAGAGCAAATCCTTGCAGCAAAGATCATCGTGTTGGTGTTATTGGGTGGGTTACTTGTATAATGTATTCAGTTTGCATCTCTATGAGTCCTTGATATTGAAGCTGAAAAAGTTGAGATCAAAGCTCCAGAAGCAAGGGATTAGAGGGCCTTCCCCTTCGTTTCTTTTGGGGAATATCCCAGACATGAAGAACATCCATCTTAAGGTCTAAGCTGCTACAGAAACTAATTCAAAACCCCAACGTTAACCATATTTCCCATGCTTGGCCTTCAACGATCTTCCCTTACTTGGAGCAGTGGCGACATGAATATGGTACGATCTGTTTTATTTTTCTGGTGCCCATTTGAGAGGATGGAGATTTTTATAGCCATAGCCATAGAGAAAGAAAGAAAAAATCGGAAAGGATTTTCAAAATATCGATGTCTATGAGTAACAATTAATTCTAATAGTTTTCTAATACACCTCTCCTCATCCTTTCTGTTTGATCATTACAAGTCATGGAGAAAAATGAAATACTGTATTTTTTAGTAGAAATAAAAAAAAAAATTTTGGGTTGAAGAGTTGGAGCATGCACTAAATTGTTAAGCAAATGGTGCAAAACCCATATTATGAATATTCATTCTCCATCTCACATTGTTTTTTTGTTTGTTTGGAGTTATCAACCAAAGTCAGAGTGATATCATCTGATGCATTGGTGGGCAGAACCGGTGTTCATGTTTTCAATTAGAAGCATACAAATATTGTCGGCAGGTGATATAGAGATGGTGAAGGATATTGGCCTTTGTACTTCTCTGAATCTAGGAAAACCTTCTTACATAACCAAGGAGGGGGGAGCCTTGGTGGGCTAGGGAATTGCAACCTGAAGTGGCCCACTTTGGGCCCACCAAAGGAAGATAATAGCTCCTAAATTCTACATGAACAAGGTCAAGGTAAGATTCCCCCGTGGATATGCAACTTTATTTTGAAGGGCATGCCGAGTCTAATGGCTGACTGTACAACCTCAATGCTAAGAGCATGGGAAATCAGGATTGAAAATGAGGGAGGAATTGCAGACATTAAAATCGACAAGGATTTAAGGACTTTGTCTGGGGATGTGATTTTCAGAGCTTGTTTTGGAAGCAATTATCTTGATGGGGAAGAAATATTCTTAAAGTTCAGAACTCTCCAAAAAATAATGTCGAAGAAAACTCTCGAAACCCCCAAGTTGAGTTACCATTGCATTGAAGTTTTCCTACAACTATCATCAATAAATTGTGAAGATGTTTGGTTGTTGTGACAATTTTTCATTGTTTATACTTGGCCTTAATCTATTGTCATCAGAGTACGCGCTGCATTTTACTATCAAATTTAGTTCATAAATGTTTTGTAATCTGTGAACATCCCTAACTTGGTTTCAACCAATTGAAACTTGATCTTACAACAATCAGGTTTTTTCCGAGCAAGATCAATAGATAGATATGCAACTTAGAGAAAGAGACAAACTCCATGATAGTAAGGGTAGTTAAATAAAGGATGAAGACAACTCACGAGAAGGATCTTCTGCAAATGATACTTGAAGGAGCCAAAAATACTGGTGATTTGTCGGATATCTCTCCTGACAAGTTCATTGTGGATAATTGCAAGACTATATATATTGGCGGCTATGGGACTGTTGCCATCACAGCATCATGGAGCTTGATGTTATTAGCTGCATATCCCGAATGGCAAGCTCGTGCTCGTGCTGAGGTGCTTGAAATGTGTGAAGGTGGCCTTCCAGATGCTGATACGATCCATAACATGAAAACAATATGTACCATTATAAACTCTTTATGTCCATAAAGTTAACTACCTTATTATGCTTATTATGTTAGATTTGTATGAGATAGTTCAAACTATGTTCATAGGCCTTTTTTTTTATATATATTCTGTATAACTTTTGCTGGTTTTGACGCTATGTTTATATTTTAATTATAATAATCTTTGAGTAATATGGGAGTGAATTGATAAATTCTTCTATATGGATTTAAACCTCTTTCTTCAATTATAGTTGCCTAGAATAAGGTTTGTCAACAATTGTATTCGTGGATTGGATGTAGTTGTATTTAGTAAGATCAAGGAATGGTAGAAATTGGTGATTAACAATTTTTGTTTTTAGGCATATGCTATCATTGTCTCAATCTGTAATTTGTATCGATAATTTCTACTATCGTGATATTATCCACAATCATATAACTTAAAAGATAATCTAACTCTTATGATCTTATGCTAAGGAATTAACTGCTAAAGGATGTGTTAGCTAAGACAACGAGGGTATGTTCTTTTTTCAATATAATATTTCCCTTCAACAAATTTGCATTGTATTGTTACTAATTTACTTATTTGCATGTTACTCAAAAACACTATATTCGACACACATATAGAGGGTAAAACTGTGGATTTGATTAGGCCAACAAGTCTTTTCGGTTTCTAATCTATCAAACATGTAATTATTATACTTTACTAAGTTATCATTATCCAAAAATATTTGCTAAAATTTGCTCTTTTCTTCTATTGATTAAATTAATTAATTTTTTTAAACAAAAATATATTATTTTTATAAAATAATTGTGATTCAACTAAGCAAACGTGCTTTGCACGTTGCTTTGACCTAGTATATATATATGTATGTATGTATATATAGTTTTCCCAATTAACTTAACTGACATAATTTTAACTTAATTAAGTCACTAATTGTTAATGAAATCTTTAAAAGATATATTAGGGATGGACTGCCAGTCTGCCACCACCTACGGCGGCACCAAATTTACAAGATACGGTTCCGAGCGTGGCAAATTCGGCCGAATCACCAAAATTGGAGTATTTTTCGGTAGCTCCAGCTGGCGCCGCTCATGGTGGTGGCCGGATTAATTACTTTTGAGATTAATCCAACCCTTTTCTAAATGGCGATCGGAAAAAGACCAGAGTTAATTGCATTTACGGAAAAAGACCATCTCATGAAAACAAGAAAAAAAATTACAGATACGGGCAACATTGACAAGAGCTATCTTCAGTATGCGGACTTGTACAGGCTGTGCATCGTGGTAATTTGACTGCTACAAAGGACTTTCTTAATTATCAATGAGAGGCAGTAAGTTAGGCAATCACAAATAAAGGCCAAACGGCTCTGCACATTGCTGTTACTACTGGACATGCCCATGTAGTCAAGGAGTTGGTGAGTCGAATGTTGAAAGAAGACTTGGGTATTGAAGATGGTGATGGTTACATAGCTCTAATAACGGCTCTTGTGTATGAAAGATCCGAACTGGCGCTCTACTTGTATCCTCTCACTTTGTTGAATCATGATGATCTGGTGCTTGTAGAAAAAGGCCTCAAAGGAGCTATGCTTCTTAACCGTGCAATATATTCCAGAAATTTGGGTAACAACGTACTCTTTGTTTTAGTAATACGTACCCAATATATATTATTGTCCGTTATTTCCGATCAATCGTTTGAAATCTTGGCATTATAATTAATTAATTCCTATTTTGATCATGATTCTTTTGCTGCATGTACGCTTCGCACAACACAACAGATCTTGCTTTGCATTTAATCCGGCATTACCCAAATTTGACACATGTTGTTGACGACCGCGGCGAGTCCCCCCTCTTAGCATTGGCTTCTATGCGGAACGTATTTTCGAGTGGAAATCGACTCGTCTTCTGGAAACAATGGATCTATAACTATTAGTGCTACTCTCTCTCTCTCTCTCATTACTAGAGTTTGCCACTACTTTCAATTACTATGTTAATAGTTGATGGAGAATGAAGACAAATGTACCAATCAATCGTGAAATATTACAGAGTTATTCTACTTTCAAGTTGTTGTATAGAATTTGTAAGATGCAGCGCCATAATCTGAAACTATGTAAATGGAAGGAGGGATCCAAGAAAGCACCAGACTGGAAGTCAAAAGGAGGGGAGAAACAGATGCAAGTGTGGAAGGAAATAGTAAAAGCTCATCAAGAAGATCAACCAAACGCGGAAGGAACTGGACATAGTGGGTCATTGGTGAGTTCGCAACCTGAAGTTGAAGCTGGACATAGTGATTCGAAAGATGAGCATGAAATTGATACTGGGGAAGGAATTGGAAAGGAAAAGGGGACAAGTTCGGTGTTGGTTGTTGCAATCGGGGAGCACCAGAGGCATGAAACAGAGGCTTTATTAAGTGAAGACAACCCAGAATTGAAGTTGACTGGTTGTGAGAATGAAGCTGATGCCAATAGGTTAAGCCCGAGTGTGTTAAAAGATCAGCTTCCTAATTTAGAAGATAATTAGACGTTCAATGATGTTGAATTGGTAAGTATTGTTGGTGATGAGGATGTGTCCTATTGAACCCAAGGTTTCAAGTTTCATGTGATTATAAATCTACACATGGATTTTGATGATAACAAATGAATTAAATAATAAAGGAGTTTCAAGCTCAAGTCATCTACACAATGGAGTGAAGCACATCAAAGAACCAAGCATGAGCAAGAAGGAAACAAGTTCACATTAAAATCATAGAGTAATGTTGTAAATCTCTTAAAATTAGAAATTAGGATTAAGGCTCAAAAATTAATATTTTATCATAAAGTATTAAAATACATTTTCCACATGTGCATAAATATTTTGAAAATTAAATTTAAAAATTTTGAAAGATAATTGATTGTCATCTTTCACATATGCATGCCATGATTAAATGTTTGAACTTTGAAAATATTAAAGATAATTGATTGTCATCTTTCACATGTGCATGTTTTATTTGAATATTTTCAAAAGTGATTGATGCTTTTCTTGACTTATGCAAAAGGAAGATGTCTTTGTTTGAAAAATTTGAAAAGTAAAGTGTGCTCCTTTTGTCATATGCAAAAAGTAAAATATTATGTTTGAATTTTTTGAAAAGTAAAGTGTGCTCCTTTTGTCATATGCAAAAAGTAAAAGATTAGGTTTGAAATTTTTGAAAAGAAAGTGTGCTCCTTTTGTCATATGCAAAAAGTAAAAAGATTAGGTTTGAAATTTTTGAAAAATGAATGATGATGTCTTTTGACATGTGAATCTTTTTAAATTTGAATATGAAGTCTCATATGCCTATAAATAGATCATTTGAGAGCTTCACATTCACAACACCAAGAGCATACAACATTCATTCAAAGCTTTCATTCTCTCTTCTCTAAACATTGAGCCTTAATCTTATTCATTTTGAGAGATATAGTTTGTGCTTGTATTGTTCTTATTTCACTCATTGAGGAGTGTTTTCTGATATCCTACCCACTATCAATTCTTGTATCAGTAAAAGGGTGTGTACAACCCTTGTGCGTGTAGAAAGTGTTCTCCACAGGGAATCGTTGAATCACCACGTGTAAGGTGATTGCAAGTGTAGAGGGTGTTCTACACGGATCCTTTGTAACGGTGTTGTTCAAATGTGTAATAGGTTTCTATCTCCACCTGAAGGAGGTTAAATAGTGAATTCGAAAATCCTCAAGGGGTAGCTTGAGGCGAGGACGTAGGCAGTGGGGCCGAACCTCGTTAACATACTGAGTTTGCTTCTCTCTTACCCTTACTCTTTATATTTATTGTTGTTTCATATTTTGTTTATATTTTATATTGTATATTTGATTTATAATTGTTATTTTTTTAAATACAACTCAATTCACCCCCCCTCTTGTATTAGTCATCTCAATTGGTATCAGAGCTAAATCTCTGTTATAAGATTAACTATCTTTTGAGTTAAGATTTTATGGCTAACATTGCAGTTTCATTTGGTGAAGGTCAATCTAGCAGTCGGCCTCCACTCTTTTGTGGAGACAATTACTCATTCTGGAAAGTTAGAATGAGAATATTTCTTCAGGCTTAAGTTCGAGAAATCTGGAAATGTATTGTAAATGGACCTTATATTCCAAAAAAAGTGGTTGATGGAGTAAAGGTCAAAAAAGAAGAAGAAGAGTTTAATCGTGAAGACGATAGACTTTATACTTTGAATTTAACTGCTATGAATTTATTATATAATGCTCTCGATGGTAATGAGTTTAATAAAGTAATGACTTGTGCTACAGCAAAGGAAATTTGGGATAACTTGGAAGTTACTTATGAAAGAACTTCTCAAGTCAAGGAATCAAAAATTTATATTCTTACTCATGAATATGAAATGTTTAAGATGCATGATGATGAATCTATTTCTAGTATGCATACTCGTTTCACTAACATCGTAAACAGCTTGACAGCTCTTGGTAAAGTTTATTCCAGAGTGGAGATAGTAAGAAAAATTCTCAACTCTCTACCAAAACGTTGGGAATCAAAAGTGACAGCGATTCTTGAAGTTAGAGACCTCAAGAAGCTCGAAGTGAATAAACTCATCGGGTCACTTATCACCCATGAGTACACATTAAAAAGAGGAGAAGAAGAAAGAAAGGCAAAGAAGAGCTTGGCACTTAAAGCTATTCCTCATGAAAGTGAAAGTGATGAAGATGAGGAAAATAACGACAAAGATGAAGAAGTTGCGATGACAACAAGAAGAATTCAGAGGTTCTTAAAGAAAAATAAAACTCCTTCGAGAAAATCCTTCAAAAAGTTCTCCAAGAAAGATTCAGGTAAAAATGATACTTTAATTTGTTATAAATGCAATAAGCCAGGTCATATCAAGCCAGATTGTCCTCTGCTAAAGAATGATCGAAACAAAGGCAAGAAAGCAATGAAAGCTACATGGGATGATGATTCAAGTAGCTCAGATAGTGAAGTAAGCAATGGAGAATCAGCAAATCTCTGTCTTATGGCTAAAGATGACATTGAGGTAACAAATCTTGATAATATTGAAGATCCCTCATATGAAGAATTGTAAAATGTTTTGAAAGATCTATATGAGGAATTTGAAAAATTGGGTATCAAGTATACTGCTTTGAAAAAGAAAAATTCTTCTTTAACAAACGAAATTGATATTTTAAGAAAAGAAAGTATTGTTTTAAAAGATGAAAATCTTGAGTTGAAGAAGAAGAAAACTGATTTAGAAAATATTGTTGAAAACTTTACGAATGGAAAAAGAAATTTTGAAAAACTTCTTGGTAGTCAAAGATGTGTTTTTGACAAGGCAGGCTTGGGATATATGCCAAAACAAAAATTCAAACCTTATAAAAACTTCTTTGATAATCCTTCTACATCAAAGTCTAATATTCAAAATTCTTTTCATAATAATTTTATCAGAAAAGGATACTATTATAATCACTCAAGTTCTTCATATATGCCACATGCTATTTGCATTTTTTGTAATAGAAATGGTCATAATTATCATGCTTGTCCTATTAGAAGAAAGCATACAATGACTATTAGGGCCATATGGGTACCTAAAAATCTTGTTTCTTCTAATACTAATAAATAAAGGACCCAAAGAACTTGGGTACCAAGAAAAATCATTTTAATTGTTTTTATAGGTATGCATGAAGTCCTCTACAAGCAAAAACAAATGGTTTTTAGATAGTGGATGTTCAAGACACATGACGGGAGACAAGACTAAGTTCTTTGATCTTAGATCTAAAGAAGAAGGACACGTGACATTTGGAGACAACTCGAAAGGGAAGATCGTGGGAATAGGTAAAATTGGTAATAAATCTTCTCTCATAATTGAAGATGTTCTACTTGTTGAAGGTCTAAAACATAATCTTTTGAGTATAAGTCAATTATGTGATAAAGGATTTACAGTTACTTTCAAAATGGATAAGTGCATTATTTTGAATGATCATGATTATAACATTTGTTTTACTGCCTTTAGAAGTAATAATGTTTATACAATCGATTTTGAAGAAATTACCTCACAAGATGCTATTTGTTTTTCAGTACAAAATGAAACTAATTGGTTATGGCATAGAAGACTAGGTCATGCCAACATGGAACTTATTTCCAAACTTTCAAAAAATGATCTTGTGAGAGGTTTACCAAAGGCAAATTTTCTTAAAGACAAAATTTGTGATGCATGCCAATTTGGTAAACAAACAAAAACTTCTTTTAAAACCAAGAAATATATTTCCACTACTAGACCACTGCAACTGATACACATGGATCTTTTTGGACCAAATAGAGTTGCAAGTCTAGGAGGAAAATATTATGCTTTTGTTATTGTTGATGATTTCTCTAGATATACTTGGGTCATCTTTCTTGCTCATAAAGATGAGGCACATAATGCTTTTACCAAGTTATGCAAGAGAATTCAAAATGAAAAGGGCTATACTATTTCAAGTATCCGAAGTGATAGGGGAAAAGAGTTTGTTAATAAAAATATTGAAACATTTTGTGATGAAAATGGTTTTGTGCATAATTTTTCTGCTCCTCGAACTCCTCAACAAAATGGGGTAGTAGAGAGGAAAAATAGATCTCTTCAAGAGATGGCAAGAACAATTCTTAATGAGAACAACTTGCCTAGTTATTTTTGGGCCGAAGCGGTAAGTACTGCATGTTATGTTATAAATAGAGTTATGTTAAGGTCTAAATTAGATAAAACCCCCTATGAGCTTTGGAATGAGAAAAAGCCCAACATTGGTTACTTTCATGTATTTGGATGCAAATGTTTTATTTTGAATGACAGGGATAATTTAGGCAAATTTGATGCAAAATCGGATGAAGGTATTTTTCTCGGGTATTCTACAAATAGTAAAGCTTATAGAGTATTCAATAAAAAGACTTTAACTGTACAAGAATCTATGCATGTAGTATTTGATGAATCTAATTCTCTACTCTCCAAGAAATCCATTGATGAAGAAACAGGAGGTATAAATAATACAGAAAGTCTCAATCTCAACAAAGAGAACACAATAGAGGAAGTCCAACATGGAGACATCAGGAAAGATCATCAAAATTTAATACGAGATGCAACCAAACAGTGGAAATTTGTGAAAGATCATCCAGTGGAACAAATTCTGGGAGAACCTTCACAAGGTGTAAGCACTCGATCATCTCTTAGAAATATTTGCAATCATACTGCTTTTTTATCTCAGATTGAACCTAAAAATATTGATGAAGCACTTCTTGATGAATCTTGGATTCTAGCTATGCAAGAAGAGCTTAATCAATTTGAAAGAAATGATGTTTGGACACTTGTTCCTAAACCCAAAAATCATACTATTATTGGAACAAAATGGGTTTTTAGAAACAAGAAAGATGAGTCCGGAGTCATTACTAGAAATAAGGCTCGACTTGTAGCCCAAGGTTACAATCAAGAAGAAGGAATTGATTATGATGAGACATATGCACCAGTCGCAAGATTAGAAGCTATTCGAATGCTACTTGCATATGCTTGTTATAAAGATTTCAAACTTTTTCAAATGGATGTTAAAAGTGCTTTCTTAAATGGTTTTATAAATGAAGAGGTATATGTTGAGCAACCTCCAGGTTTTGAAAATCATATTTCTCCAAATCATGTTTTCAAACTCACAAAAGCACTATATGGACTCAAACAAGCTCCTAGAGCGTGGTACGAGAGACTCAGTGGTTTCTTGATTAAAAAAGGTTTCTCAAGAGGAAAAATCGACACAACTCTTTTCATTAAATACGAAAATGATGATATTCTTTTGGTTCAGATTTATGTTGATGATATAATATTCGGTGCTACTAATGAAAATATGTGTCAAGTTTTTGCTAAGACTATGCAGGATGAATTTGAAATGAGCATGATGGGAGAACTTACATTCTTTCTCGGATTGCAAATTAAGCAAGTAAAAAGTGGGACATTCATCAATCAATCAAAATATATTAAGGAATTGCTGAAGAAGTTTGGGATGGAAGGTGCTAAGGAAACTGGAACACCAATGAGCCCATCTACTAAACTTGATAAAGATGAATCCGGTAAGACAGTTGACTCGAAAGTATATCGAGGTATGATTGGTAGCTTATTATATTTGACAGCCAGTAGACCAGATATTATGTTCAGTGTGTGTCTATGTGCACGTTTTCAATCATCTCCAAAAGAATCTCATTTAATTGCAGTTAAGCGCATTCTTAGATATCTTAGTGGTACAATTAACCTAGGGTTATGGTACCCTAAACACACATCTTTCGATCTAATCAGCTACACAGATGCAGATTATGCTGGTTGTAAAATAGATCGAAAAAGTACTAGTGGAGCATGTCACTTCTTAGGTCATGCATTAGTTTCCTGGTTTAGTAAAAAACAAAATTCTGTTGCATTATCTACTGCTGAGGCAGAATATGTTGCTGCGGGTAGTTGTTGTGCTCAAGTTCTTTACATGAAGCAACAACTTGAAGATTTTAAACTCATGTATAATCACATTCCAATCAAATGTGATAATACAAGTGCTATAAATCTTTCAAAGAACCCAATACAACATTCTAGAACTAAACATATTGAAATAAGATATCATTTTCTTCGAGATCATGTGCAAAAAGGCGATATAGTACTAGAGTTCACAAACACACACGATCAGTTAGCAGATATATTCACAAAACCTTTACCAGAAGATAGATTATCTATGATTAGAAGAGAAATAGGTATGATGCATATTATGAATATCTCTTAAAAGACAGATCAAAATTCATAAAAATAGATAGATTTTTCTTAAATACTTTTACATAAACTTGAGGTTCTTAGCCTCATGTTTGAGACGCTCATTCTCTTCATACAATATCATGTCATCCCTATTCATGGGAACTGGCAAGCGGAATGAAGAATCCAATAGAGATTTCAACTTTTTATTCTTCTGCCGAAGGATTCCTTCCCTTGTGTGAGACTCTTGAACAATTCGTTGAAGTACAACAATTTGTTCCTTAAGCTTTTCAACCTCATGGTTTTTGGCTTGAACCCGCTGGGAAAAAGCAACAATAGAGGATGAGTAGCGAGTTCCGAGACTCACCAAGTCGTAGATAGCATCGGAGTCTGACTTATTAGCCATACTATTATTTTCTTGCTGCAACATGGCACCAATGGTAGCTGCAGAAAGGACAGGAGATTGAGGTGTAGAATACCTCATGGATGCATCTAGAGGAATGTTAGAAGAATGAGCCATGGAGAGAAGAATTAAAAAACTTAAAGCGAGAATGTAGAAAGAATGCAGATGAGTTATAGAGATAAGAAGAAAACTTGATGCGGATTGGATGAACTTTAAGACTGCTTTTATAGAGATAGCATAAAGAACAAGACGAGCTATCATCCAAGTCAAAGAGTAATGTTTTTTTTCCGTTCGGTGAAAATGACATTTTTTAGAAACTCGGAGCCTTCAATCTCGTTTGTCAACAACATCAGGCGATTTTTTCAAATCTCCAGCCACACTTGTCGGGTCACGGACGGATCCAATTATTCTCTTTTTCAACTATCTACAGTGTATTTTAACGCACCGTTTTCTTCAGTCTATTTACTTGCTGCCGATCCTTTTTAATGATGCCAAAAGGGGGAGAAGTTTTAGACTAGAACATTAACATTGTTTAAATTGCTAAACTTGTTATATATGCTTGGAATTATATTTATATTTTTGCTTGAAAAACTAACGCACATTCTCAGGGGGAGCTTAAGTATTAATACAGGCTTCAGGTTCTATCAAGTATTTGTCATCATCAAAAAGGGGGAGATTGTTGAACCTAAGGTTTCAAGTTTTGTGTAATTATATATTTACACATGGATTTTGATGATAACAAATGAATTCAAAGAATGAAGGAGTCTCAAGCTCAATTTGTCCACACAATGGAGTCAAGCACATCAAGGAACCAAGCATGAGCAAGAAGGAAACAAGTTCACATTAAAGTCATAGAGAAATGTTGTAAATCTCTTAAAATTCGAAATTAGGATTAAGGCTCAAAAATTAATATTTTATCATAAAGCATTAAAATACATTTTCCACATGTGCATGAATATTTTGAAAATTAAATTTGAAAATTTTGAAAGATAATTGATTGTCATCTTTCACATGTGCATGCCATGATTAAAGGTTTGAACTTTGAAAATATTAAAGATGATTGATTGTCATCTTTCACATGTGCATGTTTTATTTGAATATTTTCAAAAGTGATTGATGCTTTTCTTGACTTATGCAAAAGGAAGATGCCTTTGTTTGAATATTTTGAAAAGTAAAGTGTGCTCCTTTTGTCATATGCAAAAAGTAAAAAATTAGGTTTGAAATTTTTGAAAAGCAAAGTGTGCTCCTTTTGTCATATGCAAAAAGTAAAAAGATTAGGTTTGAAATTTTTGAAAAATGAATGATGATGTTTTTGACATGTGAATCTTTTTAAATTTGAATATGAAGTCTCATATGCCTATAAATAGATCATTTGAGAGCTTCACATTCACAACACCAAGAGCATACAACTCTCATTCAAAGCTTTCATTCTCTCTTCTCTAAGCATTGAGCCTTAACCCTTATTCATTTTGAGAGATATAGTTTGTGCTTGTATTGTTCTTATTTCACTCATTGAGGAGTGTTTTCTGATATCCTACCCACTATCAATTCTTGTATCAGTAAAAGGGTGTGTACAACCCTTGTGCGTGTAGAAAGTGTTCTACACAGGGAATCGTTGAATCACCACGTGTAAGGTGATTGCAAGTGTAGAGGGTGTTCTACACGGATCCTTTGTAACGGTGTTGTTCAAATGTGTAATAGGTTTCTATCTCCACCTGAAGGAGATTGAATAGTGAATTCGGGAATCCTCAAGGGGTAGCTTGAGGCGAGGACGTAGGCAATGGGGCCGAACCTCGTTAACATACTGAGTTTGCTTCTCTTTTACCCTTACTCTTTATATTTATTGTTGTTTCATATTTTGTTTATATTTTATATTGTATATTTGATTTATAATTGTTATTTTTTTAAATACAACTCAATTCACCCCCCTCTTGTGTTAGTCATCTGGGCAACATGTCCAATGTTCTGGAATCACACAGTTTACAAGCTGGTAATTTAGTAGGGGAGCACGCGAGGATTGGTACACTTGCTATTGTCGAGCTTGAGGAATTGATTGACACTGAGGTGGTGGATGAAGTTCAGAAAATTCAGAATGATGGTCATCCAACCCAAGAGTGTTTAGAGCCTTTGCGATTAGAAGGGAGGGAAGATTGTGGATCTGAACCGGAAAAGGAGAGTGGAGAGTTTTTGTGCAAAAGTAAAGAACACCTCTCAGATAGTGATACACAAAACGGAAAAAATTTGGCCAAAAGGGGAATAATGCTTAGAAGTTCGACTCGGGTTCCTAGCAAACCCGTTCACATGAACTTATGAATTGTTCACTCATGTTTTGGAATATCCGGGGCCTCACATCGTCTCGGAGAAGGTTGTGCAAGTTGGTTAGAAATTTATGTTTGAACTTTATTATGTTGGCTGAACCTTTTGCAGATGATCATCAGCTGGATAGTTTGAAAAATTTGTTGGCTTTTCATAACTGTTTTTCTAATCTTTGTGTTGGTGGTAAAATTTGGCTTTTATGGAAAGAAGGATTGCAGGTGTCGGTTGTTAATTATAGTGCCCAACGTGTGACTGTTTCATTGGGTATTGATTCACGGCAATTTTTTGTGTCAGTGGTGTATGCTAAATGTAATCATTTATAAAGAAGAGATCTTTGGAGATTATTGCAACTAGATGCAGTTCATGATGCACCATGGTTATGCATAGGTGATTTTAATGTTATTCGTGGGGAGGAGGAGCATCGTGGGGGCAGACCGAGGTTGAGGAATGCCATGGATGAATTTAATGAGTTTATTGATAGTTGTGGACTCATTGACATGAAATCTATTGGGAGTAAATTCTCTTGGTGCAATGGTCAGAGGGGTTTAGCTAGAAGCTGGTCGAAACTTGATCGTTGTTTGATGAATGTAGTGGCTGTAGATTTATTGCCAGATGCTTTTTGCAAGTATATGGCAAGATCGACTTCGGATCATACCCCCTTATCTTTTGTTTCAAAGGCCTCGGACACCCGTTATGGGCCTGCTTCCTTCAAATTCCAGCAAATGTGGGTGTCACATCCTAACTTTAGGGATGTGGTTAAGGCTAATTGGAACGAGACTGGTAACATGGGGGCTCTTTGGGTTGGCTTCTAAGTTGAAAAGATTAAAAGTGGCTTTGAAAGATTGGAACCGTTGTATTTTTGGGCGCACAGAAAAGAATATTTAAGAGTTGGAGAATCAGATTGAACAACTAGAAAGCAATCTCCAAGATGGTTTTTCTGAACATAAGGAGAGGGATTTATTGGTGGCCAAAGAAAATCTAGCTATCTGGATGCAAAGAGAGGAAGCTAGACTGTTACAACGTGTGAAGCTGAGTTGGATGGAAAAAGGAGAAGCCTCAGCACATTTATTTAAATCTTTTGTTTCTTTAACCAAGCCTATAGTGCGTGAAATGAGACTTCGAAATTGGTCTTGTTTGGCTACCCCGGAAGCTATTCATTCAGGTGCTGTAGATTATTTCAGCTCTTTTCTTCGAGCTAGAGATAGTAGAGATTTACCAGATTTGTCGAGTCTGGTGCAAAACTCTGTTCTTGAGG
Organism: Carya cathayensis; assembly: GCA_011037825.1. Classification (NCBI taxonomy): domain Eukaryota; kingdom Viridiplantae; phylum Streptophyta; class Magnoliopsida; order Fagales; family Juglandaceae; genus Carya; species Carya cathayensis. The sequence continues at coordinate 187,555 of QGSO01000714.1, read as the reverse complement.
AGGAAAATGCTAACCTCCTTCAGCTCCCTTCGATCCAAGAGGTTAAAGAAGCAATGTTCTCCATTCCTATTGATAGTAGCCCGGGCCCAGATGGTTTTGGGTCTGGATTCTATAAATCATGTTGGGATATTGTTGAAACGGATGTGGTGGCTGCTATTCGGGAGTTTTTTCTTGGCAATCCAATGGGTAGATTTTATTCAGCATCTTACATTGTTCTCATTCCGAAAATGCAGAAGCCTACTGGTTTTGATAAATTTTGCCCTATAAGCCTTTGCTCTGTGGTGTACAAGGTTTTCTCTAAAATTTCGGTTTGACAGTTGGCTCCCATCTTAAGCAGAATTATCTCTCCAGAACAAGGTGCTTTTCTTCCTAGGAGACGTATTTTTGAGAATATTTCCTTGGCCCAGGAAATGATTCATTTGATAAATAAAAAGGTTAGAGGGGGTAATGTCGTCATTAAAGTTGATATGGCCAAGGCTTATGATAGTATCGACTAGGATTTCTTAATTCACGTTATGGCTTCCTTTGGATTCTCTTTGCGGTTTTGTAACCTGATCAGGAATTGTATTTCGAATCCTTGGTTCTCGATGGTTATGAATGGAACTGCAAAAGGTTTTTTCTCTAGTGGGCGTGGATTGCGGCAGGGTGATCCTCTTTCACCCTATTTATTTATTATTGTTGAAGAGGTGCTCTCAAGATTGTTGAAACATAATTTTGCTATTGGCACCATTGCTCCTTTCTCACATCCCCGAGGTACCCCTCTTGTGTCTCATTTATTATATGCTGATGATATTGTTCTTTTTGCAAATGGAGGAAGGTCCTCTCTCCAAACTATCAGAGATACTTTCGTATTATATGAAGACTGGTCTGGGCAGGTGGTGATTAAAGAAAAATTGTCTATTTTCTTCTCTAAACATGCTACTGCTGCTCGGAAGAGGAGATCCTTGATGTTGACATCCTTTTCTGAGGGTTTTTTTCCAGTTAAATATTTGGGTGTGCCTCTTATGGTAGGCCGGCTCAAAGTATCCCATTTTGATGATTTATTGAATTGCATTCGTTGGAAGTTGGAAGGTTGGCAGAACCGGTTGTTATCTTCTGGTGCTCGTTTGCTTTTATTGAGACATGTTGTTGCTAGTATTCCTATTCATTTACTCTCTGTATTGCATGCTCCCAAGTTTGTTATGGGGACTGTAAACCGTATCATGAGTAATTTTTTTTGGGGATCCTCTAACGGAAGACAAAAGCGTAAGTGGGTTGCTTGGCATAAAATTTGCTCTCCAATCTAAGAAGGGGGTTTGGGTCTCCGGAAAATAGAGGAAGTTCAAAATTCTTTATTCATGAAGCTTGCTTGGAATTTACTGATAGGAGATTCTCTATGGGCTAATTTTTTCAAGACTAAGTACCTGAAAGATAAACATGTGACTTTGGTGGATAATCGGAAAGGCACTTTATTTTGGAGACATGTTTTGGGTAGGGTTCCAAAGATTTTATCCCACTCATGGTGGCGGGTTCGGGATGGAAATGTCTCCTTTTGGCGGGATCCTTGGCTGAAATCAGGTGCACTCTTAAACACTGACGAGTTATCTAATCGTCATTTTCTTAAAGTTAAGGAATGCAGGATTCAGAATGGGTGGGATGTGGACATGTTGCAGGGACTGGTAGGGGAATCCAAAATGGAAGAAATTCTTAATTGCCTAGGGGAACACAAAGAGGGAGATGACTTGTTGATTTGGAAGCCAAACTTGAATGGGCAATTTTCATCAAAGTCAGCTTGGGATTGTATCCGTGTTCGCGCTCCCAAATCTGAGTGGGCTTCTTGGATTTGGCATTCAGCACTTCCTAAGAAGTACTCGGTTACCACATGGAAGGCTATGAATCTTAGCCTTACGGTTGATAGTCGTATTAATTCTATGGGCATTCCGTTGGCTTCAAAGTGTGAATGTTGCACCCAGGGTTGTGTGGAAGGACAAGATCATGTTCTTGCAAAAGGGATGGTTGTAGCAGAGATTTGGAGACGGGTATCTATACAGCTGGGTATGCCTTATGCTAGTAGATCGTGGAAAGCAATTATGGAACTATGGTTCCGACGAGCTACCCATTCGACTCAAACAGGTACTTTACTTGCTCTTGTTCCTATAATTGTGACTTGGTCTCTTTGGGTTTGGAGATGTAAAGCATGTATGGAAGGTAAAAGGACCTCTACGAGATCTTTGTGGGGTGCGATTAAGGTTGCCATTGCTTGGGTGGGTCATCGATTGCGTGCTACTAAAAAGATAAAGGATGGAGATGAAAAAGTTCTAAAGTTTTTCTCTATTCCGACTAAGCCTATTAAGAGGCAAAGACCCTGTCTTGTGAAATGGATGAAACCAATCTCAAGTTGGTTTAAATTAAATGTGGATGGGAGTTCCTTAGGAAATCCGGGTCGTATGGGTGCTGGTAGTTTAATTAGAAATGATGAGGGAAATATTATCTGGGCCTTTGCAAAAGAAATGGGGAATGGATCCAATAATGAAGTGGAACTCACTGCACTTTTTTATGGTCTTCAGTATTGCAAGGATTTGGCAATTCAAAAAGTGGAGATTGAATTAGACTCTTTGTTAGTGGTTCATTGGCTAGAAAAAGGACGATGTGGTATATGGTATCTTGAAGACTATTGGGAAAAAATACAAACTCTTCTCTCCACTTTGGAAGTCAAGATTCGGCATATTTATAGGGAAGGCAATCCATGAGCAGATTTCTTGGCACGCTGGGCTTCAGATCAGAATAGTGGTACGTGGAATAATTACAGCGAAGTGTCGCATTTATTCAAAGGGATTCTCAAAGTTGATAAAATGGGTCTACCGACTATCCGTCTTTAAGCGGTAGGGGTGCTTTTGTTTTGTTTTAGAGTGTCTTATGGTTTTTCTTTCAGGTTGGTTGTTTGTGGTTTGTGGTTTTGGTTTTTAGGCTTGTTAGATGCTGTTTGTTTTATGTTGGTTGTTTATACTTGGGTTTTGGGTTTTTCTTATAAACCCCCAAGTGCAGGTTGTTACCACGGTATTCCTCCGCCATAAGTGAGGGTTTTTCAATAAACTTGGAACCGGGCTGTTATGTGTATGGCTACCGGCTCTTCATAAAAAAAAAAAAAAAAGTTGTTGTATAGAACACATCATCCACCTTATTTTAATTGTAAGATTTGATTATAGTATCTCCTCACAAACATTATTTTTCAATGCTATATATGTTTCGTTTGAAGCTTTCAATATATCCGGATAGAGCCAATTAAAGAGAGATATATATAATCTATATACATGCTATTATATTTTTTGTTGTATTTTTAAATGGTCAAAATTGTTCATCCAAGACCTGGATTGACAGTTTTACTTCTATCCGATATTTGTCACGGACTTAAGATTTGCTGGCCTTTTTTGCTGAAAGGTATATGCATTCTTCCATCAGCTCGTTTGAACACTCCCAACGTTGAAAGTGGCCGCCAACACAATCAAGTTATACAAATGCAATCAGGTAGATCTTTCTGCCCTACTTTCCATGATTTTTGGCGTGTAACATTTGAGAAATATAATTTATTTTGGAAACCTAGGTTTTCATTATCTATACAGTATATTCTACAGCCTAGCTTGTTATATTCGGTTTAGTTTTGAGCGTTAATGAGCTGTTTCGTCAGATTGTTTAGGGGGAATATTATTCTGAAAATTCGATCCAGTACGTACACATAAATACTAATTTTTTTTTTTTTTGTTGACTTCCCGCCCTAAACGTTTTAAATTACGAAAACTCTATTCAGCCCCCGGTCCTCGATCACACACCACAGACTGAACCCGGTTCCTTTCCCCACGGCACGGTTCGTTGATTTATTCTCCATTCTCGGACTTCTAGCTACTCTTCTTCCCTTCTCCATCACCTCGAAATCGAGCCCATTCCCTCACCCCACTCACTTCTCCCTACTCTTCTCCCCTTCTGCATCACCTTGAAACTACCAAAATTTCTTCGAATCCAACATGCTTCCAGCAAACTCCTACAGACATCGCCACTTATACCCAAGTCGTCTTCAGATTAGAACCTGGAAATTTCCAGACCCAAAATACAGAAAGCATGATCTGAAACCCAAAAACAGAGAAATATCTATTTTGTATTTGACTTTCACATTTCTATTATTATTAAGATTTTTTTCCCTTTTTTGGTTTTGTTTTTGGAATAAATATTAGTTCTTTGTTGTATGATTTGGGTTATACTTTACTTATACAAGAAGAAGAAAGGACTGTGAGTAGAGGAGGAATAGTGGGGTTTGGTGTTGATGGGATTTCGGAATCGATAGTGACATTGTTGATCATCAGGTTGTAATTACAACCCGTAATCCCAAAACTACGAATAAGAAGAGTGAAAATAAGATAGCATATCTGAGAAGGTTAGGAATCTTTTCATGAACATGTGGTCGGCAGATTTAAAAAGAGCACTGGGCCAAAGAGTGAATTTAGAGGGTATTGTTTCTTCGGCTATGGTGGCAAACACAACAAAAGTTTCATGGGTCACTGGGTGATGGAGGGAGGGATGAGAGAGGGTTTAGAGTTAGCTTGGGGCAGGTATGATTTCAGAGGAATTTGGCTTGACCTTTTAGCTGCGCAAGGCTCATGCGTTTTGGTGACAACGATGAGGGGGTGGTGGTTGTGTGGACGATGGGTGGAGGGGGACACGAGGTGAGGGCCTGGGGGAAAAAAGGGAAAGTGTAAAAATTAAAAACCCATTTTTTATTTCATTAAAAAGAAAATAATATCCGGTGTGCGGAGGTTGCGAGAGAGGGGAGGTTATATAGCAGAACTATTTAAATTATGCCGCAATTAGGTTCATCTCAACAGTTGTGGATCGAAGTCATGGGTTGTAGCGTTTTGTAGCCTTATTAGTAGTTACTTACGTAATTGTGGGTCGGGCCTTAGCTCATTATCTTTTTGTTCTTTAATTATTGTAAGTAATTCAGTCCAATTCAGGTCCAGATTGATTATACAAAATTAAAAAATTTAACTCATCATTATAATTTTTTTAAATTTTTATATAAAATATAATAAATAATTTTATTTTTTTAAATCTCAATATAAAATTAATATTATAAAATTATATTATAATAATTTTATTCATTACTATTTAAAATATCTCATCTCATCTGTATAACCAAACGGAGCCTTAGTGTTTCGGTCATGACTATTAGTTAGCTATAAGTTGTCAATCTATGTAGTGGGGCTTTCCTTTTCGGACGAGGTTCTGAATCTTATGTCTGGATACAATAAGTCTTTTATTTCATTTTATTTAATTATTATAATTTTTTTAAATTCTCATATAAAATATAATAAATAATTTAATTTTTTTAAATTTAAAAATAATAAAAATATTAAAAAAATAATATTTTAACAATATTTTATTTAATTTTCAATTTTCATCTCATCTCAACTTATTACCAAAAGTCATTTTAATAAAAAATTTACTTGTCCTTTCCTACTCTCTTCTTCATCTTTCCTGAAGGTTGCTCTCCTTGAAGGAGTCTGATTCTAGAAAATTATTGGAAGCATTTCAGGTGTGTTACATTTTAATGATGCTTGCAAGTTAAGGACGAATGTAAGGGGACGGATGACATTTATTTAGAACCTTTTCTTTCACTTTTGGTATTTTTTTTTTCTTGTTGCTAATTTAAAAGAAAGAGTTTTGCTACATATAAGCACAGTCGTGCACTAATCTGTGTAATAATATTGATTTATTCATACTTAAAATTTAAATTAACACTGTTTTCAATAAAATCTACTTTTTGACCAATTACATCACATTAGTGCACAGATTAGTACATAATTATAGTTGCAACTATATTTTTCCTAAAAGAAAATTGTTCATCCAAGACCTGGATTGACAGTACTTCATCTTTCCGATATTTGCTGGGCTTTTTCATTGAAAGGTAATCAATCGGCTCCTGCCACCTTTGAAACTCGTTTGAACATTCCCAACATTGAAAATGGCCGCCAACGCAATAAACTAATTACAAGGATCAAATCGGGTACTATCTCTCTGCCTTAACTAATTATAACTATTCCCTCATTCTTGGTGCTGAAAAGATTTTGTTGATCACTTTGCAGTGACAGCAGTACTGTTGCCCCACCTAATTTCAGTTGTCCTCTACTTGTGGGCCGGTATACCGTCTACGCTCCATCAAAATCGTATTTTGATCATTTTTATTTGAGAATTTTGTAAGATATTGTACATGTTTAGTTTCAACAAGAAGTTATTTTACTAGCTTTGTTTTCGTGGAGGAAAATGCTAGGCCCACCTTTGCTTGTTTCCCATTTTCAGCTACCGCTTGATGTGACATACAGGTCTCTGACTTAATAGAATAAAAAAATAGGTCTTCTAGGTACAGTCGTGGTGGGTAAGTGTGGGGGAGTCGGCCCATATATTTAATATTAAAAAATAGAAACAGACGAAAAAAATATATCAAAGGCAAAGAGTACGGATTTCAAATTCGTGTGAAACTCTTCTTCGGTTGGGACTGGGTCTCTGTCTCCGTGGTCTTCGTCTTCAATGGTCTTCTCGAGCTTGCCTTTATCTTCGTTGTCTTCAAGTGGATGTGTCTGTAAGGAGCTGGGTTTGTCATCTTTAAAGTGATATTCTTCTTCAAGTGGTCTTCAGGACCTCGGTGGTCTTTGAGAAGAATCATCTTCAACACATCCACGATTTGCAGGTCGCCCCTTAATCATCTCCATGCATAAAATTCATCCACAACTCCTCTAGCCATGACCCAAGCCAAACCAAATCCAGAACTTTTTCTGGAATATTAGGAACACCATCCATTCCTTAGACAATACAGAGGGTTTTTTTTTTTTTTGTAGAAATAGAACTTTATCATTTGGCTGGCGAGAAAGCGAGAGAGAAGGGGAAAAAAGTAGACCAATTCTTCTATGTACAGTCGAGTGACGCAAAAAGAGGAGAGTCGTTGACACGACGTGAGCTAAAAAAAAAGGAAAAGATTGAAGAAGAAAAGATCTCGAAATACAAAGAAAGAAAAATAGCAAAAAAGACACTGAAACAGAGCTCAGCATTGTCTGGATCTTCGTCCTCCCGGTCACCTGGGTTTTCGGTTGTGTGTTCGTGTTAGTCTTCATCTTCCTGCTCATTTGATCTGGGGAGAAATAAGAAAGAAAGAAAAGAGACTGAAACAGAGCTCGACATCGTCTAGATCTTTGTCTTCTCGCTCGTCTGGTTTTCTGTAAAATATACTGGTACGAGGCCAAAAAAATTGATGTTTTTAAAACACCCGTGGAAAGCCACCGTAGGTCCATCAAATAGCTCCTCTCTCCACTGCTCAGCCGTGTTTTACACCACTTTTAGTAGCAACCACAGGGGAACTCAACCATGTCATCTATCGTCGCCTTTTTACCAATCTTTAGCAACAGTGAACCACCATCATCGCAGCTCGTGCTTCCTCAAAACAAACCACCAAGCACCATAGTTTCCCCGCGAACCACTGTCTGCCATCTGACGTCGTTTGCAGTTGCTCAACCAGCAAGACGCCATTGTAACCCCCGCATAAGGACGTCGCAACACCACGTCTGTTTCTGGTATCCAAAACAGAGCACTCTCAATCATTGTCCAACTCCTTTACACGTCTTCTCCTTAACTTCAGTTCTGTTCCACACCATCTCCTCACCATGAAAACCACCTACCGAGCAGCATTACGGACGCAGAAATCATCATGTATTCCTTTGGTCTCTGCCGACACGAGAATCAACTAAAGTCACCGTGGAAGCTCTTGGAGATGCAGTTTAGTCACTATCGTCGGCAGCTCTTCACCGCCCACACTGAGGCATTTTATCTTCTTCTTTTGCTTGTTTGTGCGACAACAGCAAGGCTAGAGTCAAGATAATTCAATCTTTTCCTTCTTTTTTCCTTTCTCTTTTATCTATTTTTATGAATTTTCCTCTTCTCATGGAAATCCTCCTTGAAACATTTACAGAAAGTCAAGCTCCTCACTTCTTTCACCAGTATTTCTCCTCTTCTTCTTATGGTGAGAACTCAGAGAGGTCTTCAAGGGAGTTGAGAACTCGAGAAGGGGTTCAAGGGAGAGAAACACGGGAAGGAGTGAGAGTTGAAGATATGGGAAATGGATTTGCACAGATGAAACGGAGCGTTTTTATTTTTCCACGTCAGATGGCGCTTACCCCGCGCTTGCCCCGCGCGACTACACATAGCTTTTTTCATAAAAAAAAATGCTATGCCCTCCTCTCCCTTGTTTCTCCCTTCTTCCCGAAAACTCCTTCTTCTACCTTCCGAAAACATATTCTTCTGCGTCTCGAAATCACCCTCTTCTTCTTATCGAAAAGCCACCTTTTTTTTTCTTTCTTTTACGAGACTCGTTGACCGAGTCACACATCTCGGCTTCTCCATTTCTTCATCAAAATCATTTCCCCCACTCTTCACAGCCCCGCATTTCGTTGTCTCCCCTCCCCTCCATCTCCGACCTCATCTCCTATCCATTTTCGGTGTCTTCAGTGAGAACCTCTTGCATTTCGTCTTCCCTGCATCGGCCCTCATCTCCAACTAGCATAAAATGTTTTCAAGATAAATTGATTTTTTTCCCGTTTCCCTTGCATCGACCACTCTCTACATTTTTTTTGTTTCTCTGGAATTTGGTTGGTCTTTGTTCTTCTCTCTGATTTCGGCCCTATGTCTTTGGTCTTTACTTGGAATTTGCTTGTATTTGTTTTGAGCACCAAGTGCTCGACAGAACAGAAATTACTACTTCTCTGTGTGCTCATAATTATCTCAATTGTTTGATCATTGTTATGTCAATTATGATGCACCATTCTATGATTTTTCTCTCAGGATTCCAATGTAAAAATCACAATTTCTCTGTCATTTTGTTGCGTAAGGGTTTATGCAAATTAGTTTGAAATGGACTCTACAGTCCCATAAACCAAAGTTTTGGAAGACACGAAATGAAGGGAGTGGTGGAGAGCGTTTTAGGGGGTAAGGAGATGGCTTGACTAAGACCTACATGTATGGAGAGAGGAGAGGGTTTTCAGGATTGGAGGGGGGGCTTGAAGGAGACAAAATGCAGAGTGAATCTGTCGGGAGTTTTGGAGGGGAGAGGAAATGCATAACAACGTCAGGGGTTTGGGGGGAGCTTGATGGGAGGGAATCTATCAGGGAGATGAAGTGCGGGGGAAATATATTTTGACGAAACGGAAGAAGTCGAGCTGGGTCAACGAGTCTCCGAAAAGAGAGAAAAAAAAAATACCAACGTGAAAAATACAGGTCAAACGGGAAGGTAAAATGGGAACTTACGTAATCATGTCTATAAGTACTGAAAAGATATTTTTGATCACGTTGCAGTGCCAGCAGTACTGTTGCGCCACCTAATTTCAGTTGTCCTCTACTTGTGGGCCGGTATACCGTCTCCACTCCATCAAAATCATATCCTGATCATTTTAATTTGATATTGTACATGATTTTGTTTTGGTGGATCTTATATGATCATAGCTATAAGTACTGAAAAGATTTTGTTCACTTTGTAACGCTAGTGTTACGGCGCGATCTATCTTTATCAATTAATGTCAGCGACTTGTTAGGTATACCCTCTCCACTCCATCAAAATCATATCATATCTTAGATATATAAAAATTTTTGTTTAGAATTCTTTCTTAAAATAGACAATACACTGACTTGACTACAATGAAAATATCAGTTTTTGCTCAACTAAAAGTTAACTAAAAAATTCAGTTTGAAAAAAACTGATTGGCATATATCAGCGCGGAAAACCACTTTTATAGGATTTATGTGTGGGTGAAGTAATTCTTTTCTTTTCTTTTCTTTAATTTCTTTTTTCTTTTTTAAATAAAGACTAATACAAAAGGAATCTCCTTAGTACTTATCAAATAGATTTGATTTTAGCCATGGGGACTTGCAAAAAATTAAGAATTGTACAATATTAATTTGAAGAAGAAATATTCAACTAGCTTTGTCTTGGTGGAACTTTTATGATGTCTATATGTACTACTGAAAAGATTTTGTTCATTTTGCAGAGGCAATTCTTTCACTTTTTATATGGTCAAATTTGCCTATAGATTTGGGTATACCGTCTCCACTCCATCAAAATCATATCTTGATAATTTTTATTGGAAATTTTTGTAAGATATTGTACATTTATTTGCACAAGAAGTTATCTACTAGCTTTGTTTTGGTGGAACTTATATGATCATGTCTATAAGTACTGAAAAGATTTTTTTCATCACAATGCAGAGCAAGTACTGTCGCTCCACCCAACTCCAATTTTGTTGGCCGGTATACCGTCTCTACTCCATCAAAATCATATCTTGATATATATTTTTTGTTTGAAATTTTTGTACTCTTTTTTCTTCTTCATTTTTTGTTATAGTTTTTCATCCAATTAATTAAATTGGCATTGTTTCAGCAATTGTGAAAGCAATCGTGCAATTGTATGAAATAAAGAAGCTCCATATCCAATCCAAGGAACTTCTTTCCTGCATGTGTAAGGAGATATCAACATCATTCATACAAACTGGACAGCTTGAAAACATTGGTGGAGTTTGTGATGCAATCACCCTTGCTGTCAAGAATGGGATTTCCGAGTTTGTTCTTCAGGTAGCGAGGACACATCCGAGCTTTTTGGAAAATAAATATAGAAATTCGAGGAACATACTCATACTTGCTGTTCTGTATCGCCAATATGAGATCTTTAGCAATATATATCATGGGTTTGATATGGAGAACACTTTGACATCTTATGGAGATTGCAACGATGACAACATATTACATATGGTAGGGATGATAGAAGATTCCACCATGCTCAATCAAATCTCTGGTGCAGCTTTACAAATGCAAAGAGAATTACAATGGTTTAAGGTCATATCTCTCTCTATATGTTTGTCTCTGGCATATTTTCTTTTCCCTCACTTTTGATAACTAAATTCTTCTTATTCTAAAAAGGAAACAAGATACACAACAAACTCAAAGCTACTAAACCATAAATACTCATGACAATCCATTTTTCGAGAACACGTCATACCTGAACATATGGATCGAGATGTTCTCCAACTCCCGTGTAACTTGTGAAAAGAAAGACTTATAATAAACGTGTGGAATTCACATTGTACAACAGTCTCATACATGCAACAAAGTACCCTATCTCTATCTATAGTTATACCCATAGCCGATCCGCTCCTTCAAAGGAGCGACGATCCATTAAAGAGCGAAAAATTATACTTATAAGCTTCTTATTTACGCACCTAATACATCTTTTCCTTGTCAACTAGTGCAAAAGGTATTGGTCTTTTAATTTTTTTTTTAATTGTAATGGACCCCATAATAATAAGTATGTTTATACACTCTCTTATGACCCAAGAGACTAAACAAGCAGTCACCTTTGGCAATGTACGGCTTTCTTCGTATCAGTCACCTTGCACAACTTTATAGAGATAAAATACAACATATGGCATGCTAAAAGTAAAACCTGATAATTGATCTGATTTAAATCAAATTAATTCCAAAAAATAAGAACCGAAAATAACCTTAGGCACCAACGCTCTATAAACTGGGCTATAGCTTTGTATCTGAAACGAACTTTTAGAGGATTTAAAAGAAAAACAGAGAGTCCGGGTGTAGATCTTCGACGGTAGAGATATGATCATGATGTCCATGAACTCCCAACTTGTGATATTACCTTATATGATAAGAATAAGAATAGGTGGTGAATGAGATTCCATATTATTTAGGAAGGAAAATTATTGCTTTTTATAAAATTTCAATAGAACTCCAATTATATCTTTGACTAATTATTTCGGAGTATAGATTATGTGATTTGGACCTTCTATTAGGACATTACAAGTAATATCAGAGCCTATCCCAACAGTCAAAAATATGGGACTTGTGTCGTGTCACCTACTACAGATAGACTCCACAAGGATATCGGGAATTTAAGGCTGATACCACATATGATAAGGATAAGAGTAGGTGATGAATGAGACCCCACATTGCTTGGAAAGAAGAAGTTCTTGATTTAATTTATAAGGTTTTAATGGAGCTCCAATTATATTATTGACTAGTCCTTTTAGAATATAAATTGTGTGATTTGAGCCTTCCATAATTGGAAGGCCCAAATCATTTCCAGTCATAGATAACCCACAATAATTAATCCTCATCACAACATCTCTCTTCCCCTTGTTAGAATTGGTCTTCTAATCATTCCCAGTCTTCTTATCCTTTTCAATTTACACATTTAAAATATAATATATCCGCATACACACAAAAATAATTTAAAGAGAGCTGGCTATTTTACCGTAGACTACGTAGATTAAGAATAATTGGAAAATATCTGTTACTTAAAAAATTTCAAAGATTAAACTCCATTTTCATAAAGCCATATATATAACCAACTATAGCTATCTGAATCTATTATTAGTGAAAAACAAATGTTGATGTTATTAAGCCACATCGTCTAGTACTCTTTATTTGTGCTATTGATATATAACATATAGCATCAAGTTATGAAATAAATGATAATATATATCCAATCAAATTACTAACTTGTTTTTAATACGAGCTCTAAAATCTTCAAAGTATGTAGTTTTAAAAGTAAAAATTTTATATCAAAACGGCATGTATATTTGGCTAAGTTTCTACTTTATTTGAAGTTAATAGTCATTTAATTTTCCTAAAACGTGCTTTTTTTATTCGTCTTTTTTCCTTGGGCACATAATTTGCTCGTATTTTTTGTTCTCTTTTTTAATTCACTTAAGCAAAGTTTGCAATGTTTGAGAATTAAGCATGTTTGGACATTGGGAATATCTTAGAATTTTATAAATAATAGTGAAATGGTTTTCGAGTGAATTTATTTTATTAAGTTTTTTAAAATGAGAGAAAAAATTTGAATAAAAATATTATAAAGTTAAAAAATTATTTGACTATCATTTTTAATATGAATTTTGTTTTGAAACTTGTAAAAGTTGTATTAGTTTTTATGTTTGAATAATGATCATTATGTAATTATTAGATGAAAATGTTAACAAATTTCTAACATTACCCCTAGTTATGCAATTGATTTTGGTGGCTTTTTTTTTTTTAACAAATGCAGCTTGTGGAGAGAATTGTCAATCCCAAGATTAAAGAAAGTACTGACAAAAATGGTTTAACTCCACGACAACTGTTTACAAAGAACCACAAGAACGTGAGGGAGAAGGGAGAGAAATGGATGAAGTTACAGCATCGTCAAGTATAGTGGTGGCTGCTCTGGTTGTTACCATTATGTTCACTATTGTTTTTACCATTCCAGGTGGTTACGACCAAACTAAAGGTTTTCCAATACTCTATGAGAAAAAAGAGTTTAAGATCTTTATAGTACTCGATACATTGTCCCTTTTTTTGTCCTCAACTTCAGTCTTGAAATTTTTGGAAGTCCTCACAACGTGTTACACAGAAGAAGATTTTCTTGAGGTTTTATTGAAAAAGATGATTCTAGGTTTTTCTGCCCTAATGCTGTCTTTTTTAACCTAGATGATAGCCTTTTTTAATGCTGCTCTTAAAGCCTTGCTAGATGGCAAAATAAAAATTCCATTACCTTTGTATTTTTACATTAGTTTTCCAGTCATCTACTTCATAAGCACTCAGTTCTACATTCTTAGAAATATGATCAAGTCGACCTATTCCCAGGATATCTTCAATAAGAAGATGAAGCTTGGTTTTAGCTAATCCATTGTGCAATATGGTGTTTTGCAATATAAACTTAAGATCTCTTCGGTGGCAACACAGGAGATTGCATGCTTGAAGGCTTCAGGTTTGTGCGATTTCTCGTTTGGTTGAAATTTGTGTTTAGTGTATTTGTAAGACTTGGATGAATTAAGATTTTAGATTTTAGTGTTTTTTGTTATCACTACTACTCTTTTTAACTCCATTTTTTTAGTTAGTGTATTTCTTCCTATTCGTCTTCACTAGTGGGGTGGAGCTAATTTTCAAGCCTAACCATATTGATCTTAGTTTTCATATTATTACTGATTTACTCTTTGCAACATCAACACCAACCCATTCCTCCGTATTCAACGCCATAAATGAAAAAAAGATCCAAATGAAAAGATAGGAGAGAATGGGAGCGGGGAAGATGCGTGAGAAATACCATATCATTCATCCGATTGAGTGCCTCCTCTGTAGTGTACTCATGATCTACGAATGCATAAGCTTTGGACCTTTCAGAAATAATTTCCTAGCTAGGCTGAATGCTTCTAACATGCAGTGGTACAACTGGCTGGACTGGGCTGGGCTGGGCTGGGCTGGGTTGCACATGCATGCCCGTTTGATCACCAAAATAGCAATCCCTCCTTTTTAAAGGCTAAATTGGTCTTTTCAACCACATTAATAGAAGTATAAATGTGAACCTAACGCAATGCAATTATAGACTTGTAGTTGTGCGTTGATCATATATAATATGAATATTAATTACAAAAGGGGTGGAATAATTTATAGGGTCCAACGAAACCTCTCAAGCATAAACAATAAGCTAAATTAATGGTCAACTTACCTTTTAAGTTCAAAAGACGGAAAGGGTTATGAGAAACCTTTTCGTCATCGTTATGAGAGGACATAGTAGTGCTTTTCATTTTTTATTACTCATTTATTACTTACAGTATATTTAAAGTTTTTTACTTATTATTATTACTAGATCAAAGCAACGTGCAAAGTACGTTTGTCTAGTTAGATTAAACGTGATTTTTACGGTATTATTTTGTGATTTTTAAATTATAAATTTTAAATAATGTACTTTCTTGATATTAATAATTAATTTTACATTTAAATTAAACTCTAATTTAAATTATTTTATTGTTGGGGGTTTTGGTTATTTTATTTTATTAATATTTAATTGTAATGTTTTTATTTGATTTTTTTTTATTTTTATTGTGCCTTTTTACTGATTTCTAATTTTGGGTGGGCTTTGTTCTAGTGGGTTTTTCTTTGTTTTTGGGCCAAATTCGTTCAGTTTTCGGGCCCAGCCCGTGTGCCTTAAGCCCGACCCCCTTTCTCCCCCAAAACGACGACGTTTGCTCTCCAGCCCTTAGGGCTTTCTTCTTTCTTTCATTCTGCTGGCGCCGTTGGTTCCTCTTTCTTCTTCTTCTTCTTCCTCTGTTTTCTTTTATTCTCTCCCTATCCTTACAAATCTGCATCCTTATGCGACCCCATTTTCCCAATCTGATGTTTTATAATAGAATTGTTTCTCAGGGTTAATTGTTTGAAACAATTCGAAGCCGATGACCCTCTTTCTAGGATGTTATGGACATCTCCAGATCTCTACAGGGATCTTCTTCTGCTCCCCAATCAGATCCCCTTCTTCGTTCTGGAGAAGTTGTACGACACTTTCATTTACAACAAGTACCGCGAGCCGTTGCCCTTTCTTAGTACCGCGAGCCGTTGCCCTTTCTTGCTATGCAATTCTTCAACAACATAAAGTGTCGGCCTCAGGAAGTTGTAGATGGATATCGCAATTACAAAGAGAGCTGTTTGCATTTACTGGACTTGGTTTGGTTAAGTTATTTCCCATGTGAACAAGAGCAGCAACGGAAGAAGGGTAGCGGATGGGACCTCCAAATTATTCCCTACGTCTTGAAGCTCCTTTACTCGATAAATACGATCAATCTGGTCCAAGAGAGCAGCTTCTTATCGGTGAGATTCAAACGCGGAGTGATTGAGATGCCCAGTATAACTATCGACGATTTCATGGTCAGTTTCTTGATTAACTGCATCGTATTCAAGGAGGAACGCAACAACACCACCAAGCACTTCATGTCGTATGCTCATTTCTTGAACGGTGGGATTCGGGGCTTGTGGTTTTGCAAAGCAGAGATGAATCTTGCGGCTGGCGATTTTCTAAGGTTGTACTTTTCTGATTAGGGGGATGGAATCGCATTCGTTTCGTTGTTGCTGATTCTTCTTCCTCTTTTCATTTCTATTTTATCTTGTTTTAAGTTATAATTAAAAAATGAAATTACACAAATAGCCACAAACGGTGGCTTAACTGCTGCTTTATCGGGAGGAATAAACCTAACGGTAAAATAACATTTTCTGTTAAAACAAGAAATTCTGTTTGATACACACTTTTTATATATAGAAGATTTTTACATAATTTTTTAATTTTTTAAATAATTTTAATATTCTTAATTATTAAAAAAATTATATAATTTTATTAATAATCATTTTTTTACTACTAAATAAAATAATAAATTAATAAAAAATCAAATATAATAAAAATAATAAATTAGTAGTAGGAGCACAATAGATTATCCTTTTATGTAACTGCAGCAGGCTACTTCCAAATACAGTCGGAATATCTGGACATCTGCTTTAATCTGAAAGAAAGAGAAATGATTAGTCTCCAATAGGTAAACTAAGGGTTTAGATGTTGAGAAGTTTTGAAATATATTGTAAATAGTAATAAAAAGGTAGATGAAAAATAATAATAAAATATATTGAGATGTATTGAGTTACTCTCAATATTCAAACAATTCATTTGTACATTTGGCTCATGATCATGTCCTCTTCTGTGCGAGCATCCAATGGTTAGTCAAAGTTAAAAGATGTTTTTAATAAATGTGAGATCAATTTTACTATTTAGCTCTTCTATTCACATAAATTTATATATTAGAATAGTTATTTTTTATTATATAATAATAAAATAATATAAAATAAATTTTTCTTCAATTATTTACATCAAATTTTCACAATAAATTATCTTTTAATTCATTATATTGTAAAAAAATTTTAATTATTTATTATTTTATTATATTTTATCATTTTTACCATTTTATAATTTATTTTATTTCAAGTCCATGCAGTAGATTTTTCATAAAAACAATAGTTGTAGTTAAGTGGAATAATGAAGAGAAGGATGAAGAGAGAAATAATTAATAAAGGGAGCTGCTAGAGACATAGAAGAATCTCACACACTAACGTGGTCACGTATCTTTTTTTTTTCTTCTTTTTTTGTCCAATCTCTCCCTCTGTGTGCTTTTCCCTCCTCCCCTTCACTCCACCATAGTGTCATTGGGCACCGTCCCCACGCCACAGGACCACTACCACTGAGCTCCCCTTCCTCTGGCGACCACCCCCCATACTCTCCCAGCCACCGTCGAAGCCCCCATGCTCTTCATGGCTGGCACGGGAGAGAGGGCACAAGGGCAGGGGGGAGAAAAAAAATTAGGAGGGGCAGAGAGAAAGAAACAGGAAAACAAATAGGGGAAACGCAGCATACTACCAGTGTGCCACATCAATGTGTAGGATCCCTTTTGTGTCTAAAGTGTTTTCCTATTAATATAAATATTTGGTGTAGCTACAGTAACAAGCAAATTTAAAAATACTTTTGATGCTTACTGTAGCTAAAGTCCAAATATTTGGACTTTGACTAATCCATTGGGATTGTATTTTGGGGTTCAATAGCTAAATGTGGGATGGATTTAGCCTTTGGTTAATCTATTTAGGATGCTCTGGTAATGATAAGAAGAAATTCCAAGACATATCTGGCAAAGTTTTGATATTCGGTTCGTTCCAATGGAAATGGTTGGAATTTTTGGAACTGAAACAGTAATAGTATAGAATAAGTTATTATTTTGTATCATATCAAATTTTGGCCATTCTAATCGGTTTTGATCTATTCCAACCGGATTTTGGTATTGAAGATTTCGGTTGGAAATTGATAGAAAAGGTTAAATCAATCATTTTTGTGTAAATCAACTCAACATAGGGACAAATTGATATTTTTATAACCCAACTATCCCATTTTCTTTCCCATTATATGATTACCGTGCAAAATCTCTCAAAAAAACCACCAAAAGGCTAAAAGCCTATTAGCGTAAAAGCATTCCAATCATCATCTTGCTTTTTATTTTTTCTCATTAATATTTATGCTTTTTTTTTTTTCGTGCAAACTTCTGACATTCTAACATAAGTTTTTGAAATTTTGATGAATTTATATTAAGATAATGTTATGGTGTCTACTGATTTAGGTTTGGACAGTGAGAAGTATTGAAAAAAAATGTAAATAGTAATTAAAAAAATTAATACATAATAATAATAAAATATTAAATAATAAAAGAAAATAAATAATAATAAAATAATAAATAATATTAAAATATGCTAAGAATACCTGAGATATTCTTAGTGTGGCTATTCTTTCTTTGAAAGTATTATCAGTTGATTACAACCATCACTTTTTTGTTTAGAAAAAAGTATATATATCTTAAAATTGTATATATTATTACTGATCAAGCCTCCATATATATAGAGCGAGAGAGGATGATAACCACTGGTTAGCTGTGCAGTCATCATTTCTTCATGGAGTACCAGTGACCACAACAGCCAAGTGAAACTTAAAGCTACGAGCGAAAGTTTTGGAAAATTCCCTCCCGTCTTCCAGCTATCTAGTTGCCTCGCAAGTAATTAAGGAAATTCTATTTATCCTTCAATTTGATCAATCATAATAAGTAAAGAAAAATCATGCTATTTCTCATCAAGTCAATGATATTAGTACTATTAGATTTCACTTTCAAGTTATTAATCAATCTTTAATTTCTTTCTTTTTTTTTTTAAATAAAGACTAATACAAAAGGAATCTCCTTACTAGTTATTAAAAAGATTTGATTTTAGCCATGGGGACTTCAAAAAACTAAGAATTGTACAATATTAATTTGAAGAAGAAATATTCAACTAGCTTTGTTTTGGTGGAACTTTTATGATGTCTATAAGTACTACTGAAAAGATTTTGTTCATTTTGCAGTGCCTGGAGGAGTACTGTTGCGCCATCTAGTTTCAATATATATAAACTGTTCGCAAGTACTTGTTGGGTATAATACCGTCTCCACTCGGTCATCAAAATCATATCTTGATCATTATTGTTTGAAATTTTTGTAATAACTGTCCGCAAGTACCTAACTAATAATGACTATGTTAATTTTGCTCAACAAAAAGTTAACTAAAAAATTCAATTAGAAGAAAACTGGCTGATGTACTGAAAAACCACTTTTATAGGATTTATTTTTTATTTTTTTTAAAAAAGATTAATACAAAGAAAATCTCCATATAAGTACTTATTAGATAAGATTTTAGCCAAAAAATTAATTAATTTGATCAAGAAATATTATACTAGCTTTGTTTTGGTACAGCTTTTATGATATCGATAAGTACTGAAAGTGATTTTGTTCACTTTGCAGTGCCAGCGAAATCATACTAGCTTTTAGTTCCTTGGAGTGTTTTTCATTTAGGAAGCTTTAGTAATTATTGTGCATTGTCCAAGTTTACGACTAGTTGACTTGGTATTTGAAAATTATCAAGTATTCCTAAAGCAGGAATAATGTTTTATTTCAATCCTATCACAAAATATTACATCATTGACATCACTTACATATATAATTACCAAATTTTAATAATCTGGCATTCTGCAATAGGATGGAAATATTATGTGTTCGTACTTGTAAACTACAAAATAATGACTTTTCATATATATATAAATATATATATATGTATTATTTTGTTTAAGGTTATGCTTTTGGTCTTTCTAATATTACGTACCCACAGTTATGGAATTGATTTTGGTAGCCATTCTTTTTAACAAATGCAGGAGGTGGAGAGAATTTCGGATCCGGATATGAAAGAATGTATTAACAAAGATGGTTTAACTCCCCAACAACTGTTTACAAAGAACCACGAGAATATGATGGAAAAGGGAGAGAAATGGATGAAGGACACAGCATCGTCATGTACAGTGGTGGGTGCTCTGATTGTTACCATTATCTTCGCAGTAGCTTTTACAGTTCCAGGTGGTTACGAACAAAATACTGGCTTTCCAATATTCTTAAAGAAAAAACTGTTTATGCTCTTTATAATATCCGATGCATTGTCCCTATTTGCTTCCACAACTTCAGTCTTGATATTTTTGAGAATCCTCACATCACGTTATGCAGAAGAAGATTTTCTTGAATATTTGCCAAGGCAGATGATAATAGGTTTTTTGACCCTCTTTTGCTCTATTGCGACCATGATGATAACTTTTTCCAGTACTCTTTTAATCATCCTACATAAGCAATTACATATTGCAATTCCTTTCATTTGTCTAACGGGTTTTCCAGTCACATTCTTCGTATGGATTCGGTTCCCCTATGATCAGGTCAACCTATTTCCCAGGTCTCTTCAACAGAAAGACGAAGTTTAGTTTCAAGTAATCCATTGTGCAATATGCTGTTTTCCAACAAAAGCTAATTAAGATCTCTTCGGTGGCTGGCAACGCAAGATATTGCATGCTTCTAGCAGCTACCTGGAGGCTACAATCTGGAAGAAGGCTTCAAGTTTGTGCCGCTCAAAAGAATAGAGAGATTCATAAGTTTCTTCATTATGTCACAAGTTGAAGGACTTGAGAGAAATTGAAAGATTTCTCTTTTGGTAGAAACTTGTTTGTAGTGTTTGTAAGACTCGAGTTATATATTTAAGATTTTAGGTTTTGGTATTTTTTTTTTTAATCATTACTACTCTTTTCACTCCATTTTTAAGTTAGTAAATTTCTTCCTATCTGTGTTGACTAGCTAGTAAATGTTTTAGTTACTCTCTCTCTCTCTCTCTCTCTCTCTCTCTCTCTCTCTCTCTCTCTATACATTCATACATTCTCTATTTTGCTCCATGACCAGCTTTTCCTACTTGTGGTAAAGCTCATTTCATATATAGCCTTCTCGTACGTACGTACGTCTGTATCAAACCGCAATCCACTTTTGTATGTCCATAATTCATACTGCGTGGTTTCATTGCAATGCCATTCTCTGCCACAAACTCAAGAACGTACCACATCTAGCTATCTGCTAACATAACATGTTAAGCCTACTCTGTGCTGGTGCATTTAATTTTTTTTAACAAAAGAGGCTTCCTAAAAAAAAAAAAAAAAAACAAAGGTGCACTCAAAATAAATTAGTTTATATTTAGAGAAATGATAGAGTGCTGCTTGGATTGTACTGCTCTATTGTACGGCTCATCAATTTAATTTTTTTTTACTTAATAATCAAGAAAGTGATTTTTAGTGTATTTTTATTTTTTTAAATATTTAAATATATTAAAAAGATATAAAAAGAAAAAGAACAAAAAAAAAATCTTTAAATTATGCTAGGCGACATGCCTAGCTGTCATTGCTAGGCAGTAGCCTAGCATGACCCTTATATTTAATATATCTCAAAGATCAAGATATATATCGCCATATAATTATGCTCAAACAAATTTTGACAATAGTATGTTCTTGAAATTATGAAGAGGTTGATTTGCTTAATTAAGAGTAATGTTAAATATAATTTTGTGTTATGCAAGGTTTTATGCACTTGATGTGAAAAAAAGTGAGATCCATTAATATTAAAAAGTTGATTTTTTAATGGAGGTCCTAAATTTGCCAACTTCATTTCGTAAAATGAGTGTGCAAGACTAACAAATTCTAAAACTCTATAAATTATTTCCCCTTAATTAGTTAATTTTCCCTTATCTAATAATTTGGGAATCACATCACTCGATGTTGTTAGATAAGGTTAATTTGAATTACCTCAAGCGGAGTGAAATTCCCACAAGTATGGATCTTTGTTCATTTTACAGTCCACGTGAAATTATTGTCTTTGCAATTTTTCATCACTTAGAAGGCTATTAGAATCTCCTAAAATAATTTTACAATTCAGGATCAAGAGTTTAAAATGGTTGCTCTAAGAAATTGTATAGAGAGATGAGAGGTCTTTATTTGTACATTCACTAACTTTTTCGATACTCACAATTGACATACGCAAGACTTATTAAATGAGGTTGTAGAGCTTGAAGATGTTGAATTACTCGCTATTTTTAGAGGGCTTCAACTTTGTGCCAACATGGGATTCAAGAGGATTATTGTTGAAACTGATTGCTTGCCATTAATTCAAGACCTTCAAGAATCTGCTAGATCATCTTCAAGACTTGGTATTCTGTTTTCTGCAATTATGAAGTTGCTAGTCTTATTGGATGAACATAAATTTCAACATTTTAGTAGGCTAGGCAATGAAGTGGCTCATACATTAGCTAGACATGCTTGGAATGTTGAAACATATGGCTTGATAGATGTCTATAATACTTTATGTGATGAATGAAAGTTTTCTGTTTCTATTAGATGAAAAAAAAAGACTCTATTGAAAGAGTTTCTGTATGTGGTGGTTAACTAATTAATTGCAGTGGTAGTAAGTTAATTAATGGTCAGTGGTGAGGAGTTAATTAATTAAATGCATGTAACTTTTCCACCTATTTGAACACTACATGAGTCATGTGGTACCCATTTCCCGACATCTCCGAATTGTCCCATTAACAATCTTCCCATAACCTCTCAATCAACTATCCTTCATACAAAAAATAAAGCATGGGACTTGACAAGATGGCAAAGAGTAGAAGTACTATATTAAGTCATAATTTTTCTAACATAGTACATCACTCATAACATTTCTTCTATCCTACGAATATTTAATCTCACTAGGTTAAGGGTCCTTAATCCTTCAAGAGTTTGTAATTCAAAGCAATTCTTGACTCCACATTATATAATATGCTCACGATCATATAAATCAGTCACAATGACATAATTGCCCAAGCTATATATGAGTCATAAAATAGCTTGTAAGAATCCAAATAATTTCTCCTAAACACTAATTTCAATTAATTGCTGGTGAAACAAACCACTATTCCACGTTCAAGGGTATATGAATAGATAATTTATTAATTTATTAAAGCTCACATAGTGATGGAGCTGGGATCCATCTAATCCCTCCATCATATGGTTGTCTATAGCACATACGGTATTAAAATATTTATTATAGCGAAACTCTTACTCAATGGGACTTGTCACTTTCAAACACCGTAGGAATATTTTCTAGTCGCCATAAAGGCACAATAACTTGAATTTCTTAACATAGTCACTCATCTAGCGTCTCCTTAAGATCTCACGTTTTGCTTTAGTTAGGCCTTATGAAATTGTGCAAATACTTCATGAATGACTCTTGGGATGCAACAAGCGTGTCTTCTAGGAAAAGAAACAACATTTCTAAAGAGAAACTATATTAATAAAATTTACAAATTAATATGCTGATAGGAATATCAGGCATTTCTCATATAAATACAATGATTAAACGATATGTCATTGAGATGAATTAACATGTCTAGATTGATTTTGCGGTTACCCCTACATATGGTCAAAAATTGGTGAAAAACTGCTTAAAGCTATATATACTGAAAAGTGAAAACAATAGAACTTCTGATTCTGTGAAATATGTTGAAATTCTTCTACTTTTTTCTGCCTTAATTTAAAGTTGGAAAACACTACTCCTACATACAAAACTTACCGACAAAATCCACTGGTTGAGTTGTTTTTTATTATTTAATGGTTCATGAAGTATTTTTTTAATGAGTTTATGATCTTTTTTTACATTTTTTAAAAATATTTGAAAGTGTTTAAAAAAATGTTTGAAAAAAAGTTAAAAAAAAAAAAAAAACTTTTTGATGTTCGGTGAGAATCATCTTTGGGTATCACCCTTTATATAGTTATGCTTATCTAAATTAGCATTGTTCTTGCTCAATTTTATGTATTACCCATCCGACCACCCTCTCGTGAAAATAAGTGTCTCCTTTAATTTGTTTTTGTAGTTGGTAATGAAGTTATAGCACTGAAAAGATTTTGTTGGCTTTGCAGTACCTGCAAAATCAATTTTCAGCAACTTTTTGGGTATAATGTCTTCATTCCATCAAAATCAATCTTGATAATTTTTTGTAGTCTTTTTTTCATTTTCATTTTCTTTTTGTAATGGTTTCATCCAGTTAAATTGGCATTGTTTCAATAATTGTCAAAGAAATCAAGCAATTATATGACATGAAGAAGATCCATATCCAATACAATGAACTTCTTTCCTGCGTGTGCGAGGAGATACCAACAATCTCCCAAACTCGACAACTTGCAAGTGGTGGGGTTTATGATGCAATCAACCGTGCTGTCAAAAATGGGATTTTTGAGTTTGTTTCTACAACAGTGAGCTAGGATCTGAGATTTTTGGAGATGGAAGATACAGATTCGAAGAACTTATTTATGCTTGTTGTTCTGTATCGACATTCTAAGATCTTTAGCCTCATATATAGGTATGGTATGAAGAGCACTTTGACATCTCATAGAGATCACAACAATGATAACATGGTACATATGGCAGGGATAGTAAAAGATTCCACTAGGTCTAATTGAAGCTCTGGTGCAGCTTTACATATGCAAAGAGAGTTATAATGGTTTAAGGTCATCTCTCTATCTCTCTCTACCTGGCATGTTTTCTTTTCCTCTCTTTTGATAAGTAAGTTTTTCTTATTTTCACAGCAAACTCAATATAAACTACTAACCATGAATGCCAACGACAACCCTTTTTTCCTTCAAGAACACACCATACCTAAACATATGGGTTGAGATGTTCTCCAACTCTATGTCTAACTTGGATGGTCTAATTTCTTGAAAGAAAGACATAAGAATAAAAGTGTGAAATTCATATTGTAAAATATATAGTCTCATGCATGCTACACACCATCTCTCTCTCTTAACCCTTAGTAGTTAATCCCCATCACAATCTTTCTCTTCCCCTCCCTCGTTAGAATTGGTCTTCTAATCATTCCTTGTCTTTTTATCCTTTTCAATTTACACATTTGAAATACATATATATTATATCTGCACACAAAAATATTTTAATGAAATAAAAAATAATACATTCAAATTATGTAGTTTTAGAAGTAAAGTTTTAAGATCAAAATGGCATATATATATTGTAATTCTAAGGGGTGTGATCACCAAACGGTGTTCCCCTTGGAATGACATCCTCTCTATGGTGATGGTTCCCATAAGGGGTGATGTTTAAGGAAGTGTTAAAAGGCGCAACCCTTTGGGTTATGTGACTAATGAAGTTTTAAAAGACACAACCTTTTGATTTAGTCAAAATGTTGTGTCACTTCTTAAGGTTGTGACATTTACCAACCATTAAGTTATCAATGGTTGTGCTATTTGCTAACCGGTACATGATGGCCTATAAATAGAGGTTATTGGTGCACACTCACTCAATTCCCTTTGTCTATCACCAACTTGTGGGACAAATACCCTCACGGGAGTGTCACCATTTTGTCAATTTTACGTTCAATTTTGTCCATTTTGTTTCTCCATTTTTCTACAGTGGTATCAAGAGCCAGGTCATGTCAAAGGGAATTTTTTCACGCATTTTGAAGACAATAAATAGGCAAGTGCTTGGTTTGGCAACCACACTTGTATATTATAATCATCTTCGAAGGCTTGAAAATCCAAGAGAGAAACTTTTTCAAATAACAGTGGGAGGATTATAGTACACTGGAAATCTTCAAAATCTTGTAAGTTATTACTATTTTGAAGAAAATTATTGGAATATTTTTACACAAAAACATAGTGCATTTTCCATTTTTTCATCACCCACTGTCACTGTTCCAGGGGGTCGCCGGAGTTCATCACCGCTGCCTAAATTCGTGGACCTCGGGAGCACGTTGGAATCCTCAACACCGGTGACCATTTCACAGGACGGAAGTAAGGATACCAGTTTTTCAATTTCGAAAGAAGTGCAGCGCAAAGAAAAAGCACTGTTTCGTCAAACGGGCAGAAGAATCAAAATCTGTGTGGGCTAAACAACATAGTCATTCAGCCCATAGTGCCAAACGACAATGTCGTTTTGGCCAGGACAGAATCTGTAGCTTTCAAGCCGAGCCATCAAGCCAAGCAGCTGACCGAGTCACGAGCCAATATCCAAGCCAAGCCAAGAGCCAATCTCCAAGCCCATTCTCGAGCCGTGCTGCAAGCTGATGTCTGAGCCGAGTCGATAATGGAGCCATTGACCGAGCCGAGACCAGAGCTGTTGACCGAGCCGAGACTGGAGTCATTGACCACCGATTTTCTGCTAGACCCGATTTGAGCAGGCTGAACCGATTTAGCTGGTTTTCTGAACCGGTTCGCGATAGATTTGCTTTTTCAGGCCGTTCAGGATCATTTCAAGCTTGATTTGGTCCATTAAAAAACCGTCGTGCTCCAAATTTTGTGCCAAATCATAAAAAAGCATTTGTTGGTCACAATTATGATGGGAAATTCTTTAGAAGCGGTGAAACATCGAGGAAATATCATGGAAATTCTTTAGAAGCGGTGAAACGTCACTTTCATTATTCTCCTTACATGAATAGGAGAATTTCAAGTTGCCTCCTTGGATTAAATCCAAGTATTATAATTATTAAGTTTGTAATAATTTTTAATTTATTCACAGTTGAACTATTATATTAAGTTTATTTACAATAGAATACATTTATTATTTCTACATCTTCTTTGTTGTTAATTATTAAGGTTTAATACTTATGGCACTGAAGAAAAGTATTGATCCTCAGGGATAGAAAAATTGAATGGAAGAAATTTCCGAGCCTGGAAAAGTCATATAACTTTTCTTCTAATCCATGGAAAAACCTTATATACATTGACAACACCAAAGTCATTGGAAAATGTAGAAAATGGAAACGGAAGTGACGTGACAAGTGAAGATCAATGGGTAGAACACAATGTTTGGGCAAAAGCATTAATCTTGCATTGTATGAATAATCACATTATTCCTCTATTTGAAGACTATGAAACTGCTAAAGAAATTATGGATGCAGTTGAAGCAAAGTATGGTTTACAATCGGATACTTATATACAGTTATTATTAAATAAGTATAACCGAAATTGCATGAAAGAGAATGATGACATTGGCGATCATGTACTTCAAATGGAGTTGATTGCAAAAGAACTATATGATGCGGGTCATTCTCTCACTGATAAAATGCAAGTTACAACTATACTTAATAGTCTTCCTTCATCTTGGGATCATATTGTTACTTCATTAACACATAATGGAAATGAAATAACAATGACATCACTTCTAGTACTTTTAGTACTTGAAGTAGAAAGGATGAAGAGGAGGAATAGAGATGGTGAATCATCTAATTTGTTAATGGCTCAGGACAAGCATTCTACACAGAACAAAATGAAGCCAAAACAGTTTAAGAAAAAGAAATGGTTGAAAAAGAAACAAAAGAAACCATTTACTGGGAACTGTTTTAAGTGTGGGAAGAAAGGGCATTACAAATCACAATATCCTAATAAGGGAAAAGCACAAGAAAGTAAAGAAATTGTGATGACAATCTCAAAAGTGATGCTCATGGAACCAACATCAAATTCATGGTGGGTTGACTCTGCAACAACAAGACATATATGCAGGAACAAAGATATGTTTGTCGAACTTGAAGATAAATAAACAGGAGAGCACAGAGTGTACATGGGCAACAACACATACTGCGATGTCTTGGGGTAAGGTACATATAAATTTAAAGTAAATGGTTCTGTTATTTTACTAAGTGATGTATTCTATGTACCTAGTATTCATAGGAATCTAATATTAGTGCCTGTATTAGATCTAAAAGGCTACACAGTTGAGTTTAAGTCTGGAACCGTTGTAATAAGTAAGGGAAATGTATCAGTGAAAGGCATGAAAGATCACGATATGTATGTACTGAATAATGATATGAATAAAGTATCCATTTCTTATTATTTGAATGTGTCTACTGATTGTGCATATTTATGGCATTTAAGATTAGGTCACATAAATAAAAATAAGATGATCAGAACGTGTAAAAGTGGATTAATACCACAAATAAACTCAAATAATTTTGATATATGTGAACCATGTATCAAAGGAAAAATGAGTTGTAAATCTTTTTCAAAAAGTTGGAAATCCATAGATTTACTAGAAATTATACATTCTAATGTTTGTGGACCTTTTAAAACTAAAACTCATAGAGGAATGGAGTACTTTATTACTTTCACTTATGACTATTCAAGATATGGGCATATCTATGTACTCAAACATAAATTTGAGGCAATTGAGAAATTTAAAGAATTTAAATTAGAAGTAGAAGCCCAGTTGGGTAGGCCCATTAAAAGTTTGAATAGTGATAGAGGAGGAGAATTTGAAGTTTTGGATAATTTCTGCAAATTGAATGGTATAAGACACATTTATACTATGCCATATAAATCTCAACAAAATGGTATTGCAGAAAGGAGAAATAGAACTCTATTGGATATGGTGCGATCGATGATGGCATATGCTGATCTACCAATACATTTTTGGGGTGAAGCATTATCGACTGCAATATATATATTAAATAGAGTTGAAACCAAAGCAAAACCTTACACCTTACGAGTTATGGACAGGACATAAACCAGACTTAAGCAAGCTCAAAGTGTGGGGTTGTAAGGCACAAGTGCTTATTCCAAGGCCATTAAGGGATAAATTAAGAAATAAAACCTGGGAATGCAGGTTTATTAGGTATATAGGAAACGGAAGTGGCTTCAGATTTTGTCATTCTGAAAGAGGATTGATAGAAAGTAGGGATGTTGTTTTCTTAGAAAATACAAACATTATTACTCCAGTTGTTCAGAGAAATTTATTAAATGATTTAGAGAATCAACAGATCTCCAGAGACACTGACAATGAAAATTCTAATATTATTCAAATACAGAATAATAAGAACAAAAGAAAGTCAGATGAAAATCAATTTTCAAGAATTGATGTTGGAGACAATGGGAGTAAAAGAACCAGACGACCATCAATATTATTTCAAGATCATTATGAACTAAATACCAGTTTGGAAAATTTAGAAAATGATCCTGAAAATTTTTCTAAGGCAATCAATAGTATCGATTCAAATAAATGGCTTGAGGCCATGAAAGATGAAATAGAATCAATAAACAAAAATAATGTTTGGGAGTTAACAGATCTTCCAAAAGATAGAAAGGCTATTGGTTGCAAATGGGTTTTAAGAAGAAAATTATAAGTTGATGGTAGTTTGGAAAGATATAAACCAAGGTTAGTGGCCAAGGGATATACCCAACAACCAGGTGTAAACTTTGTAGATACATACTCGCCTGTGGTGAAGTTCACATCCGTAAGAATTATTATGTCTGTTGTTGCTAGGATGAATTTGGAATTACATCAGTTAGTTGTAAAGAGAACTTTTCTTAATGGTGAATTAAAAGAGAATATCTTTATGATTCAACCAGAAGGATTCCAAATTAAAGGACATGAAGAAAAAGTTTACAGGTTGAAGAAGTCACTGTATGGACTTAAGCAATCTTCAAGACAGTGGTACTTGAAATTTTACCAAGTCATTTTAGAAATGGGATATGAAATGAGTCGGCTAGATCACTGTGTATACATATGAAAAAATGATAATAAGTTAACATTATTATCATTATATGTTGATGACATATTATTGGCAAGTAATTGTCTAGATATGATGAATAAAACAAAAGAATTCTTGAAATCTAAATTTGAAATGAAAGACATGGGTGAAGCTACCTTATATTAAAAAGCTCATACGTTAATGTCATTGTCAATGCAGATTCTTTGGATAAAAACTTGAAGATCTTCATGTTTCTTTTTGGTCCGGTCTGGTCATTGAGTTTTAGAAGTTTTCTTTATTTCTTGTTGTGGTTTTTATTTGTTAACATAGGTTCTGCTTGAATAGGCTTTTGCATTAATTGCTTTTTCATGTTTCTAAGTCTATGTCTTGGATTATGTCTCTAATATGTTCTCTCTTTTTTTTTCTGTTCTTTTCTCATAAATTATGGTTTGAAATCTGGTATTATGTAGTTTGACAATTGTGTAATTGCTTTATGTATTGTAATATAATGTAAAATGTGTAGTTTTTTTCTTTTATGTAAGAGGTTTCAATACTATTTTTATTTTATATTTTGTAGAAAATTATTTCCGGCGATCAAAGCCAATAATTATTTGCAGCCACACAAATTTTCATAAAAAATATTTGCAACTATTTGTAACCATGGTTTATACAGTTTTGCAGCTAGACATAGGACTTTTTGTGGCAACAAATATCGCTGAAAATGTTCACTATATTTGCAACAAAAATCTTTTTGCTGCAAGATACCTTTTGTGGCACTTCTTTCACAGCCATAAAAAAATGGATGTACTAGTTTGAGGCAAAATAATAAGCTTCATTTTGCGGCGACAATGAGACCAGTATCCAATTACAGAAATGTTAGTTGGCAAACAAATTTTTTTTCTTTTTTTTTTCCCTTTCGTGATTAAGGAAGTGTTTTTGAGTGATATTATGAATTTTAAAAAAAAAATATCAAAAAATGAAAGAAAACAAATAAAATAGAATGAAAAAATGTTTTTGTTCTTCTCGCGAGCCATTTTGTGCTACATGGATGTAGCACGGCTCATCCATTTATAAGATTATTTCACTTGCTCCTTTGACCTCGTTTCGAATGCACCTTGGATGGTACATTGGTGAGGTAAGCATCTAATTACAAGATCTTTTTTCTTGCTTATTTGGCCTCATTTGAAATTACGTTATATATGATGATAATATACTAATTTTTCTCTTTTATTTTAACAAATCTCACTTAAAATCTAATGTCAACACATTAAGAGCACACATTAAAAAATCTTCAACATATATAATTATACATATATTTATTAATATTATTTTGGAGTTTATTTTAGAATTTATGAGTTACACAAATGAGTTGAAATGGCTAGTTTAACAAATCAGCGCTAAAAATAAGGGTAGCACCTGTTGAGACTGGAACCATTGTTGAGGATATGGGCTTACCAGCCTGGGTGCAGGCTTATCTCTTGCACAGCCCAATACCAGTCTCGAAAGGGGGGCAGGAAAATTAAAGATCAAGGATTGCGCCTGTTGATACTCAAACTAATGCCACCTAGTTGGAAAAAGTAAGTGTGACCATTAATCCAAGTCAAACAAAATCCCTGACTTAAATAGCACAATTATCTAATAGAGCAGTGCTACACCCCCGAGGGATGTAGCCTCAATGTCTCCCGATAAGTACACATTTTTTTTTAATTTTTTAATTTTTAAATATTTTTTTAAAATAAAAAATTTACAATCTTATTAAAAAATACTTCTTTAATCATTAAAAAAATAAGAAAAAAAATAATGGGTTGCAAGACAACTATCCAGAGCTATTTTTGGGTGAAATAGCATTTCTGTTACAAAAAGTCTACTTGCAACCGCTCGCGGAACCCCGTGTCCTACATGGCAAATATTTCAAAACGGTGTCGTTTAGAATTTTGAATAAAAAATAACCCACGTACTCGATTGACATCCTTCATTTCACTTTCTCCCAAATTATTTTCACTTTCTCCCACTCCCGATAACCCTCCTCCTCATCTTAGTTTTCCATCCTCTTCCCTAGAATGCTTCTGCCTTCCATCCAAATCGAAACCTTTTGTTCTTTGTCTTCATCTTCTCCGAAATTCCAAGACCCAACAACTGGCCGACGTTGTGGAGCTCGTACTGAAGAGCCACGAAACACAGATCCGATTTGAAAACAAGGCGACCTTTCGTCTATTCCACTAGATTTGAAATATGAATCCCACATAGTAGTCCCCATAGGCACCAATGTCTTTGTCTTCTTCTCAAACCCAAGACCCACAAACCCACGTTTTAGGCTCCTACTGAAGAGCCACGAACCACATACCCGAAAAGCCACAAACCTGATTCGAACCCACTAACCAAAGCCACGAAGCCCTGTCATCTTCTCCACCACATCTAAAATGTGAAGCCCACAGAGCACCAAAACCCTAACCCTAACCCTAACCCTAACAAAATTTACCATACTCATCAATCAGGCCGTTGCAAAATCAGGTTAGTTTTCTCCCTATTAATGTGTTTTGGTTTTGTGTTTTCTGATTGTTTATATTTATTTTATATTTTATATTTTTGAGCTCTGATTAAGAATTTCACTTTGATGTACATTGGTGAATGATCATAACAAAAATTAAAAGTTTGAATCAGAGACGAAAATCACTTTGAATCCCCCTATTTTTGTTTTCTAAAATTCTATTTGATGAGCCCTCGAGTGTGAGGTATGTGTATTGGAATTGCAGAGTTCCGAATTAAAAGTAGTGGTCTAGTTAGGTATGTGTTTGTTTTGCTCATATCTAATGAAAAGAA
Source organism: Carya cathayensis (assembly GCA_011037825.1). Classification (NCBI taxonomy): domain Eukaryota; kingdom Viridiplantae; phylum Streptophyta; class Magnoliopsida; order Fagales; family Juglandaceae; genus Carya; species Carya cathayensis. Next base: position 155,437 of record QGSO01000714.1, on the reverse strand, counting down.
AAAAGAAGACTTTTAACTTTGGGGGGCAATGTCATCTGTTTGTGAAGGTCAATAATTTATTTGCATATGGAAAATTATTAAAAGTGACTTAATAAGTTGCTGATTTCTGGTACTTTTTTGTTGAAATTGTTCATATTTATACCCAGAAATGTTACTTTAATTGATTTTGCTTTTGTTTTACATTGGTTTCTTTCTTTAATGTACATTGGTGCAATTTGAGTCTTTCCTGACTACCATTGGTGCAATTGGACCTTGGAGCAAGGGGAATATCAATAAGTTCTTCTAATGTTGGTAATTTTTTTTTTTTAAGGCATAATTTCCTTGTAAAGTATTTAGAAGTATCGCACACAGATCACTTATATATATTGACTAATTACATTAAGTGGAACTCATGTTTTGTTCACTAGATTGGATAATTGGGTACTTAATATGATAATGAAATTAACGATCTCTTGTGCTAATCATGATTGAAAAATTAATGCTAGTTGTCCCGAGGATGGGTGTCAATATAATTATTTTGGGCCATATGCCACAGAGATTAAGTAAGTGTTTTAAAATTCTGTAATTATTTGAATAAAAATTTGTTTAAGGGTATGAAAAAATGAACTCATATGAGACGACCCTCATCATTCCCTTCCCTTCAATTGTTCTTGCAGGTTTATACATATTACTTTAGAAACATATTCTCATTTGACTGTAAGCTGTCATCTTCTTCAATGTATATTAATTCGCAGAGCTTTACCGTTTCAATATTAATTCTTCTCATTCTTGGTTTATGACTAAAGCTTTAATGTGATCAGACATCTTGCAGGATAGTTCAGAAAACATAGATTCGTGACAAGCAACATCTCGGTACCGACGGATATTACCGGCTGTAGTCATGATGAGTTAGGCACACATTGGCCATGCATATTTAATTGTAGAGGTTCATTTTGGTATGAAATGTGTTGGTACTGCTATTGCTAGGAGTTACTGGTTTTATTTCATGTTCTGTCTTGAAATATGTTGTACTGCTTGTATGAACTGGATTCTGAGGGATGATGGGGGTTAGCCTTGTGTCTAATCAAGTGGCATAGTAAATGTGGTTGGCTTTCTGGAATAGTTACTGTTTTCCCTAAATGCTATAGTGGAAAAATGGGACTTTGCTTGTGATGTTGTTTTGTAAATTATATGTGAAACTTATTCATGGGGATTAGTTGGGACTGCTACTGTTAGGAGTTACTGAAATGTTGGAATTGATATGATTTTCTTCACACATTGGAACATAGACTGAAATTCTTGGTACTACTACTGCTAGGTGCTACATTGGTGATTCAGTTTTCTTGAATCACCAATCTACACGCGTATCTTCTCCCTCTCTTCTATTTGACTTGATTGTTATTTTGGTTCATGTTAGAAATGTCATCATCATCATCAATGTCTTCTTCTTCTTTTACTAAACATACCTCAAGTCAACCACTGTGCTTCTATGAGGTCAAACCCACATTGAAATACTCAACTACTGCAAAAAATCCTGGACGAGACTTCTTAGGGTGTCCAAACTACAACACACAGGTAACGGAGCTCATTCTTTAGCCTTACATTAAACATATCTAACAGTGTTCATTAATATTCTGAATTTTAATGCTCAGGAATTACCATTCTGCAAGTATTTCAAATGGGCAGATAGTAATCAAGTAACTGAGCTCCAAATTCGAGAAAGAATTGATGACCTGCTACGGAAGGAGAAAGATCTCGAGAAGATAGTCGAGCTTCTCGAAAAGAGGGAAATTGACCTTCACAAAATAGTGGATCAGCTCGAAAAAGAGTTGGGGCGTCACGCAGAAGACCCTGAAAGGAAGCGTCTAGCATCACTAAACCGAATGTATTGGGGTGCTACATTAGTACTCTGTTTTTGTGTTGGACTTTGGCTTCTGTTTTGAACTCCAGACTTTATGTATTTTGATGTTTGAATTTTTGGTTATTCCTTGAATGATGAAGGAAATGACATTATTTTGGCTCTTGAATATTTGTAGGCTCTTGTACTCTAGACTTGGAAGGAGTCTAGAGAAGTGAATTAGTTTTGGTTATTCCCTGAAGGTGTTGAACGGAGTTGGTGTGAATTGAATATTTGTACATTCTTGAACTTTAGAGTTGAAGAGCCTTTTGAAAGTTTGATGCAAGTAATGTAAATACTTTATGAATAGCACCTGAAAGTAAAAGTTTTATTGTAATTTGATGGGTTTGAATTTTCAAATTACCAGAAGGGTTTATTTTACTTCTAGTTTGATGCAGTACTCACTTGTATACAAATCATTTGGTTTATTTTACTTCCAGATGTTCACAAATAACGCACTGCTAACATAAACCTTCTAAAGTAAGAATTAATTCATTCCAAATTAACAGACCAACTCAAACCAGCAACACGTAAAATAACCATAACCATGCATGCATACACCATCCATAGGTCTCATCTAAGTCAATCATAGCTGGGCATATAAATTGTACTCCATAATTCGTATTCTGAATACAACACAACAGCTAGTGAATTATAAACAGCTGCTCCCTCCTTTCTATAATATAAACACCTACAATGGCTCTAATGTCATTACAATCATATAAACAGCTGTGCAGAAAGCTTTTAATAAACCACACGCAAGTTTCGGCACATTACAATCATCAACATCATGTTTTGGCACAATATATGACCATAACCTCCAAAAAATCAAAATGATTGCCATAATTGATGTATACATCAGAATAAATTCATATACATAGCCATAAATTCTACGATAGAGTGATACATATTTTGATCCAAAAAACTTGTTGTAAGTCCCACCTGTACGTGACTTTGGAAATACAAGAACCTCAAAACTGCTCCCAAAATCCATTAGCATTTTATAGCATCAGTTTCCATTGGTCCTGTCAAGCCATTGCCAAATTCAGTGTAATGCAGTAATTTCCAAATCTAGATATTATTTTACTTGGAAGGACCAATATCATTACTTTCAATTTTAATAAATATATATATTTATTTTATTATGCAAGTATCAGAAAGTGCACACATATATGGTCCTCATTTTTATTACTCTATATATAGGAGTAATATTGCAAGTTTTTCTCCTCTACCATAAAAAATACTTTCCAGATTAAAGATTCCTCAATATTTCAAAGTAAGAATTAATAGTCACATACCTCAAGTAAGAATTACTTGAGTATATGTCATCTTCAAACTACAAAAAATGCTATGTAAAACAAATGTAATTGACATAAATATTGAAGTAAAAGACGAAGAAGAAGAATAAGAATATTATAAAATACCAACCACAAAAATACTCAATATCATTGTTGTGGTTGTGATCCATCAAACTCAACGTGCAGCGGTTGTGATCCATCCAACCCAAATTGCATCTGTAAAAAATAATAACTAGTATATTAATGTGATGTTGACTAATGTCATTAAAATAACGATAAACTATCCGGAATAGCCTAATGATAAAAACTCGTAAAAAACACAACAACAAATCATAACTCAAGTATAAATAATAACTTATTTATTTTACCTGCAAGTGTCCAACATTGGAGACGTCCAAATCGGAGGGGCCAAATAACCTCCTGCAAGTGTCCACAACTGGTGTATCATCTCCATCTCGCTAATAAAATAGAAACCACTTTGTCAGATAGCATTTATAAAATCTAATCATGCATGAAGGTAATATTACTTAAATGCACCTGTTTGCGTTTTCCCTTTCCCTACGCTTTCTTCATCTTCTCCTTAACTTTTCTCAGGTCTTTCTCCATCCTAGATGCTCTCCTTAGAGATGGGGGTCTGCCTTTCCCTTGAACAATCCTTGGACTGAGTACTTGCATTGAACTACCAATTGTAGTTGCATCCTTTGTCGTGCCACCAACATTTAAACAATTTTGAGTCAGAGATGGAGGTTCTTGGGTTTCAGAATACAGGTCAATCATTGCATACAACTTAGTTGTTGCATCCTCACTGTGATTTTTCTAACCCGCTGCATAAGTAATCATTTTATAACAGATATTCAATAGAGTCGAATATCTATTAGCATCTTCCTGTTGTTCTCCTGCATCATAACTGCTGTGAATTAACGTGTATCTTCTTTTAATGTCCTTTCGCCATCAATCCAAAATGTACCTATCTGGCATTGTCTCAATCCCTTTACATTTGAATACGGTGAAGATGTGCCGGCACACTATCCCCCTCATTTCAAATAAACCACAAGAACACTTGGCGACTACATCTTCCTAATTAAAATCTACTGAGTGTGTCACTAGCTTCGTGAAATCTTCAACACGAACTCCATCGTCTACCATATAGGTCTTTACTGTACCCTCTCTTCTATGTCAAACTGGGTCCAAATCGATAATGCCGATAAGTTGGTTCTGAACTTCCCTGAATTTAACATTTGTATACAAATCTTGATATCTCTTTTCAATTGCCGATCTAGAGATGCAAGGAATCGTGAGATTAAATGAGTGGAAGTCTGCGACATTTTCGTTCTCAATTTTCTTTTTCAAGGCATTATCGTACTGATCCACAAACTCTTTCAAGTTTGTCTTAGCATGAACATAACCATCAAAAAAAGCATTCATGCTCTCACTCCGCTGCGTCGTACTCATTCCAGCCCAAAAAACCTCTTTCAAGAAGGCTCGTACCCAATGGGCACGCTCAGTGTATAAACTCTACAACCAGACAGTATCATGCAAGTTATACGTGCTGATCAACTCATCCCAACATTTTTCAAACTCTTCCAGCTTTTGGGTGTCATAAACACATTTCATCAGTGCAGTTTTCATTCCACTTTTGTAGGAACCATAACAGCCAAGCTTTTCAGGGACTTTCTTCAGGATATGCCACAGGCAAAATCTATGTCGGCTTTCTGGGAAAACAATTGCAATTTCATTTTTAATGGCTCTATATTGGTCAATAATAATAGCTTTCGGCGCTATAGCATCCATACACTGCAACCAAGTCTGGAATAACCACACGAAGGTCTCAGTATCCTCAGATGAAACCAAGCTAGCTCCCAATAAAATTGACTGCCCATGGTGGTTTACACCAACAAATGGTACAAAGAGCATCCCATATCGATTCGTCAAGTATGTGGTGTCGAAGGTTACCACATCACCGAAATATTGGTACACAGCTCTACTACAGGGATCTGCCCAAAATACATTCTTTAGTCTCCCGTCATCATCCAAGTCCATCAGTGCAAAGAACCCCAGATTTTTGTACTGCATCCGTAAAAAGTAGTCTCGAAGTGCTCCAGCACCACCTCTGCCCAGTCGTAGATGCCTAGCCTTGTCGATGTAGTTACGACAATCCTTTTCCAAAAACGAGAGGTTCTCAAATCCACCCGCGCCTACAACAAGAGATCCGAAACTCTTGTTCATTCGGATGCCAGCCAAATCATTTGTATCTAGAACTCTTTTAACAGATTCACTCACTTCTCTATTACATCGAAAGAAGTGAGATTTCTTTGCACTAAGGCTGTGGTTGTGGATATTGTGAATTGTAGTCAACCTAAACTTTCCATCAACAGCTTTTAAGGCATTAATTTTTGCCTTACACTTCGTCTTTCCTGTCAAATGTGGGTTGGTGACATTCAAGATTCTATTCCGAGCCTTCCCACCATGGGCATAGGCAATGGTGACATATCTAACAGTCTCATCCTCTCCCCTCTCACTTCTTTTAGTCATCACCACAAACCCGCATTTCTTACCATATTCTTTATAATAACTCATTAAACCTTCTAGGGAATTAAATTCCATCCCCAACTTTGGCTCAAGATCACTATCCATTTCAACTTTCTTAGATGTTCCAGCACTGCCATACTCGGTTTCTTGTGCATCTGGTCTATCAGAATTAATTTCTTCAACTCTAGAAGATGTACATGGCGAGTTGGTTTCCCCAACATCGAGTCTATTATCCTCTGTACCCTGAAATCTGCTTGTAACCTGAATTGTATTGATGTTCGACAATTGGCCTTCCATGCCATGTTGAAATGGATAACTAGCATGCTGGAAAAAAGTAAAAACAAACGCAATTAAACTCTTGAAACAAACCAACTTATTAAAAATTTACGAAAAACATGACACCACCACCTGTAGGTTGCTTGGATATTGGTTGGAAGCGAGAAAAGCCGGTGACCACGCAGGCACTGGTCCATAGTAACCGTGAATTGGGATGTTTGGAGAAGTTGATGTATGTCCTAAAATGAAATACTTTCAAATTATTGATGTATTTTGAAAATAAATATAAACTAATCTCTAGTCTAATGTTATTGATATATTAAATAAAATAACATACCGCAGATTGGGAATTTGAGCTAGATGGCCTTAGCGTGCTAGGATGTTGTTTTCCTTTTTCCATGCTGAGAGGAAGACAAATGCAGCTTGTCAATAGAAATATTGTATAACAAAATCCACATTAAAATCTACGAATTGGTACAATGGATCTCATTTAAAATAAATGTTTAATATGTCAGACATTTTGGACCACCAATCACCAATCCATTAGCATTCTCTTCTTGGGGTATAGAATTTGGTTATTTACCACAAAAATATAACAATTTTGGGCCACAATAACCCAAAACAAAGACTATAGATACAACTCAGACAACTCAAGCATTAAAGAGCCACAAAATATAATAGATGATCAAGAGGCTAGTCTAGGACTAATCCAAGCATGATGAGTTTAACAAACTTGAAATAGAACAAAAATTACTGAAATGTTGGGAGCATAAAATATATTTTTATGCATTAAGATGGACATCATGCCACCATATAAGGAAAATTAATCTCTTCCGGTGATTTTGGGGATGTTTTCATGCCGAGAAAATTCATCGAAGAGTCTAAATGAACGATTTTTATAGAGAATCTCCGTTGGTCATGGAAACAAAAATATAAAATTTTTTTATTAAAGTCAAACAGAGACCTTGAAGCTGAAATTTGCTTTAAATTATTTTGGTGCATTATGTCGGTGAACTTCTAAAAATTCCCATCAGTGTTATGTTGGAATTGCAATGTTTGTTGATGTTTTGGTGGGAAGAAACTGTTATAAATGGTCAATTATATTAATTCTTCTGTACATTATTGGCTTATTACAAAAGGGAGTGTGAATTAGATTCACAACTCGCAAGGATGTTAGAGTTATGCTGAAGAAAAAGTTTATTTTTTTTTTATATATTATGAAGCAAACTCGGAGTTTCTCTAACTTTTTTTCACCTCTATTTCTTGTTAATTGCAAACAAGAAAAATGTTGAAAATTTAAGGGAATAACCAAAAATTTCAGACATCAAATTCTAATAAGTGTTTAAGACATAAAGTCTGGAGTTCAATAAAATGGCCAAAGTCCAACACAAGAATAGATTTTTAAATGTTGCAGTGTTAACTTTCTACAGTGATGGTACAGACAGACAGCCACATCCCACATAGAAACAATAAAATGTGTAGAAACTAATGGGAACAAGAAGTTGAGTAGATGTGGTCTAAAGCTCAGGGATGTAAAGGAAAAACTATTACAGAACATTATTACACAAAAATGGTGCTTTCCAGCTCTGAAAATGCCTTAAAGATGTCGCATTTACCGTTTTCAATTCGTTTTGCAAGCAGAATAAGAACAAGAAAGACTTCCAAATAAGATAATGTTTGAAGAACAACAGAAAATCAGGTTGTGGAAGAGAAATAAATACTAAACACTCAACCGTGGCAATGGCATGGCAGTGGAAGAAGCAGAGCAGCAGAAATCGAGTCCAACCCACTACCCGCCCGAAGAGCTAAACTCTGGAATGTGTGAGAATGGCGACCACAACAGTACATTCGGTCCATGGTAGCTACCACAGACACAGACAAAATCGGAGAGAGAGTTTCAGACCTGCCTCGTTCTGGGTTCAACTAGTTCTGAGACACGGTTGGTTTCCCTCCCATTTTCCTGCATTATTTCAATCGATTTTTTTTTAACTGATGTGACACTGCCACATCAGACGGTTCCGTGCCGGCAGTTACACATAGAAGAACTATTTCTATTATCTAATAATTTTTTAGTATTAGTGTAAGCATTAATTTTTAATTTCACAGCACTCTATAATTGGTTACAAGTACTACATGTCAGTACTCCACAATTATCTAATAATATTTTTTTTATAAGCCGCATTAACTATCTAATAATTAGATGTAGTTTGGATTTAGAGATGAGATGAAATGAGATGAGATAGTTTTAGATGAGTTGAATAAAATATTATTATTATTTTAAAATTTAACAAAGTTGAATTGAGATTGAAAAAAGTTCAATTATTTATTATATTTTGTGTGAAAATTAGAAAGAATTGTAATGATGAGATGAGATTAAATGAGATAAGTTGATAAAGTTTCACTTTGTCTTCAAGATCTCTCTTTCTGCTTTTGTGTTAGGATGCATGTTTCTACAAACCGAGTTGTTCCTAAAATTTATTGGAGTAGATTAGGGGTGCCAAATCGTGTTCTCAGGTTATTTTTCTGTCTATCAAGTCATGAATATTCGAGTATATAGGTTAACCCGAACCTAACATGTTAAGCTAAATGTGTCAAACTTCGATATCCTAACTCAATCTATTTAGATAACGAGTTGTGTCATGTCATTCATTTTGGCCTATTTAATAATTAGTTAGAAATATGTTAACACGACATGACTTATTTAAATTCGTTTATTTCATATAAATGGGTTTGAACTAAAACGCATAACTCATTTGATCTAATTAACATAATTTTACATACAAGTTAAAATCTATATTTATTAATAACCACAGTATCTTAAAAAATATGTATCAATATTTTTCAAATTTTAAAATATTACAAACTATACCATAACAAATATAAGCATAGGTCTAAAATTACAATTCCAATAATAAAAACAATAAAAACATAAGTATACTGAGAAATGCCAATATTACAACTTAACAATAATTAAATTTTAATTTTGAAATAAATTCTAAATAGGTCAAAACAGGTTGATTTCGTGTTAAGCTAGTTGACTCATTATTGACCCGTTTATAAATTGTATATTAATGGGTGAACCCATGTTGACCTGAATCCGTTAACATCAAATCTAAACCCGTTAATTTTATGTCGTATTCATGTTGAGTTCACAAGTTATGTCATATATTGCCACCCCTAACATAGATCTCCAGTACCAGTCCGCATTGGTAATCTCAATGTAGAAGCTACGTCTACAAGGAGGAGTATTAAAGATTGATGCAGTTTTCTATACAAGCTATATTTAGTTTTTGCTATTATTAGTCATCTGATTTATTACTCTGCTTCGGAACAATATGTTATTAATTGTTGTTATTCTCAAGATGGCATATAAGATGTATTTTGGTGAATTGTAAACAGCAAAACAATAGAATCAATCAAACAATTGTTGGTTGAAGTTCTCCCATGTTTTTCTCCTCTGGTTTCATTATTTTCCTTAATCTGATTTCTAAAACCAACATTAAGTGCTCTAATGAAAGAATCAAACAAGAAAGGAGAAATCAGAGGGATGGCTATAATGAAAGGGGTTTCTAGTCCAACTAGTCATACAAACAAAAGCAGAAAATGAAAGATAAATAGAGAAAAATGAAAAAGAGTAGATGTCACCCAAGTTGTGAAGATGTTCACAACATTAACACTTCGATTTTTTTTTTCATCAAAAATAATGCTTCTTAAAATGCCAATTATCCTCGACAACGACACCAAAAACTAGATCAGCTTATGGTTTTCACTTCAAAACGCAGAAGCTGTTAAAGTAATACAAGAGTAAATTCCAAGATCGATTTCACAAGGACAATGAGAACTAAGCAAGCATTAACATATCAGTCATAATCACAAGATAACATATTATCATTCATGGTAATAAGCAATTCTGAAAAGAAAAGAAATTCTTAAACTAAAGGATTGAGCAGTGAACAAGAAAGTATGAAATAAATTTTAGGTATCAGCCACTAAATGTATCTACCCAAAATGATGGCTATTTACCAAGGGAACGTGGACTGGATTAAGAGTAAAGTTATTGGCTATTTTAGAAGTTAAGCACAGATAAAAACTGAAAATAAAGATGAGTCTATGTTTCTAAAATTACCAAAAACCAAGGGATTTAGAGAAAATGTGTAGAAATTGAATTAAACTTGTAAGAAACAATAAAACAAACATTTGGGATAAAATTTTCGCCCAGCTCTGATTTGATGATGGATTTGCTTCTAATTTCATCTTCTCTCAACCATTTTCTCATTCCAAGAAATCATGGTCAGATAGTATAACAATAAATCAAAATTTTTAGCTTAATAAAACTACTTGATAGATTATATAACAATTGTAAACATTGAAAGAAAACCATCAAAGTCTTGTTAGTAGTTCAAGCATCAATTGTGTCTTTACATCTACAACTGATCAAGGTCAAGAACAGAGAACTTAAATCCTTTCTATACGTAAAATGAAATAAAATCCAACAAGTTAATCATCCAAATCCCATAAAACTGAAGAAATTCAACCCAAAAAAGTCATAGGTTACTCATTGAATCCCAAGCTAAAAGTCTAGCCAAAAATCTCTAAATTAACAAAATGTCCCAAATGAAAATTAAAAACTAAAATCCCCATTGCAGTCTGAAAAGGTGTAAAATAATGGAAGATAAAACAAAATTGAAAACTGACTAGCCAAAAAAAGGCTCCAGCCGTAGCCCCATTTTAAAATTCTGCACCTCGGCAACCCAATTCCTTGAGCAAGTGTTACTCCTTTCTTTCATTATCTGCCACAAGTCCCTTTCCAAAAATAAAACCAAGCTCTACCCAGCTCTCTTGATTCGTGCCATATCTCACACATGATCCCTTCTGCTGTTGCCCACATCCCACTTCAATGCAATGCTCTCTTTCGCTCCAGCATTAGAAATTTGTTCCCCAATTGGTTCACGTCCTAGAGAACTTCCGCTGCCCACATCCCACTTTAACGCAATGATCTCTTCTTCTTTTTGTGTTGAGTTTTCTTCTTTTCCAAAATTGCCCTACACATATGAGAGTAAATGTTTATTATTTTAAGGGTACATACAGTGTCAAATGGCACTTGGTGCTACTAATTTTAGCTACAGTACTTAAAATGTGATGCATAATTAAGTGCTTAACTCTTCTTTGATGAAATACATCATTTACTTAAGCACCTTAATTGTGCATTTCTAACACTTTATCAAGGGAAACTGAGGATTAGCAATTTACTTTTTGCTGATGACTGTGTTCTTTTTTGTACATCTACAATTCAAGAGTGGAGACATGTGAAAAAATTCTTGGACTCATACGAGGCAGCTTCAGGGCAATGTCTTAACAAGCAAAAAATAGCCATTTTCTTCGGCTCTGATGTTGCACAAAGAGAAAATGACCTGATTGTACAAGAAGCTAGTGTTAATCCATGTACCAACTATGAGAAAGACTTGGGGTTGTCCAAGTATAATACTTTTAGAGGCATTAAAGAGAAAATTTGGGTTAAACTTAACAGCTCGAAGAATAAGTATTATCACAAGCAGCGAAAGAGGTGTTGTTAAAGGCATTTATTCAGGCTATTCCCATATTTACAATAAGTGTATTTTTGCTTCCAAAAAAGCTATGCAAGGAAATCTCAACATTGATGGGTAAATTCTGGTGGGGACATAAGCAAAATGAAGCCAAGATCCATTGGAGGAGCTGGTACAAAATGGGAGCTGCTAAACAAAATGGGGGCTTGGATTTTAGAGACCTCGAATGCTTTAATAAAGCTATGCTAGCTAAACAGGCTTGGAGGCTTCTCTATAATCCATCTTCCACGACTACTCAAGTTATGAAAGATAAATATTATAGATCTTCTGAGCTTTTGGATTCTAAAATAGGATTTAGGGCATCTCACATGTGGAGAAGTATTTGATCTGCTATGGACTTGCTGAAGAGGGCTACTTTGGAGGGTTGGTGATGGTAAGAAGATTAAGAAATGGAAAGGCAGATGGATACCAGTTCCATCTACTTACAAAATCCAATCACCTGTTAAGAGGTTCGACAGTGAGGCAAAAGTAGAAAAGCTAATAGATGAGTACAGAAGTTGCTGGAAGAAATCTGTCATTGAAAAGGTGTTCACAGAAAGGGAAGCAGAAGTCATATTTAGCATTCCTATTAAAAGAATTGGAGTGGAGGATAAGATGGTTTGGGACTTTACTAAAAATAGATTGTTTTCAGAAAAAGCGCATATCATTTAGCTCACTCAAAAAAGAGAACATGTGGAGGTAAAACCTCATATCGACCAGATGGAGAGAAATGTTGGAAGAAAGTGTGGAGTTTACATGCCTCGAGTAGTGATAAAATGTTCATATGGAAAGCTTGTCATGAGATTCTTTCCACCATATGAATTTTAATGAAAAAATGGATTATCACTTCACAGTTATGCCCTATAAGTGAGTTGGAGGAAGAGACAATTTGCCATGTGTTATGGAACTGCCTAGCAACGGTTGATGTGTGGCCTGTAAATCAAAGTACTATGCATAAGCGGTCAGGGTAGTTTAATGATTTTCTGGAGCTATGGAAGAAACTGCTAGTTAGCTTACCAAATGAACAATTGGAAGTGGTGGTTGCTGTCATGAAGAGGATCTGGTTTAGAATGAATGTTTTTATTTTTTAGGATCAATTTGAAGCACATCAGCAAGTGTTCTCTGCTACTCAACAAGGACTAGAAGATTTTAAGAGTGCACAAGTGAACATTTTAGGAGACCAAATGGAGCAAAGAGCTTACAGAAGTACTAGAAGTTGGTGTAGACCAGAGGAGTATGTCATCAAGGTGAACTGGGATGTAGTTGTGGATTCAAAATCTAATAGAATTAGGATTGGAGTTATGGCCAGGGATTGTGAAGGGGAAATCCAAATGTGCCTTTGTGCAAGGGTAGAGCATGTGGTAGAGGCTATGGTGAGAAGAGCTATGGAGGTTTGTGCTGAGTTAGGTTTCAGAAATATAATTTTTGAAGGGGATGCACAAGCTGTAGTTAAAGTTATTTCTACTACAAATGAGAGTTGGGCTTGGAATGGACTAGTTCTTGAAGATATTAGAAGGATTCTTTGTTGCAATACATCATGGAAAGTCCAATTTGTATACAGAGAAGCTAACATGTTGCTCACAAATTGGCAAAGTATGCATTGCTTGATGATGCAAAGAAGATATGGTTAGAGGAAGGGCCAAATTGTATTTGTAATGAGTTAAGTAATGATAAGCCTTGTACGGATCCTATTTCATGAATGAAATGCTATAATGTTGATTTAAAAAAATAAAAATTAGGGCAGGTGTGAAATATTAAATAGTAGTGAATAATAATAATAAAATATCAAATAGTAGTGAATATTAGTGGAGTGATCTCACTTCAACTCGAAGTGTGTCCCTTCAATGCCAACTTAGATCACTCCACTACCCAAACATAGCATTTATCTTCACTTCAATTCACTCGGTCTCTTGATCCACTTCAAATTTTGTAACTGAAACATAAATCTAACATTGAGCAAATTTACCATCCAACTTCTACTCCCATGTGATGCGCTCTCTTTAAAAATATATACATCCTAATCATATATCCTTTCTCACTAGACATACTATCTCCAAGTGTGTCCCTCAATTCCACTATCATAAAAGCTTCTCTACCTCTTTTCAAAAAGAGAAAACACCTTCAACTTCTTTCTTTCTGTCACTCCATTACCTCAGCATCATGAATCCCATTTGTCTCCAATTATTTTTTTCAAAACGAAAAAAAAAATTCAACTTTTGTTTAGTCCGATGAGTATTTTATTATTTGAAGCGCTAGGCTCATTTTCGTTGTTGGTCTTGTTTATTGTACAAGGCCCATATTTGGTCAATTGTTGGTCCTGATCTTTTGCATGTTGATTACCCTTTAAAGGCTTAGCCCATCATTATTGGATCGGTTATCGTCTCCATGCTAGTCACCGTAATAACCCCGCCTAATATTTCTAAAGTCGGGATATAAATAATTTTATTAGACGGAAATTAATAAAGGCTATTTTGAATTAGTTGATGGCTTATTATTTATTGAGATTTGTATCATGCGGCATCTAAGTCAGACCATATAATAAATTTTAGTTATTTAATTATATTTCAAAATAATATCAAAAATATTTTATTAATAATATTTTACCATTTTCAAATGATAAGTGGTTCATTTTTAGTGGGGTTTAAACTTCCTTCGCTCTCGGACGAGCCTTCAAAGCATGTGCCATATGCAGTAATCTGTAACCGTTAGCATTTTTATGTATCTCTTTATGCAATTCTCTCGTCACAGCAAGCAACTTTCTCCAAGATCTTTATTCTCGACCATCATCGTAACCAAGCTCCCAGCACCCTCAAAGCCTCCCCTCAACGCCCTTTTACACAGAAAGACAACCTGCAAGCCACATAGCTAGCAGCTGCCTTGGACGTCCGCCCAACAAGCATGCATCAAACCACTGCAAGGGACGCCTAGTGTATAGTGAGTCCGCAGCAACCATGGACAAACACTCTCCGTGAACAATCCCTAATCGTCTCCTTCCTCGGCCACAGATAACGCTGATCCCCACCTTCACGACAGCAACACCACGTCCAAACCAAGAGCCTCTGTTTTTAATACGAAAACAGAGCTCATGCCACCCTTAAAAACACCACCGTGCACCACTGGTTTGCTCTAAAACCACCGTAGTTGCTTCAACCATCCAGACAATGCACAATCGTGCATGACAAGGTGGCCATCAATGCACACCACTGTGAAGAGAGCAACGCCACCCATAATTCCTCCACACTGCAATAATCACGGACAACCACCTTCGTCCAACAGACCCTTCAGTAGCACCTCCCTCCCCGCTGGGACCCAAACAACCGTAACCCAACTCCTCTCTACAACCATCAACTGACGCCAACAAGTGGAAACCAAGAAATCGGGTCGATATCATTATGCGCCATGCCCACGTAACCCGTCGTGTACCTATACGTGAGCCACCAACAGCAACCCATGGCAGCAACCACTATCGCGTTTCTTTTCATTAGACGCCGACTACCACACTCAGAGCACCACCACGTTCAAGAGAAGCCGAAGAGTCTCCGCCGCAGCTCAGCCAGCTTCAGATCTGTTGCACATAGATTTCCTCGTGTCCTTCTGAAGCTTCCGCCACCGTGACCTCACCCCGCACCACTAGCCGGAGCACCTCGTTGCTACACCAAAAGATCACCACGCAGGGCAGTTCGCGCTTGGGAGCCATGAAGCTGGAGCGTTGTTCGACCACCACCTCGCACCGCTTCTTAGCTTGTGTCGTCGTTGACCTCGTCTCATCCAGCTCCGTCGCGTCCTCCTCTCCCTCTAGGTAAGCTCTGCCACTGACACTCTTTCTCTGTCGTGCATGATACTATCAAGTGAAAATGAGTTTTTACATCTGTTACCCTAATCTGAAAAAGGGCAGATTTGCATGTGACTTGATTTAATTGAGTTTAATCTCTTAATTAAGTCTAAACTCAATTAAATCAGCTTGCATCTTTTGAATTATTTTAGTTGAGCTTATTTAAATTCATATGGGCTTTATTTACGTGATGGGCCCACTAGAACACATTTTTTCACTAGAACACATCCGATGAGCAAGAATTTGTGGGAAATACTTACTTAATGTTACAAACAGCATTCGAGAAAAAAAATTTACATTTTACCCTGTAATCACATTTGACAATCGAAAATTCTTGAGGAAAAGCTACTGAAGTCACCGCAAATAAGTAGTTTTTGAAAATTTTAATTTCCACCATTGGATCACTTAGATCCCTAATTCCCTGCATATTTCCTCTCTTCTCTCACCTCCTCCCTCCAAACACTGTATCCCCTCCCGAAAAATCGAAAACTCCCCCCCCTCTCTCTCTCTCTCTCTCAACCGCCATGACAGATGCAGCGCCACCACCACGCGACGCCACTCATCCCTTTCGGTTTGACTCTCCATCTCTCAGATGTCTCTCCCTTCCATTCTCTTCTCTGTCTCTCTCTCTAGACTATGGCTCCGCCGCCACCACCTCCACGGCACGACACCATGGTGACCCATAGCTCCTCAGCGTCCCGACCCTCTCTCACTTTCCCCTACGTCGATCAACCCACACTCACCCCCAACACCTCCCTCAAGCCAACAATGCCGTCCCTCCCTCATTGTGAACCTTCCCCCATGAGACAGTGAGACCCAACCACCCCCAATGCCTCCCTCAAGCCAACAATGTCGTCCCTCCCTCGCTGTGAACCTTCCACCATGAGACGGTGAGACCCAACCGCCCCCAACCCCAACAACCCAACGCCTCATAAGGTAGCTTCAAGGAAGTCTTGTCTCTACTCTCTGATTTTCACCCAGGTACAGTACTCCCTCTCAATGTTTGATTTCTACATTCCATTACCAATTATAATAATGTTTTATTTTTATGTATGCATTAAGGACTAGTTATTGTAACTATAGTTGCATAAGATTAAAAAAAAAAAAATTGATGTAGTCCACGGAAACTTGAATGGTGTTACCCAAGATGTATGCCAAAAATTTATGCGGTTATAAATATTGTAGCATTAACGTGTTACCCAAGAATTTCCAACGCATGGTAAGGTTAGGAAAAGGAAGAGCTTCTTAAATGACTGCATTAAAAAAGTAGGTTCTCTAACTAGATTCTTTTATTAATAATTTGATTATACCTCATATAATCTTCATATGTTTTATTTGTTCAAACTGTTTCAGGAAGATGTGCAACCCAAGCACAGGTGTGGAGATGCATCCCTTACCGAAAATGTTATGTATCAATGTTAAAAGCTATTAGTTTCTGAGGTATGCTCTACTAAATTAGACATACACGGTCAACATTTTTAGGCATGGATGCAAGTACTTGAGCTTATGCTTGTTGTCTTGCTATATGAAATTATCTTTCCCATTAAATAAGTTGTTTGGTCAATTGATTTGTTTTTAATTGTTATTTCATTCATTTTCATGGTGATGGCTTTGGAACCTTGTCATGGTCCCAAAGTACATTTATCAATGCTGAAATACACATCTATTTAGTTCAACTAAAGGCCAGTTGGTTTAGTGAACTCCTACATTATCTTAGTAGCCTTTTGTGTGCTACAATCCTTACAACCCTTAGCTCTAGAAAATGTGTAAAATGTGGAATTTATGTTCAAAGTAATTGTTATATAGCCTAATAGTTTCCTTGCCTTGCTTTTGAATGCTAAAGTTATTATGATAGAGACAATATCAACTCCTAGAATGGCAGTTACCTATCGGTACAGCATAAGAATGAGGAATGGCATTAAAAATCTCTTTTTACCATATTGCATTGGCTTAGTGTAGCATTAATACACCTTACTGATCTCAGTTTCTGAATTTTAGTCTTAAATTTATGATGGTAACCAGGATGCTTCTCTTTATACGTTGAATTCTCACTCACATAAGTAGAAAAAAAAATCTATAAAGAGTTTGAATGGTTTGATTTTATGTTAGAGTTAATTTTTCTATTTCTAGCATGTTGGTTGGAACTATGCGTGATAATACCAATGGAGATATTGTCAAGACGGCATCTCATGCTTGAAAGAGTGCTGCGGGGTTTGTTCTTTTGTCTTTATCAAATCTTTTTTATTTTGATAAGTACTTTATCAAATCTATTGTTGAAGATTTCCTTTTCTCTGGGTCCTCTAGTTTTATTAGATTCTATCACCTAAACACATAAGTTAGTTGCTGCACATCAAACCGGCCCTTTGATCACGTCATTCTCATCCCTTCTCACTACTAGCCATTCAAACTCCAAGCCACAAATGCTATAAGGATTGAACTAGAATTACTGAAGGCACTATAGCAGCATAATTTCAGTCCTTGTAACTCTCAGTTTTGAGTTCAGTTTTCTATATTCATTCCCTTATTCAGCCTCTATTTTGAAAACCTTTAGTCCCTCAGAATTTCAATCCCTGTAACTCTCAATTTTGAAGCCTTATTCAGCCTCTCAATTTTGGATTTTTGTTTTTGGGGTTTTTTTTGGGGGGGGGGGGGGTAGAGACAGATTAGGGAGCAGTCTGTAAATTTACCACCTTGTTTAGTATGCATAAATATTTTTTTTGGGCCTACATTTGTCATTATTGGTGATGCTAATTAGTATGCATGAATATTTTTTTTAGATCTACATGTTCATTTCAGAAAAAGTAATGTATCTGTAATACTTTGAACTAATCATTTTTTTATCTCTTTGTTTTTCCCTTTGGTAGATTACTTGAGTTTATGGATTTTATGATGAATGCCTGTAGAAGTGAGTTATCTATAAATTACCTTGGTTTAGGAGGTCATACTTGTAGTAATTTATATTATCTTTTACATGACAATATTATTCATTTTCCCTTTAATACTATATTTTAGATAGTCCTAATATATAGTTTTTGAACTTGATGAGTAGATAATGCATTTCATCTACCTACCGATGTTTTTGAACCTGAAATTGTAGATGCGATTGAACTTATAACATTTGTGGTTCAAGTTGGTGGAATGTGTGGATGTCCTATTTGGGTTGCTATGTGACTGGTTGGGTTGACATAATGTGACGCCCTCAGATTTCTGTTTGGGATCGGACGGACATCTGAAGCATCGGGACATTTAACACAAGGTTACCTGCCCCCGTACATGACATATAGGATGCAATGTTCCTAACATGCATCTAGCATTATGCAATATTCGCAGCGGATAATTTTTTTTTTCTTTAGCAATACTATGCACCAAACTTATAACATCCCAAATAATTAAAACATAATCCATGCATACTTAACAAAATAAATAACCACGATTACAGTACGGTCTCAAAAGACTGTAATCTCAAAACATGGGTGACTAGACTCTATATTATAGTACCAAAATACACTTATTGAACCAGTTCATCGAGTAACTCGCGTAACTCAATTAACAAGGTTAGAATACTATCCCAAAAGAAACTAACTATAGAATCTGAAAACTCTGCATCGCATCTGCGGCGTCTAGTCAACATCCTCCAGCTTATCAGTATTTGCTCCTTGTTCTGAACCTGACACATCGCCTACCATTCGGGGGGAATGGTAGTTGGGACTACCACGGTGAGATTTGATTACAAATCTCAGCAAGTTAACAGAAAACTTTCACACAGGTTAATGATGTATGCATAGAAATAAAGGTATGAATGCACCATCAAAATCAAAAGTAAACATAACATAACTTGACATAACATGGCATAAAATAATAAGCATAATGTGACATGACATAACATAGCATGAGTTGACATAATTGAACTGAAACAGAAGCTTAGCTTGACGTGACATGAACTTAAATCATAGCATGGATGTGAACTTGAAACATAACATGTACTTGAACTTTAAGTTTAACATGAACGTACACTTGAACATAACGTAACGTGAAACATGACTTGAACGTGAAATACATGAACTTGGAATCTTATTTAATTGTCTTGATTAATAACGTGACCATATGGGTGCTACACGGGTCCCCTAGAGCCGTGTGTCCCTGCCGATTACCGCATCACAACACAGGTATCTAGACCAGCTGTGAGTGCGTTAATACGTACTCCACAGTTGTTGTGGCCCCACGTATTCTACGTGTCACAATTGCTGTGTCTCACGTAGTGTATGCTCCACAGTTGTTGTGGCCCCATACTTCATGCTCCACAGTTGTTGTGGCCCCATGAATACACGTAACATAAAATATGGCACCATCGGCGTTAGTGCCTGGCGCGCTCCGGTGACCAGTTACTTAGGCCCCATTCGCAACCTGTTGACTGTACTTCGTCAACCCAGGGAATTTCACACCTATTTAGACACTCCAGCGTGAACAAAGGAGTTCCACTAGGATATTACCCCATCCTAGCATTTAGGGTCGTGATTGACATGAATAACTTAACTTGAACATGATCTGAAACTTATATGAACTTTACATAAGGTGAACCACGCTTGAGTCCGTGGCACCGCATAACATAACTTGTGGTGAACATGCTTAGATCCGTGTCACCCTTAACATAACTTGTGATGAACACGCTTAGGTCCGTGCCATCCTTAACATAACTTGTGGTGAACACGCTTAGGTCCGTGTCACTCTTAAATATCTTATCTTTCTTAATACATGAGATATTATTTAATATCATGAACTTTTCTAACATGGCGTATACTTGTAAATGGCACAATATGATTTAAACATAAACATTCCATGACATACATGTAACATATGACATACTTAACATGGCATACTTATAACATACAACATTGCATGACATAAAAGATTTTGTAACAGATAAATATTCATAAAAGAATAAATCATGCGTAACAGATAAACATGTAATGACATGACATATATGATAACATACATACATAAATTGTAGTTCCCTTACCCATCATACATACACAATAAACTGATAGTAAGTTAGAAGCTAACTTACCTCGATTGTCACGTTCTACGAGAATAAAGTGCGATATACGAGAAACTGTAAAAGGTCATTCTAAAAGTTAGAAATTTAATTACTAACAATTAGAAACATGGAAACAAGTTATCTTAGAGTAAAATTATCATTTTACCCTCTACATGTGGGAAAACGACCATTTTACCCATAACTTAAGGATTTCATATCCTAACTCCAAAAATTTCCAAAATTTACATTCCTCATGTAAATTTTGTTCTAAACTCAAATATCAACTCAGAAAAAAATTTAAAACAAAACAACACTATGGAAAACACACTATGGCCGAAACATCCATAGGCCATTTCTCTTGATTTTTGTTACAATTCCTTCCAACTTCAAAACTCATGCTTAAACCAAAATTTTACAACAAACATCTTCCAATCCTAAGTTTAAAACCATACTTGAAACATCCATTTAGAAAAAGCTAATAATCAACACCAAACTTTTTTGTAAAAAGATCAAAACACTTGAATCACAAGCTTTGTCCTTAAATCAAAACATCTCCAAGAATTCCAAAAAATCTAATCTTACTTCTAACATATTCATAACATCATCCTCAGATAAACCATGCTTTAAATCATCAAACTAAAGTCACCAAAATCACAAAAATAACACTTGGAGTTTTTGATTTTACACTTAGTCCAAAAACAGAAACTTTTTCTTAACTAGCTTTGATAAATCTCTTGATCAATGGCTTAAGAAGGTGAGATCTTTGAAATAAAGTATCACATGGTTTAAAAACGTGTCCTAAAGAATATCCAACCATCAAAATTAAAATCACATGGCTAAAACCCAATAAAACATGGATCTAACCTAAAAACATCAAATCTTAGGCCTAACCGAAATTCTCTTGCATAGAAAAATCATATCTTTGAAACTAATACTAAATATCTCCAAAATAACATCCTAACATGAAAATAAGAGACTTAGGATCATCATATAAAAATATCAAAGCCTTTAGAGTAAGATCAAACCTCAAAATATTCAAACTTTATCCAAATAAAAACTGTTTTGTCACTTCCAGTTTTCATGTTTCTAGATCTAATAAAATCTATCATCAAAATCTTTATTCATGCAACAAAACCTCAATGAAAACTCTTAAACACATTCTAAGAACACTCCATAAAATTTTCGGACCAAGATATATCCATTAGCTTGGTCAAAAACTCCAAAACATAACACACTCTCCAGATTCACGCCCAGAATGACCTTTCCATGGTTAAAAATACTTTTGACCGACCAAATGACCATGGAATGATACGAAAAATACATCTACGGAAACTAGACTCAAAGAGGAACAACTTTTATGAAGGAGTCATCGTGTGAAAATACTTACAAAGGGTCGAAAAACTCCACGCAAAAAGACCCAGAAATCTGCCCGAGAGAGCTCTTTTGGGTTTCTCTCTAAGAACGGGGTGAAGAAATGATTAAAGTGAAGTAAGTGTGTCTTGCACGACTCAAGACTTCTGTAGGGAGAATATTTGGACCTTAATGATCATTGAGTGGAGGTGTAGACATGTGACATAATGTAGAGGATAGTGGGGGGCAAAAGACAACTTACAAAGGCTATGAGACATGGGACTTGATGGGGTGGGTTCCTCCATATTAATGAGTGCAACTTGATGCAATGAATGGTCTGCCAAGTGGGGGAGGAAATTTCTCCAAGAAGCTATGCCAAGGTGGCCAAAATTCGTGGGCTTTAGTGGGCCTTAGTGGGCCTCAACCAAGTGGGCTTCAATTTGGGGTTTAAAGGGGGTTTGGTTAGGGTTTGAGATGCTATCAAGCCCAAATCCAATTTTTCTTGGCCCAATCAAATTTCTAAGGTTTAAAATGTTGGATAAAGATGTCATAATAGGAATTTGAGAAATTAATAGCATGTGAAAGTGATTTAATCAAGTGATTAAACACAATACTAGAAATTGGATCAAAAAGGGTTTGAATGCCAACTTTAGGGTTTGGGGAAACCGTTTAGGGTTTCGGTTTCAACCAAGTTTTTGGGGTTTCAAAAGGATTCCAACCATTTAGGGTTTTACTAGGGTTGAAACCCTCTTCATCTAACTCAATTTGGTTGATCAGATGAAAAAAAACTGTTTTGCTTAGGTGGCATGATCTCACACATTGATTTCCTTCACAAATCCATCTAATGGTTTCTCTTTGTGCCAAGTATCTAATACTATTCATTATGTGTGGTTAAGATCTTGCCAAGTGTCCAAATAAAACTTCTCTAACCTAATTTGGACATTTCACACTGTGATTTTGAAACCACTGCACTTAGTACGCTTATCGAGGTTACTATTCACTCCGAAAAAGTGCATAATAAACTTAGTACTGAAAAATCCTAAATATTCAACTGAGTCTAGTGGCGTAAACTATAACGTAATCTGACACTTCTAACTACCTCAAACAAATAAAATCACATTTCTGGCACCATAGTGAGTGATAAAACTAATTATGTTGACATACTAGAACTTATGCGATTAGCCGATTCGTAAAAACTTATGGGGTTTTCACGAGATTTCTAATGTCTATAGAAATTCCACCATTGAATTTCTAGCGGGCTGTTACATCCTCCCCTCCTAAAAAAAAGATTTCGTCCTCGAAATCGACGCAAGTACAAACATAAAACACGCTTAAAACACTGTAGATAGTTTGAAAAAAAAAGAACCGTCCGTGACCCGACAAGTGCTGCAAAGTCTCGGGGCCTACTCTATGAATTTAATACGGCTAGTGATTTGAACAAACGCCTGATGTTGATGACAACCGTGATTGAAGGCTTTGAGTTTCTATAAAGAAACAGGATCATCTTCATCCATCGGAAAGAAAAAACATCGCTTCTTGACCTGTGTTTTGTTTTTCCATAACAAAATAATGGCTGGGCAAAACTCTTCCACTAATGTTCCAGACTTGAATCAGGAACCCTTGACGCATCAACCATCAATCTTCTCTCCTGAGGTCGTCAATACTACGATAGGAGCAGCGAACTGTTCTTCTAGTAGGACTGATTCTGAGATTATTACAGAATCATGGAAGCTCAGTAGTCAATATGCTGCCTCTGTTACGATCATGTCTCGGAGGTTACTGGCGAGGGTAAGTGAGATTGATCATCTTAACATCCAAATATCTGAGTTACAACAGAAGCTTGCTAATAAGGATAGAGAAAATAAAAGGCTACAGCAAGAAAACCAAGAGTTGAAGAAATTTGCAGATTGGTATGCTCATGATCTGCAACCACGAATAGAAGAGCTGGAACGAGAAAGGATTCAGATACAGGGTCAACATCGGCAGCTAACAGCAGAGGTTCATCGTTTTCTAGAGAAATAGGGACAAACTACTGTTAATCTAGCTGGCTTAGAAAGAAACTTTTGACAAAGCGTGTCCAGCAGATCTTGTATTTCTTTTGACTAAATAAGATTTGAAGAGATAAAAGTTTGTCTTCTTCTTTATGTTATCTCTATAAAATCAGTCTTCAACTCAATCCAATATGCATCAAAACTTATTCTCATCTCTATAACTCCTCTGCATTCCTTCAACATTCTCGCCTTAAGTTTTCAATTCTTTTCTCCATGGCTCACTCTTCTAACATTTCTCTAGATCCAACCATGAGGTATTCAGCACCTCAACCTCCTGTCCTTTCTGCAGCTGCCATAGGTGCCATGCTGCAGCAAGAAAATACTAGTATGGCTAATAAGTCAGACTCCGATGCTGTCTACGACTTGGTGAGTCTTGGGACTCGCTACTCATCCTCTATTATTGCTTTTTCCCAGCGGGTACAAGCCAAAAACCATGAGGTTGAAAGGCTTAAAGAACAAATTGTTGTACTTCAACGAATTGTTCAAGAGTCTCACACCAGGGAAGGAATCCTTCGGCAGCAGAATAAACAGCTGAAAACTCTATTGGATTCTTCATTCCGCTTGCCAGCTCCCATGAATAGGGATGACATGATATTGTATGAAGAGAATGAGCGTCTCCAACATGAGGCTAAGAACCTCAAGTTTATGTAGAAGCATTTTTTTTTTTTTTTAAAACTCTCTATATTTATGAACTCTGGTTTATCCTTTAAGAGATATTCGTAACATGCTTCATACCTATTTCTCTTCTAATCATATATAATCTATCTTCTGGTAAAGGTTTTGTGAATATATCTGCTAACTGATCATGTGTTTGTGAACTCTAATACTATATCGCTTTTCTGCACATGATCTCGAAGAAATTCAAGCCTAATGAATACTAAAATCTCAAGCCTAGTATTTGGTGCATTTCCTAAGGACATGTGGATTTATAACCCAGAGACGTATTGCTCTGATACCACCTGTGACGCCCCCAAATTCCGCTTGGGATTGAACGGACATTTGAAGCGTCGAGACATGCAACACAAGGTTACCTGCCCCCGTTCATGACATATAAGATGCAATGTTCCTAACATGCATCTAGCATTATGCAATATTCGCAGCGGATAATTTTTTTTTTTTTTTCTTTAGCAATACTATGCACCAAACTAAAAATATCCCAAATACTTGAAACATATTTCATACATAAAAACATACTAAAAAGCCGTGATCACTACACTAGTCCAAAATGGTTGTGATCAAAAGAATACTTGAGATACAACTCCAAAAGTACAAGCATTAACCTAAGTTAAATACTATACCATCATCAACATCGCACCGTAGCCTAGATGACCGTATTCAGATGGTCAGATTCCAATTCTTCTTTGGGTCCTGTAACAAGATCTACCATTCGGGGGGAATGGTAGTTGGGACTACCACAGTGAGATTTGATTACAAATCTCAGTAAGTTAACATAAAACTCACACACAGGTTAAAGATGCATGCATGGCAGTAAAAGCATAAATGCATAAGTAAAGTCGTACATAAGCATAGCATAACTTGACATATAACATGACATAACCAGAACTTAAACGTGAACTGAACTTGACTTAACATGACATGAACTTGAGTTTAAAACATAACATGGACTTGAAATGTAGCATGAACGTAAACATGCATAACATAAATATGAACTTGAAAATAACATAAACTTGAACATATCATGACATAAACGTGAACTTGAGACATACTGTAAACGTGAACTTAACATGATGTGAACATGAACTTGGAACATAACTTGATCATGAACATAACATGTACGTGTACATAACAAAACATGAACTTGATCTGAAACTTGACTTATCATGCACTTGATCTGAAACTTGACTTAATACGTACTCCACAGTTGTTGTGGCCCCACGTATTCTACGTGTCACAATTGCTGTGTCTCACGTAGTGTATGCTCCACAGTTGTTGTGGCCCCATACTTCATGCTCCACAGTTGTTGTGGCCCCATGAATACACGTAACATAAAATATAATACGTACTCCACAGTTGTTGTGGCCCCACGTATACACGTAACAGAAAATATAATACGTACTCCACAGTTGTTGTGGCCCCACGTATACACGTAACATAAAAAATAATACGTACTCCACAGTTGTTGTGGCCCCACGTATACACGTAACATAAAAAATAATACGTACTCCACAGTTGTTGTGGCCCCACGTATACACGTAACATAAAAAATAATACGTACTCCACAGTTGTTGTGGCCCCACGTATACACGTAACATAAAAAATAATACGTACTCCACAGTTGTTGTGGCCCCACGTATACACGTAACATAAAAAATAATACGTACTCCACAGTTGTTGTGGCCCCACGTATACACGTAACATAAAAAATAATACGTACTCCACAGTTGTTGTGGCCCCACGTATACACGTAACATAAAAAATAATACGTACTCCACAGTTGTTGTGGCCCCACGTATACACGTAACATAAAAAATAATACGTACTCCACAGTTGTTGTGGCCCCACGTATACACGTAACATAAAAAATAAAACGTACTCCACAGTTGTTGTGGCCCCACGTATTCTACGTGTCACAATTGCTGTGTCTCACGTAGTGTATGCTCCACAGTTGTTGTGGCCCCATACTTCATGCTCCACAGTTGTTGTGGCCCCATGAATACACGTAACATAAAATATAATACGTACTCCACAGTTGTTGTGGCCCCACGTATACACGTAACAGAAAATATAATACGTACTCCACAGTTGTTGTGGCCCCACGTATACACGTAACATAAAAAATAATACGTACTCCACAGTTGTTGTGGCCCCACGTATACACGTAACATAAAAAATAATACGTACTCCACAGTTGTTGTGGCCCCACGTATACACGTAACATAAAAAATAATACGTACTCCACAGTTGTTGTGGCCCCACGTATACACGTAACATAAAAAATAATACGTACTCCACAGTTGTTGTGGCCCCACGTATACACGTAACATAAAAAATATAATACGTACTCCACAGTTGTTGTGGCCCCACGTATATACGTAACATTAAATATAATACGTACTCCACAGTTGTTGTGGCCCCACGTATTCACGTAACATAAAATATAATACGTACTCCACAGTTGTTGTGGCCCCACGTATTATACGTAACATAACATGTCTTATCTTTCTTAATGCATGAGATATTAATTAATATCATATACTTTTCTAACATGGCGTATACTTGTAAATGACACAATATGATTTAATCATAACATTTCATGGCATACTTAACATGGCATACTTATAACATACATCATTGTATGATAGAAAAGATTATGTAACAGATAATTATTCATGAGAGATTAAATCATACGTAGCAGATAAACATGTAATGACATAGCATGACATGGCATATACGATAACATACATACATAAATTGTAGTTCTCTTACCCATCACACATACACAATAAACTGATAGTAAGTTAGAGGCTAACTTACCTCGATTGTCACGTTCTACGAGAATAAAGTGCGATATACGAGAAACTGTAAAAGGTCATTCTAAAAGTTAGAAATTTAATTACTAACAATTAGAAACATGGAAACAAGTTATCTTAGAGTAAAATTATCATTTTACCCTCTACATGTGGGAAAACGACCATTTTACCCATAACTTAAGGATTTCATATCCTAACTCCAAAAATTTCCAAAATTTACATTCCTCATGTAAATTTTGTTCTAAACTCAAATATCAACTCAGAAAAAAATTTAAAACAAAACAACACTATGGAAAACACACTATGGCCGAAACATCCATAGGCCATTTCTCTTGATTTTTGTTACAATTCCTTCCAACTTCAAAACTCATGCTTAAACCAAAATTTTACAACAAACATCTTCCAATCCTAAGTTTAAAACCATACTTGAAACATCCATTTAGAAAAAGCTAATAATCAACACCAAACTTTTTTGTAAAAAGATCAAAACACTTGAATCACAAGCTTTGTCCTTAAATCAAAACATCTCCAAGAATTCCAAAAAATCTAATCTTACTTCTAACATATTCATAACATCATCCTCAGATAAACCATGCTTTAAATCATCAAACTAAAGTCACCAAAATCACAAAAATAACACTTGGAGTTTTTGATTTTACACTTAGTCCAAAAACAGAAACTTTTTCTTAACTAGCTTTGATAAATCTCTTGATCAATGGCTTAAGAAGGTGAGATCTTTGAAATAAAGTATCACATGGTTTAAAAACGTGTCCTAAAGAATATCCAACCATCAAAATTAAAATCACATGGCTAAAACCCAATAAAACATGGATCTAACCTAAAAACATCAAATCTTAGGCCTAACCGAAATTCTCTTGCATAGAAAAATCATATCTTTGAAACTAATACTAAATATCTCCAAAATAACATCCTAACATGAAAATAAGAGACTTAGGATCATCATATAAAAATATCAAAGCCTTTAGAGTAAGATCAAACCTCAAAATATTCAAACTTTATCCAAATAAAAACTGTTTTGTCACTTCCAGTTTTCATGTTTCTAGATCTAATAAAATCTATCATCAAAATCTTTATTCATGCAACAAAACCTCAATGAAAACTCTTAAACACATTCTAAGAACACTCCATAAAATTTTCGGACCAAGATATATCCATTAGCTTGGTCAAAAACTCCAAAACATAACACACTCTCCAGATTCACGCCCAGAATGACCTTTCCATGGTTAAAAATACTTTTGACCGACCAAATGACCATGGAATGATACGAAAAATACATCTACGGAAACTAGACTCAAAGAGGAACAACTTTTATGAAGGAGTCATCGTGTGAAAATACTTACAAAGGGTCGAAAAACTCCACGCAAAAAGACCCAGAAATCTGCCCGAGAGAGCTCTTTTGGGTTTCTCTCTAAGAACGGGGTGAAGAAATGATTAAAGTGAAGTAAGTGTGTCTTGCACGACTCAAGACTTCTGTAGGGAGAATATTTGGACCTTAATGATCATTGAGTGGAGGTGTAGACATGTGACATAATGTAGAGGATAGTGGGGGGCAAAAGACAACTTACAAAGGCTATGAGACATGGGACTTGATGGGGTGGGTTCCTCCATATTAATGAGTGCAACTTGATGCAATGAATGGTCTGCCAAGTGGGGGAGGAAATTTCTCCAAGAAGCTATGCCAAGGTGGCCAAAATTCGTGGGCTTTAGTGGGCCTTAGTGGGCCTCAACCAAGTGGGCTTCAATTTGGGGTTTAAAGGGGGTTTGGTTAGGGTTTGAGATGCTATCAAGCCCAAATCCAATTTTTCTTGGCCCAATCAAATTTCCAAGGTTCAAAATGTTGGATAAAGATGTCATAATAGGAATTTGAGAAATTAATAGCATGTGGAAGTGATTTAATCAAGTGATTAAACACAATGCTAGAAATTGGATCAAAAGGGCTTGAAGGCCAACTTTAGGGTTTGGGGAAACCGTTTAGGGTTTCGGTTTCAACCAAGTTTTTGGAGTTTCAAATAGATTCCAATCATTGAGGGTTTCACTGACTAAAACCTATGCGATTAGTCGATTCGTGAAAACTTACGGAGTTTTCACGAGATTTCTAAAGTCTATAGAAATTTCACCATTGAATTTCTAGCGGGCTGTTACACATATGGTTGTTTAGGTTAACATGTGGTTATTTGTTTTTGTGAGTGTGGTTGTTTGGGCTGTTATATGTGGCTATTTAGGCTAGTATGCATAGCTGGTTGGTTTGTTTTAATTGCCAGAAGGTGTGGTTGCTTTTGCTTGAAGTTTGTGTGTGTGTGGTGGTATTTTCGAGCTGTTGTGCATTTATGAGTTTTCAAGTTGGTAAATTGGAGCATGTGTATTTAAAAAATAAAGCAATCTTTTGTGTAAGTTAGA
Organism: Carya cathayensis; assembly: GCA_011037825.1. NCBI lineage: Eukaryota > Viridiplantae > Streptophyta > Magnoliopsida > Fagales > Juglandaceae > Carya > Carya cathayensis. Next base: position 125,699 of record QGSO01000714.1, on the reverse strand, counting down.
AGCTCCACTTTTTGAATGATTTATATCATGGTCATAAAAATCAAGGCTATATGGTTCTCATCCCCTCACATGTAATTCTGTATTTACTAAACTTGACTCAATACACTCAATTTTGTCTTCTATATTCCTTTCCTTATCCAGCCTCTGTTTTGAAGACATTTAGTCCCAGAAGAAAGTCTTTCCATCTGACTTGAACTAGCTAGCTTGAACTAAGACTTGTGGATTAAAGGAAGATCTCCAGTTATTTAGCATACCAGTCTAGTAATATGTGAATTTGGTTTATGATTATACAGTTGTGTTATTTATTGTGTTGAACTCAAGTGTTAGATGGATAAAATATCTACATTTGTGTTGGATTGGATTACATGGGCAACAAGGTTTTTCTTGTAAACATGTTAGTAGAATTAACTAGTTTTTTAGGAAGTGTTATTAGTGCAATTTGAATCTTAGAGATTTGTATATATTTTTTGGCTTATATTAGACAATTTTTTATGCTCATTTTTTGCTCAGCCTCATCTTTTTTTACTTTTGCAATTAATTTTTTTTTGAATTCTTCTAGCATTTCTCACAAAGACAACTCACGGCAAATACTTTTTTTTTTTGGCAAGGAGAAAACTTTTCCCACAAATCTTCTAGTGGGTAATACTAATACCTACCAGTACCTCTTGTAATAATTGCTCCTACTCCCACGAGCATAAACAAAAATAGACGTGCTTTTACGATGAGCTACATTAATGGCTCTTGTCATGAAATGTGTCATGGGAAAACATAGGTACTACAAGAAAAGTGAGCTTTTGTGACTAAAATTTAGTGATCAAAAAGACTATTTCCTACGGTTTTGGTCGGAAATAGTCCTTTTGGTCATTAAATTTTGGTCACAAAAGCTCACTTTTCTTGTAGTGAGGTATTGACCACGAATTAAACCTTTTGTGTGCTATAATAGAAACCTACTCTATAAGTTAAAAGTGAGTTTTGCAGCGGAATATTTAGATTAAAATAAAAGTCATTTTACATAATTTTCGTCTTATATATATTCATGAAAGCCCGCCTTGGCTGCCGTCGCTCTTCCCTTAGAGCCATGCCTCTCCTGACTTCTTCCTCACTTTGTCCTTGGTTGAGCATACATAAAAGCTAAAATGAGTTGAATACTCGTAAGCATTACATCATACAATTAAAAAAAATACTAACATAAGTTTTATCTATGCATTCACATTCATATAGGTACTTTACGTAAGCGTACATTTTATTTGAAAACTTTACAAGGTATGGTTTTTCTTTAAAAATATTTTCCTTTCATAAAACATTTCTCATACTTCGTACATTCATTTTTAAAGAGTTTAATGATTTCACAACATTTCTTTTAATTTTTATCACTTTTCTTTGACCTATACATATTATTACGCCTCTTGTGTTGGGTTTAACGGTCTGTTAGACCTAACTTTGCCCGTAGCCACGGGTTAAGAATTCCTCAGTTAGGATGGCACCACTGGGTGCATTACCAATAAGACTGATCCGGCATTGTAATTTATCCCTTTCCTTTGGTGCCCTTTCATTCAATCATTAGCCGTTACGTAACTTCATACATTAAAACATTCATTTCCTTTCAGTCATTTTATTTTTTTTTCATTCATTTTCTTTTCATTATTTTAATTCATCAGTCCATTTATTTCATAATATAAAGCATAAACATCATCATTTTATTTAATAGAATATACATACAACAAATACTACATATATCATCTATTCACATGCATACAACTTATACTTAAGGTGCATAAATATGAATTACCAAAGGAGACCATTACATATATAGACCTTTGAATATTAATACTTAGCAAATTTTTATAAAATATCACTTCATTTTCTTCATTGCATAAAACAATATTTTTCTTAATAACTTTCATTTTCATTTCATATCATTTAGAAAATTATTGAACAGTATAAATATAATTACTTACATTGTTGTGTTATCTCATTAATCTTAATTCGTAACTCGTCACCTATACGAAATACTAGATATCACTAAATCTGTCTGAAATAATGTATTAATATTCTACTCGATTGATACATGAATATAATCAAATTTCATACAAAATCACTTAATCATAGTTAATCAAACATATTATAATTTTAATAAAATACTCGAGCTACTTTAGAAAAAATCTATTAAGTCGTGAAAGACCTCCTCTTTAAAAAAATAGATTTATTTCCTTATAATTAATAAATCTTTAGACAAATCATATCATTTTAAATAGTTTTAACATATCTTTATATTTTAAATAATTATAATAAAATCTATCACAGTCAATCACTTAATCTAGTTTAATAAAAAAATAGACTTAATAATATTAAATATTAAAATTCTTGTAAACTATTATTATAGTTTAATAATAATTTAATACTTAAATCTCTTAAATATTTTCTGTAAGCATAGGATAGCTGGCTAACAAAAAGATTCGCTTAAAAATAAGCCCACATAGAGCATAGTATAATAGTGTTCTGAAATATATTCAGCTTAATGACTAACTTAATAACAAGGTTGGATACGGTAGAGAAAGCTAGGAGGAAATCTGCTCTGTTTTCGGCCATGGTGGTCTGCGGTTGGATGCGAAGGAGGTGGATGCAGTGGCGTTGTCCTTTGTCTGAGCAGAAGGTGGAGGTTGCGGGAAGATGGTTTTCGTGGCTGTGCAACTGGGTAGCAGAGGTGAAGTTTGCTCTGTTTTTGTTGCTCTAAATAGAGGCTTCGTGCTGTTTGGTTATCCGTGGAGGAGGTAGGGTGGCTGTGCGTGGAGCTGGACAATGACTGAGGTGAGGCTTATGTTTGGTGGCTAGGTGAGTGGCTACGGCTTGGTGGCTAGGTGAGTGCTGATCCCGTGATCCGTGAAGAAATAATGAGAGAGAGAGAGAGAGAGAGAGAGAGAGAGGGCGTTGGGAGTAGTTGAGAATGAGTGGGGAAGTTGTCGGGTCCTGAAGAATAAAATAACGTGATGTATTAGAAAAGATAAATTATGTACGTAATTTTAGGTGAGGATAGAGACGAGATGAGGGTAGAGGAGAGAGATGGTGATTGATGTCGTGAAAAAATCTAAAACTAATTATTGTGCTGTACGAAATAAAAGGAAAGGGAAGGTTGAAGAGATAAGGTTAGAAGTAGACAGGTGAGGACGATGTCAGTTGTCCAGTACGATTGAAAAAGAAGCGTGAATTCCGGCAAAAATTACGGAAAAGTGAAATTAATGGTGCGTAAACAATTTAAAAAGAAAAGAGAAATGCGCATTTGCATTGAACACGTTTTGTTTTTTTAATTTATAATATTATTAAAAAAAAAATTCTATACATCATAAGTATGATTTTATTTTTATCTCGTTAAATATGATATGATTATTGTACATATCATATTACTTTGTCTAGAAAAGAAAAAAAAAAACTATTACTTTACTACATTATTGCTAGGAAAAAATTCTATTCATAAGTTTTATGCATTAAATATTATTTTTTTATTATTTTTTTAATTTTTTTCTTATTAAATATGTGATATATGGATGATGAGTAAAATAATTTAATTATTTTAAAAAAATAAAACTAAAAAAAAGTTAAAAATAAAAACTTGTGCGGAGCATAAAAATAGAACACGTTATAAAATTAATAAATTTAGATTTAATACTAACGGATTGGGATTAAAATAGTTGACCCTTAACACATGATTTATAAACAAATCAATCTACTTAACATAAAATCAATCATTTTTAACCAGTTTATAATTTATTTTAAAATTAAAATTTTATTATACTTAAGTTATAATATAGATATTTATCAGTATGCTTATATTTTTATTATTTTTATTGTTGAAATTATAATTTTAGATCTATGGTCAAATTTATTATTATAGAATTTGTAATATTTGTTTTATTATCTATTAAAATTTTAAAACTATTAATATATTGTGGTTATTAATAAATATAAATTTTTACTTTTATTTAAATTATTTTAATTAAATTAAATAAGTTATGTATTTTAATTTAACCTATTTATATAAAACAAACAAGTTTAAATGAGTGATAATATATTTTTAATTAATTATTAACTTAATAAAAAAGGATGCTATCGTACGAACCATTATCTAATTGAATTGAATTAAGACATTTAACTTTAGCAGATTATATTCCAATTGATTTGTATAATTAAATATTCATAATTTAAATTAAAACACGATTTGCCTATCCTTAACAAATTAAATGCAGAAATGCTAAAACTATCGAATTCGGAGCCAAAAATTCTACTCAATCTTTTTATTATTTATTTTTGTTTTTATTTAATGATTAAGTAATTTTTTCAAGTGATGATATAAATTTTAAAAAAATATATATTTAAAAAAATAATAAAAATATGATAAAAAATGTAACATTCGGTTGGAATTGAGGCGAATGATGTAGCACCGCTCAATTAACTACGACTGTACTGTACGACCTTATTGACTAGTTGTCCATTGATGGTGAAAGCAGCTTTTTTTTTTTTGAAATAGATGGTGAAAGCAGCTTAGACCATTCAATCAGCGCAAATATAATAATAAAGTGAGATATATAGACGATGATGATATGGTTTTATGAGAAAAGAGTTTATTCTTTGAAATTTTATATGTAATAGATATTTCCCAATTATTCTTGTTCTACCTAGCTAGCTAGTCCATAGTAAAATTGAAGGTTCTCAACGGGATCAATATTTTTCTGAAGTACTGTCGCTAGCTCGTAATCGGTTTGGATTCCGAGATCAGATGGATAGGTACCGTATCACAGTTTTTTCTATCTAAATTCTAAACCTCTTATATTTTATTTTTAAATTTTAAAAATATTAACTTAAATAAATAGTAATAAATAATAAAATTTGTCAATAAACAATATATAAACAGTGATAAACATTAAAATCTATATAGAGTGGCTCTACAGCTGCACATAAAATCTTGAAAGTGCAAAAAAATTATTATTTTTATTTTTTTTAATACTTTTAATATTTTTTAAAAATAAAAAATTATAATATTATTAAAAAATACTATTTAATTATTAAATAAAAGAAATTACACTATCCAGATCTCTATGTATAGCTTCAGCATTTCTTTTATATATATATATATATATTGATTTCAGCAATGATATATATGTAAGTTTAAGATTTATAATTTTTATATATATATATATATATATATATTTTTTAAAAGTGATGGTTGTAGTCTCTGATAGTACTTTTGAAAATGATAGCCGTACAGCTAACGTGTGGTTACCATGAGATCCAGTACCATATCCATACTGACTTATGTCAATCAACATGTGATATTTATAATATTTGTTTCCTTTCATAATTTTTATTTATAATGTATTTTTTATACGCAATTAATATCATGTATAATATATGAAAAAATCTTTTTAACTTCCTCACACTTCACACACCACACATATTTTAATTTTTTTTCTAATAAATATATAATGTATAAATAATAAATAGAATAATTCAATTAGTTTAATAAAAATAAAATAAAATAACAAATAATAAAAATAAAAAATAATATTTTAATATATAAAATATGTGATGTGAGATGTTACGTTTCATTCCTCATAATATATATAACAGCATCCCATCCGTTATCTCAAACATTGAATTTTTTATAATCTAAGGAAATATTTAAAGATTTTATCCTAAATTATTCTCTAAATCATTCTCCATTTTAAGATTTAGGGATATAATTGCTACAGTAAGTTTTTAAATATGGAAATCTACTATTTATCTCTAAATCATTATTTTATATTGATAAAATTATTTATAGTTAAGTTTATAAAAGGAGGTGTGAGAAAAATATAATAAAAAAATATTATTTTAATAGAATAGAAAAAATATAAGAAATGAAATGTATGAAATTTTTGAAAGATGAGTCAAATTTAAAAAAAAAATTAGTGAATGTACTTTTTAATTAAATTATAGGAAATTTGATAAGAAACGAGATGTGAATGTTCTAAATAATGTTATATATAATTGTGAAATATAAAAATATTACATAATTGTTTTAAAAAAATAAGATCTATGATTAAAAAGTTAATTTTTTTTATGTGAATCTTATATTAATTTATTTTTTTTTAAAAAAATTATGTAATATTTACATAATTATAATTATAAATATTATTTATATATATATATATTATATATTCACGCGAGGTATCTCATGGATTGGCCTTGTTTTGATCATGCGTAATCTTTTGGAACGAGGCCAAAATGAACATGCATGCAGCTGACAGTGAAAGAATCCTATTGAACCATGCCTTTCTCGCCAGCTGTAATTTGCAGTACTGGCATGGACTTGACTTCCGAGTACTGGCAATGGAATCCCCAAACACGGGCCGAACAGTGGGGGCAGGCTAGTCTGGCTAGACTGGTCATGCTTTATATTGAACAGTATAAATATAATTACTTATTTCCTGAATCTTAATTCGTAACTCGTCACCTATATGAAGTATTAGATATCACTAAATCTGTCTGAAATAATGTATTAATATTCTACTGGATTGATACATGAATACAATCAAATTTCATACAAAATCACTTAATCATAGTTAATTAAACATATTATAATTTTAATAAAATACTTGAGCTATTTTGGAAAAAATCTATTAAGTCGTGAAAGACCTCCTCTTTAAAAAAATAGATTTATTTTCTTATAATTAATAAATCTTTAAACAAATCATATCATTTAAAATATTTGTAACATATCTTTATTTTTTAAATAATTATAATAAAATCTATCACAGTCAATCACTTAATCTAGTTTAATAAAAAAATAGACTTAATAATATTAAATATTAAAATTATTGTAAACTATTATAATGGTTTAATAATAATTTAATACTTAACTCTCTTAAATATTTTCTGTAAGCATAGGATAGCTGGCTAACAAAAAAATTCACTTAAAAATAAGCCCACATAGAGCAAAGTATAATAGTTTTCTGAAGCATATTCGTCTTAATGACTAACTTAATAACAGGGTTGGATACGGTAGAGAAAGCTAGGAGGAAATCTGCCGTGTTGGCTGGGCAGCTACGAGGTAGAAAGCTAGGAGGAAATCTGCTCTGTTTTCGGCCATGGTGGTCTGCGGTTGGATGCGAAGGAGGTGGATGCAGTGGCGTTGTCCTTTGGCTGAGCAGAAGGTGGAGGTTGCGGGAAGATGGTTTTCGTGGCTGTGCAACTGGGTAGCAGAGGTGAAGTTTGCTCTGTTTTTGTTGCTCTAAACAGAGGCTTCGTGCTGTTTGGTTATCCGTGGAGGAGTTAGGGTGGCTGTGCGTGGAGCTGGACAATGACTGAGGTGAGGCTTACGTTTGGTGGCTAGGTGAGTGGCTACGGCTTGGTGGCTAGGTGAGTGCTGATCCCGTGATCCGTGAAGAAATAATGAGAGAGAGAGAGAGAGAGAGTTGGGAGTAGTTGAGAATGAGTGGGGAAGTTGTCGGGTGCTGAAGAATAAAATAACGTGATTTAGGATAAAAAGATAAATTATTCACGTGATTTCGGAGGATAGAAACAAGAGAAATAGTGATCGATGTGGGAAAAAAATTTTGTCGTCTAATATATACGAAATAAAAGGAAAAAGAAAGATAAAGAGATAAGACTAGAAATAGACAGGTGAGGACGATGTCAGTTGTCCAGTATGATTGAAAAAGAAGCGTGAATTCCGGCAAAAGTTACGGAAAAGTGAAATTAATGGTGCGTAAACAATTTAAAAAGAAAAGAAAAATGCGCATTTGCATTTAACACGTTTTGTTTTTTTAATTTATAATATTATTAAAAATAAAATTCTATACATTATATTATAATTTTAGTTTTATTTGATTAAATATGATATGATATATTTATTATTATTAAATAATTATTTATTATATATTTTTTTATTATTTAATTATAATAAATAAATCATATTTTATTTAATAAAATAAAAATAAAATAAAAATATGATGTATAACATTATTTTAAAAAAATTTTGTACATTATTATTAAAAAATATTTCTTTAATCACAAAATTAAAAATATAAAATGTCAAAAATAGCTTAGGGGCAGCTGAAAGGAGTGGCCCTGTTATTATTGTATAGATGAAAATGGTTGTTACAAACAACCCACTAGATAGAAGAAAAATTTTATTCATAAATTTCATATACTATAAGTTATTATTTTATTATTTTTTTAATTTTTTTCTCTTTTTAAATATGTGGTAAATAGATAATGAGTAGAAGAATTTAATTATTTTAAAAAAATTAAACTAAAAAATTTAAAAATAAAAATTATATAATAAATATTGTATGAGTCTTATGAATAACCAAACTCTTTCATATAAAGATGTTCTTATTTAAAAATAAATAACGGAATGAAGTGTTATTATTAAATATTGATTTAAAAATATTTTTTTAATTTTACAGAAAGCAGTAAGAACAAGAATTTACAATTTAAACTTTTCAAAAAGAATATGTAAAATTTATATAATTTATAACTGTACGCAATATTACTTTAAAAATAAATCATTACAACGTGCCGGCCGGTAATGATTATGGTTTCGAATACTTTTCCAAATGTTACAGTTTGGATAAGGATGATTCGAAAGTGTCCCAAAAAGATGATTTAGGGTAAGTTTAATAAGTATAATGAGAATTTTTAATTAAAATAAAATTTAAAATATTATTTTTAAGAATTATTATTATTTTGAAATTTAAAAAAGTTTAAATTGAGATTTAAAAATTTTAAATTATTTATTATATTTTTATACAAAAATTTAAAATATTATACCGAAAAAAATTTTGATTTAAAAAGAGAATCTTACTTTATCTGCTTTAGACAGAAAATATAAATGATTGGACGCCAACAGGATTAATTAAAGAACATGTCTTCTACTGAAGTAGCTATAAAACAACTCTTCTACGTAATAAAAAAGAATTCCAAAGCATATTTGAGTCGTGTGCTGGTCATCGTTTCTGCAAGACCGATCGTCGTGATCTTCCGGAGACTCAAAGCCGACAGTTAATTTTGGAGAAAATCCCTCCCTCCCGTCCAGGCGTCGTAAGTATTAATTATATATCTGTTTACATGAGAGTGATGAAGCTAGTAGTCAGCTACCCGTACTTGTCACTTCTCAGTTCATTAGGAGCTGTTTTCTATAATTAAAGATCTAAATCTACTGTTTTCTAGTTCCTATTTAATGAGTTTAGGCTCCGATTCTTAAATCAGCAATCACATTATTCATATATATATATATATAAGCCATCTGAGTTAAGCTATATATAATAATTATTCATATATGTAAGCAAATGGTAATTATTACTTAGTCATCTAAATCTTTCTCGTTATTTTCTCATTCCTTTAATTTTCACTGCAACTCTTGATGGGTTTTTGTATATTTTCATTTCTAGAGCGTTGTTGGATATAAGTATGAGCTAATTTCATACATATTTTGATGCTTTGTGTTTGAGAATATGGAGTTAATTTAGGTTGCTCAACGGATTTTATGTCTTTTGATGTATAGGTTGTTGAAAATTATGAAAATGAAGATAAAAATAAATTTAATAAAAAAAAAAAGGCATTTAACAAGAAGAAGAAAAAAATATTAACAAATTATTACATACAGAAAGATGGTTAATTCAATATTTTGGTTCAATTTTTGAATGGATAGTCAAAAACAAAAAAGTGAGACAGACTTTACAATTTAGCTAAACCAATATTGTTAATGTTCTAAAGAGGCTTTGAAGTTTTTCCTTCAATCCAGAAACAACCGAGGTTAGTAAGGGAATAGACAGATGGAATGGGAGTTTTGTCCTAATAGACAGATGGAATGGGAAACATAAATAAAACACAAAATTATATATAAAAAAAAATTCATTATTTAATTTCTAAACACCACTTGTATAAAAATTGTTTTTTAAATTTTAATTTTTAACTTTTTATCTAATTATTACTTAATTATTATTCAAATACAAAAATCTATACAACTTTTACAAAATTTAAAATAAAATTATATTAAAAAATCATATTCAAACAATTAGTTAATTTTATAAGTTTTTGTTCAATGTTTTCTTATTCATTTATCAAAATCAGACCAATAAAATATCTTAATTGATCAAATTATTTTACTGTTATTTATATAATTTTAAGATATTTTAAATGTTCAAACGAATTCTTAGTCCTTCAATACTTGGCATTGCGTAGAAAGTCAAGAAAAAATGGCAGAACGTTGGGATGATAAAGAGTTATGTAAGTTTTCAAAATTGTACAATGCTGTGCGAGGCGGAAATTTGGATGAGACAAAAGTGATTCTTGACAATCTCTCCCACGATGCATTGAATTGGGAAATCCCAGATAAAGGCGAAACGGCTCTTCACACTGCTGTTAGATATGGACATGAGCATATAGTAGAGGTGTTGGTGATGCAAATGTCGGATCAGGGCTTGGCCATGTATAATAGTGACGGTTTCACAGCTCTAACCATGGCAGTCGTGTTTGGGAAAAGGCGAATGGTGGAGTGCATGCTTCAAAAGTACTCTGACTTGATCAGCATTAGACATTCCATAGGAAAAAATCTTCCAGTCGTTATGGCTATTGATTTCCGACAAATAGAAATGGCACGCCATTTGTATTATCTTACTCCAGAGACAGATTTAATTCCAAAGAATAATGATCAGGAGATTCAGAAGCGCAATGGTGCTACGCTTTTTACCCATGCCATCTATACTGGAACTTTAGGTATGTAAGAACTTGTATGCGTTTTACTATTTGATAATAGAATTGTTTGATAAGAAATTCTATACATTGACATAGTTTAATGTTAGATTAATTAATTTATTACATTAAACTACGTCATAAATGTATAATTTTTTTTTAGCACCCCCCCAACCCCCAACACACACACACATATTTATATATATATATTCATTTGAGATCTTGGCAAAATAAATATAATAATTCCTCTTTGACCATTTCTATGCATGTTTTGCATATGATACGCCTGGTACGTACGACACATTAACAGATATAGCTTTGGATTTAATCCGACGCTACCCACATTTGGCACTGGCTCTTGACAAGTGTGACGTGTCTCCCATCTTGGCATTGGCCTCTATGCGTCATTCTGCCCCAGGTGCAATTCAGCTCGGGTTTTGGAAGCAACGCATCTACTCCTGTATGTATTACCACTCTAAACCTTTAATTCTCTTGCTTTATATTGTAATATTATTCAATATTAATGGCTCATTTAAAAAAGCACCATCAATAATATACATTGGATTACTTTTTCTTAGAAATTTAAAAAGAAATCAAGATCCATGAGAATACCTGCACAAATATTCTCCTGCGTAGGGTAATAATATCTTTAATCCCTCATCTGTTAATTGTAACAAAGACAAAAAATAAATAAAAAATTATAATTAATTATGTAATTTGGAATTAGTTAAAAGACTAGCTGGTCATTGAATCGATTTTTTTTAAAAAAAAATTTTGATTTTTGATTTTTTTAACAGGGTAGGTCAGGCCTCCTTATTAATAAATCATTATCACATGTGGTGGAGAAAAACCTTATACAAGGACCTAAGCTGCAAAAATATTAGATACAATAAAATCAGTGCAACATAAAACGAAAAATTGCAAAAGAAACCGTGTAAAAACCAAACTCCCAGTAGGCGACACCGAGAATGCCGCCCCAATAGCTCAACCAATTTTCGGGGACTTGCGTAAATATGGTAAGCTACTATGATCAGGATGCCCTGAAGCCAAAAAGGAATATCATCTTGTGAAAACCAGTCTTCATTGCAGCCACTATTACCCATCATAGCAAGGAAATCTGCTGCCATATTTCATTCCCTGAAAACATGGTGAATCCGAAAATTCAGCCTTGATAAAAGACAACTGATTTCCTCCCAAAAATCCCCCAAATATCATAAACTACACTTCCCTTCTTTCAACCAGTTGACCACTAAGAAGGAATCTAGCTCCAAAATAATGTTATTGATACCCAAGTTACGACATTTATGAATTCCCATCAACAAAGCCATCAGTTCTGCCTGGTTATTGGTTCCCCTGTCCAGGCAAGCAGCAAATGCAAATTTCACATTTCCATGTTCATCCCACAAGACCCCACCTGCGCCCAACTCACCCGGGTTATATAAGCTACTACCATCAACATTTAACTTAAACCACCCAATATATGGTTTTTGCCAAGAAACTGCCATTATTCTTTCCTTCTTCCTCATCTTTATCGACAATTGCAACAAATTGAGTACCTCAGAATCCCTACGTCCCTGTCGAGAACATTCCTCTAGTTTGAGACCAACCCAATTAATCCAATGTTTGATAGATCTCCACAAAGAACCAATGGACTCCTTTTTTGCTTCCATTTTGGCCGAACATCTCCAACACCGTACCACAAACTCCTAGTTATGATAATTGGAATAAGACCAATTAAATTTCCAATCTACAAGGACCTTGTTGTGCGTCGAAACCAACCTCAACCATTTCTCTCCATGATCTATTAGCCATATATGGAACACCCAAAGCATGTGAACAAAATTTCCATATAGTTGTAGCTATATCTTCCCCATATAGTACATGGTTTAAATCTTCAAAAGCCCCTGTTGACAGCACTCACACTTTGACACCAGAGGAATTCCAATATGCCGAATACGTTCATCCACACTAAGACTTTGTGAGAGAGCTTTCCACATTAAAATCGAGAATTTCTTTGGCAGTGCAGCATGCCAAATCCACTCCAACCACTATGTTTTTGGAGCCACGACACGAGCAAAATTACATGCACTTTTGGACTAAAACAACCATCTGAAGTGCCTAGCCAAACCAGGAGGTTCGGACCTACTCTTGTACCACACAACTTTGAAACAATTAAATCAGTTTTTCCTTGCCCCACCAGCTGCACTAAATAATCCATGTCCCAGCTATTATCCACCATGCATTGTTTCACAACTAATGATGGGCAGTCCACAATCCATTGTTGCTCACATAATGGACTAGAGTCCAGCCATTTGTCCCACCAAAAGGATATATTTCCTTGTTTGACTAGCAATTTAGAATGCTTAATCACAGAAGGAACTTCACAAACCACCATATTCCATAAGCGAGTTCCCCTAGTATGGGGAACTATCGAAATATGTTGGCCTTTAATATATTTTGACTGAAAAAACCTCGTCCACAAAGAATCTGTAGTAAATAGATTCTATGCAAACTTTAGACGCAAAGATTTTTGGACATCATTCAAATTTCTCAAACCAACACTCCCCTCATCAACTGGTTTACACAGTTTTTCCCAACTGACCCATTTTCTTTTAGATTTTCCATCTACTGAGCCCCAGAAGGAGGAGCTAAGCAACTAGTGTAAAGTTTCAATAACCAACTTTGGAAACTGAAGGATAGCCAACAAATGCACCAGCATAGTAGATAGAACATGTTTCAATAAAATAAGATGAGCGCCCAAAGATAGAAATCTGACTTTCCAGTCTTTGATCTTCTGACATATATGTTGAACCAATTCCTAAAAGTAAATCCCCTTCACTCTTCTAGAAATAATAGGCACCCCTAAGTATTTAGTTTGGAATTTTCCTTCTGAGAAACCCGTGAAAGACAAAAGCTCACGACGCCTATGAACCAAAATTGAGGACTTTGTTTCATTCACTTGCTGTCCCGACCACAATGCATATAATCCAAGCATAGCTTTAGTCTCCTTAACCGACTGTCTACCATTATTTGTAAAGATCACCATATCATTAGCGTAGAGTAAATGGGAAATGAAGGGCACCCTTCTCGGATGAGTAAAACTACCAATTTTTCCTACCTCAAATCTTTGTTTGAGAAGCCAAGAAAAAACTTCATCCACAAGAATGAACAAATAAGGGGAAAGGGGATCCCCTTTCGAAGCCCCCTACTACCCTTGAAGAAACCTTTAGCCGTCCCATTCATAACAACCGAGCAATATGGCGTTGTAACACATTGGAAAAGCAATTGACAAACTTCTGCCAAGAACCCGAAAGCACTCAACACGTGAAACAAAAACTTCCAATCATTAGTGTCATATGCCTTGGCAATGTCTACTTTCATCAATATATTGCCCCCTCGAACTCGTTTATTTAAATCATGGATTAACTCTTGAGTTAGACTTAAGTTATAAAAATTTTTCATCTAGGGAGAAAAGCACCATGCTCCAAAGAAATAAAATGACTCAATAGAGGAGTTAATCGAGTCACCAAGATTTTAGATCAGATCTTATACATCAAAGAGTAAAGGCTTATAGGCCTAAATTTTTCAAAGGATGATGGGCTTGAAACTTTGGGCACTAAGACAATAAAAGAGGAAGTATAAAACCTGGAAGATGAAAGCCCTTAAAAAAAATACAAATTGCCTCCATCAAATCAGACTTCACCGATTCCCATCAGTATTAAAAAAACCAAGAGCCAAACCCATCACCAATTCCCATCAGTGTTGAAAAAACCAAGAGCCAAACCCATCAGGCCTGGACTACTGTCCACTGAAATAGAGAACATTTACATTGTGTGTTTGTTAAAGATCATTTGGGATAAATATATAAAGCCTCTGATCCCTAAATACGAAGTCTTTCTATCAACAACTCCACGAAAAAGTTGGATTTAATCTCTCACGCAACCACCATGGTCGTCAAGGGTTAAACGAAATAGTGATAAAAGAGGAAAAGGTCTCCTCTACTAGGGTTTTTGTCTTGTGCGAAATGGCTTCTACAAGGGCCCCCCAAGGCAACTCGGCACCGACCGCGAGACCATGGTCGTTTGTGGACATGGTTTCGCATACTCCTATGCCCTTACCTGAGATGGATATACCTCTTTAGAGCATTGATAATGGATTTTTTATCTTTATCTTTATTTTTGAATTTGAAAAATATGCTTATAAAATCATCTACATTGGCATATGCATATGTAAAATTATAAATAAATTGCTACCGTTTTTATTCAAAGATAAAGAACCCCTTTTCATCTTTAAATAATATTTTTATTATTATAATAACATGAGAAAAGAGTAATATATTGAACGTACCAGCTTAAGAATTTTAGGAAAAAAATAATAATAATATTTTATTATTATTTGATCAAAAATTACATAATCTAATATAAAAATTTTTCTTATATTTAAAATCAATTTTCAAAAGATATAAATTTATATATGAAAATAAAGAATCATTGGCAATGTTCTAAGGCCTCCAAAAACAATCAATGGCGAGTTGTGCGTGATGTTCTCTCCAGAGGAAATTCAAAAATCTACAAGGCCTTTTGTCTACTCTCTTGTTATGAAGTTTTTGCATAAGAGACCTAGCTTGGATGTGATTAGATCCTTCGTGTGGAATCATTAGGGTCTGGTGTCTCAGCCTGTGATTTCTGGCATGAGGAAACCGAAAAATATCTTTCTTCGCTTCTCGAAGGAGGATGACTTTCTCAAGGCATTTTCTTGGGAAGCCTGTGAGGTTGAAGGAGTACCTTACAGATTATTCCATTGGACAATAGATTTCTCTGAGGATATAGAGCCTTCCCGTGTCCTAGTTTGTGTGTTTATGCTGGGGTTGCTCCTCAATTTCTATCATGAGGCTAATCTAAAGAATTTAATAGTGCTGTTTGGTCGGTACATTCGTAGGGAAAATAGCACTTGATGTGCTACATGAACGGATGGTGCCAGGGTTTGCGTGGAGATGATGTGGCGATGGAACCCATACAGGGGTTTTGGATTGGTGCTCCAAGGCAACCCAGTAGCAGATTCCAGGTCATTGAATTCAAAAATTTGCCTGCTTTTTGTACTTCTTGTAATATTCAAGGGCATAATGAGCGTACTTGTAAGAAAACTACTTCAAAAGGGGAAAAGGTGAACATGGGAAGGAGGCTATGAAGTGGGGGAAGAAATCTTTGGGAAATAAAACTGATCAGAATGTGGAGAATAGGGTTGATGTTAATACTCATATTGAAACCGAGAAAGAAGAAGGGGAAATAGTAGTCGAAAAACAGAGTGGGATGGAATTGAATGTGATGAATTCAATTGCGCCTGAAGCTGTATTTATGGCAGGGGACAGTAATGCGATAAGGAAAACATGGTTATTACTCAGGTAGTGGAGGAAGGAGGAGGGATGTTTGAAGCTGTAGCTGTGCAGGCTCAGGAGGCAGTTGGCCCTACCCCTGCTGGGGCCCCTTCCATTGGTGAGGCAATAGGAACGAATGTCTGGTCAGAGGTCCAGAGGATGATGCCGACTTGCTGATCTCTAGGGTAGCTTTGACATAGATTTCAGATGGAGTCACTCATGAGGAAACCAGAAATCTTGATGGTCTCGAAAAAGAGGGTAATGTTGGCAAGGCAGATAATATGACCCCAGATGAGGGACCCAAAATTGTTAAGGAAAATCCTAAGGCCATCGCTGGTCAAAAATAATTTTTTTTAATTTTTTTTTTCTTAATGATTAAGAAAAAATTGTTTAATATTATTATAAATTTTTTATATTTTTTAAAAATATTTAAAAGTAATAAAAAATGATTTGAAAAAAAATAAAAAAGTAAAAAAATTTTTTTGCCTAGCGGTGGCTCCCAGCAGCCACCAGCAGTAACTGTAGCACCGCTCAATTGTTAATGATATGGAGAATGAGGCTAGGAGGAATTTTCAGACTGGCTTTGATAATGAGATAGAGGAACCGTTGGAGCATCCCAATAAAGATTCGACTTATGCATCTGATAAGGAATGTCTTCAGTATAAAGATATGGAACCTCAAAAGAGAAGCTCCACCTGGGCTCAAAGCAAGCCTCCCAGACTTGACTTATGATGAATCCTATTTTGTTTTGGAACTTACAAGGTTTAGGAGCCTTGAAAAGAAGACTTTGTAAATTGATTCATAAATATAAACCTGGTATGATAAGCATTGCTGAACCTTTCTCTTTTGATAGTAAAATGTGGAAACTGAAAAAAGTACTTGATTAATGGATGGATGTTCCAATGAAGTTCAAAGGGGTAAGCTGTGGCTTTTATGGAAGGAAGGGGTGAACATAAAGTTGATGTATAATGGCCCTCAACATATTATGGTGGAGCTTACGGAAGAGAATAGGTGTGTTTATATTTCATTTGTCTATGCTCGATGTACTCAACAAGATCGAAAGGTGCTATGGGAGTCTTTAGAGACTAATGTTCTGAATAATCAACCTTGGGTGATACCTGGGGACTTCAAAATCATTTGGAATGATTCTGAACGGAGGGGAGGAAGTCCCAAGGCTCGGTTGGCTATGGAAGACTTCAACAGCTTCATTGATTCTGTTGGATTGGCGGAAATGCCTTTTATTGGTAATAGCTTCTCCTGGTGCAATGGACAACTTGGTTTAGCTCGTACTTGGGCGCTGCTTGACAGATCCTTTATAAACTCCGTTGCCCTAGTGGAATTCCCACATGCAATTCCTTTCTCGTATCTTTATCAACCATGCTCCAATGATTTTTTGGCTGGAAAAAGCGTTGGTCCCATATGGTGTTCCATCCTTTAAATTTCAACAAATGTGGGTGTAGCATGAGTCCTTCATGGAGTGTGTTAAAAAATCGTGGGAGGATGATGAAGTACAAGGCAAGGGTCTCTATCGGCTGGTCAGAAAACTTAAGAAGATGAAGGGAGTATTGAGCTTATGGAACAAATCAACTTTTGGGCACACAGAGGTAAATATTCAGAAACTTGAATCTCGGATTGAAATATTAGAAGGATCTTGACAGCATGTTTACTTAGAGGAAGATGAGCTAGATCTATTGACGTCCCGTTTGGAGTTAACCATTTGGCAGCAATGGGATGCTACCCGATTAGCCCAACAGTGCAAACAATCTTGGCTTAAAAATGGTGAGGCGAATTCGCAATTCTTTAGGGCTTTGCAATGTCATAATAAAACTGTGGTACAGGAAATGACTCTTAGAGATGGCCGAAAACTTAGCTATTCTGAAGAAATCCACAATGAAATTGTGAAATTTTTCTCTGAACTTTTAGCATACAAACATAGTGCTCAATTACCGTACTTTTCTCATCTTATGAGTTTATTGATATTCGAGGAAGAGAATGACTAGTTTTGTAGGCTCCCTTCAACCCAAGAAATAAAGGAAGTTCTTTTCTCCATTCCGGTTAACAGTAGTCCAAGTCCTGATTAAAGAAGGTGCTTTCATCCCTGGTAGAAGTATTTATACCATACCCTAAGTTTGGTGATTAACAACATTCATAAATGTATTAGCAATTTTTTCTGGGGTGTTAAAGAAGGAAAGCCGAAAAAGCATTGGTGTGCTTGGAAGAGAATTAGTCTGCCTTGCAAAGAGGGCAGTCTTGGCATTAAAAATCTTTTTGAAGTCCAAAAATCTCTTCAAATGAAGTTTGCCTGGAAGCTTAGTAAGGATGATTCTCTCTGGTCAATTTTCTTCCAGGCTAAGTACGTTAAAAAAAATCATCTCTCTCTTGTGAATTCGAACAAAGGCAATAGATTTTGGAGAATGATAATTTCGTGCAAGCCGGAGGTTCTAAAAAATTCCAAAGGGCATATTAAAGCGGGGAATATTTCTTTTTGGAGAGATTCTTGGTTGGACGATGGCAGTCTTTGTGATAGCCTTCCTATCATGAATTTTCCTAATATTAGAGTGAAGGATCTAATACTGGAAAATGGTTGGGACATTGAACTTCTTCAAAACTTATTGGGTGTGGAACAAGCGGAGGTTGTTTTCTGTACACTTTGTAGATCTAGAGAAGGTGGGAATGTGTTGGTTTGGAAAGGTAACTCGGATGAGAGTTTTTCCACCAAAAGTGCCTGGGACATTATTCGTGTTAAATCTACTAAGCTTCAATGGACACAATGGGTTTGGCATTCTAGCTTACCAAAGAAGATTTCTGTTATGGCTTGGAAAGCATTTAATCATGCGCTAAGTGTTGATGACAGAATCATAATGTTTGGTATCCCTCTTGCTTCTAAATGTGACTGTTACCTTCATGGAGCTCATGAAGATCAAGATCATGTGTTGGCTATGGGTGATTTTGCTAAAGAAATATGGAAGAAAGCCAGCGTGCTTGTGGGTATTCCTTTTGTTCCTGGAAGGGGATGGCAAGATGTAGTTGCTGTGTGGTTCCAAAAGACTACAAAAAGTTCACAAATGGGACAGTTGATGGGCTCAATTCCGCTTATGATCATCGGGAGAGCGGGTGCTGGAGGGGTGATCAGAAGGTCCAATGGTGACTTGGTTCTTGCCTTTGCGGTTCACATTGGGCATGGCACAAACACTTTTGCAAAAGGCATGGGCTTATTACACGGCCTGCAGCTAGTGAAGAATCTGGATATTACTAATATAAAAGTGGAGATGGATTCTATGCTTTTGGTTCAATGGGTGAAGAAAGTAAGACGTGGTTTTTGTGGTACTTTGAAGATTATTGGGAGGAGATTTTAAATATTTTGGCAGGGTTGAACTACTCTATTTATCATGTCTATAGGCAAGGTAATTATCTGGCAGATTTTTTGGCGCGCATCGGAGCTGAGGGACGTAGTTGCATATAGAACTTATAACGATATTCCTTGTTTGTTAACAGGTTTGCTTAAAACGGATAAGCTGTGGCTTCCTTATTTGAGAATATCTTAAAATATAGGTTGAGTTTGCTTTTTTGATATAGAGCTAGTATCCTTTCAACCACGGTTTTCCTCTACTAAAAGTGAGGGTATCAATAAACACCGAAGGTTCCATCCTCCTTGATTTAATATATATATATATATATATATAACGCTTCTCAAACTATCACATTAATTTCCAATCACCCCCAAAATTGTCAATTCTAACAATCATTCCCTCAAATTATGAAAAGTTAGCAATCTCCCCCCTCCATAAAAAATTGGCAGATACCCCTTGTTAAAACATTAGAAATTTAACAACAAATTTTGAAAAACTCCAAGATTTTTTAAAAAAATAATCAAAAACCCAAGACTTGAGAAACGTAAAAGCACTTAGTATTTTCAAAATATATTTCTTAAAAATATCTCTTTATTTTTTAGAATAATTATTTTTATCTTTAAAAAAGTATATATGAAAAAATATTATTTAAAACTTATTATTTTTATTTGTTAGGGTTATTTGGTAATTTTTAAAATAATCTTAGGGGTAATTTTGTCTTCTTAAGAGAAAAGAGGCTACATTGCAATTTTTTTTGGCAGTTTAAGGCAATTGATTGTCAAAATTGATATTTTGAGGATGTGATTGTAAATTGCCCAGTTTGAGAGGCTTTGTATATTTTCTCCTATAAATATAAAACACAATTTCATGTATTTAAAATCATATATATAAATATAAATGAATTTAAAGTATAAATTCATGACTTCTTTCGATAAGGTGAAGGTAATATAAATCTAAAATTATATACAATGCAATTCAAGAATAAAAAAATATAATATGAATCTAAATAATTTCAGTACGAATCATGCATTTCATGTATCTGACTTCAAATATGAAGAAAATATACTTAAGGTATAAAGTCAATGCTATACCTTAAGTTATTTATTCTCTTATTTCTTTGTTATCCTAGGGCATAGTACTTAAACATTATTGATTTGTTGATTTTTTTTTTTCCGTTATAAAGATGATTGATCACTCTAAACCTAGAATATTATAAGTTCTACTGCACTGATAATTGGATTTGTTAACTTTTGCTTGCTAAAAAGGTATGCGCATTCCATCCATGCCACCTCCTACTAGTAATGAGATTCGTTTGAACGTTTCAAATGGAGAACAATACCAAAACAATAAAAAAGATCAAAATATCATATCAGGTATGCTAATTTTACCTTAGCTTACAGCTTTCCTATAGTCTTCAGTTTTTCTTTTGTGATAATCAGCTATGATCTAATTATACTTGGTATATAAGATTTTTATAGCATGGAATTTTACTCCTTTGAAGCCACATCATTTATTCGTCTCAAACGACGCTTATTTAGTCCAAGAGTAGTATTGATTGATGCAGCTATGGAATTTCAATTTTGCAAGTTTGTTTTCTTTATATATATATATATATATATTTTGTATAAGATGATCATAAATGTAAAATAGTTATTATATATATAGTTACAACTTACAACGATGGAGAAAATAGAGTAATAATTTTCAAAATAGAGTAAATAACAGTCAAGCTAATATGGAGAAAAGATTTTTAACGTCCATAGTTCATCATTTTCAAAAATCTAGAAGTCGTTCCCTGGATTATCATATACAGACAAGTACTCATGCAACCGTATAATGCATAAGAAATTTGTTATTTGTAAAGAGTTTTTTTATAAATAAAATAAAAATTTTCATTCTTCGATTACTAAAGTACGTATGAATTAATTAGGTATAAATATATATGAAATGTTGTAATTAACATTTTAAAAAATTCATGTCTTTTAAATATATTTACTAACTTTACTTTTCATTAATATAAGAATGGATGATGCATGTGGTATCAACATGAACAAATGCCCTACTTCCAAATTAAGTTATATATGCTAGCTACAAGTTAGTAATCTAATTTGATATATTATTATTTTTAATTAGTTAATTAAAGCTATATAATATGGTAGTAATTAAGACAAATAACTGAGAAGTAACATTAATGGTGTAGCTTTTTACAGCAAAGCTAGCTCATGTACGTAGGTAAAAAAAGAAATATTTTGCTTATAGCTTTAAATTTTTAATTGTTGGTGTAAAAAAAGAAATTGTATTTTGCTTATAGCTTTGTTGTATATAATAAAGTTCCAGCGCTCACTACACAATTTTTTTTTTTCTTTGCAGTAATGTCAAGAAGTTGTGCTGTAGGAGTCCTCAACTTCTTTGGTATACCTCGTACACTCCATCAAATTAATCATTCACTGATTTTGTTTTGTTTTTTGTTTTTGTTTTTTATTATTTTATTTATAATTTTCATCTAGTTAACTAATTGACAATGTCTCAATCATAATTGTCGAAGGAATCACGCAGTTGTACGAAATGCAGAAGATCCATGAGCAGTACAATGAACTTCTTTATCAAATGTGTAAAGTGATATCAGAATCAAAAACTCAGCAACTTATAGATGGTCTGGTTTATTCTGCCATTTGCCGGGCTACCACGAACGGGATTTTCGAGTTTGTTTCTAAGATGCTTGAAACGGACTTACGATTTATATGGGTCCGTGATAAAGATGAAAGAAACATATTTATGCTTGCTGTCTTGCACCGTCACGAAAAAATCTTTAGCATTCTGTACTCCCAGCATACGATGACGAACTACTACTCCTTGACATGTTTATTAGATATCGATGGAAATAACATATTACATATGGCAGGGAAGATGGAACATCCCACTAGGGTTACTCAAATCTCAGGGGCAGCTTTACAAATGCAAAGAGAGTTACAATGGTTCAAGGTCCTCTCTCTCTCTCTCTCTTCTCTCTGTCTCTCTCTCTCTTCCCCATGTTGTAGGTGATTAGCTAAAAAAAGAAGTTTATAAAATGACTAGCTCGTAATTTGTAGCCTTACACAATTTCTTGAGATTTGTGCAGTGTTTGGGAGTTGAACTTAATTAACAATTCCGTCATACTCCTAGATTGGAACAAGACTATTCTCTCAAATTCTTATTCGAACTTCAGTACCTCAAGTGAAACCAAAATAAAAATATGAAGTAGGCCTTTCCAACAAGACTCGACCCCGAGTCTACATTAACTTTTCAGCTTCATGGTAGAGAGAAAGAAACACCAATGCCATATTGAACATCTATTACATGAAGGTGAAATATTAGTCTTTTATAATTCCTCCAATTCAAAGTCATCCTGTTGTGGTCTGATCTTCTTATTCCAAATTGGGACTGCAGGCATGTTGGCATTTCGGACCTTGGACAATATTTTAACAAGTAAAAAGCATGAAATGAAAGATTGTCATGAGACCTTTTCTGTCTTTATATTTTGATCATGAGGTCCTAGAAGGCAGAGGTTGAGGTACTGGGATATACAAGGATTAATGGTCTTATAGAATATCAATTTCAGTCATCTTCTCTATCCTTGTACATGTTTGAAAAATATATACATACACGTGTGTGTGCGTGTACATGTGTGTGTGTATATGTAAGGACTTAATTAGCACTATATATTCAATGGAGCTGATGACGATTTAGCATGGACTTGGTAGATTAATCTAATTTGGAAGCATTGACCTTATAAATTACCATTTTTTCTGTGTAAGGTTAGATTTTCAGTCTTTCTAATACTATACATGCAGGAGGTAGAGAGAATTGTCCATCCCAGGGATAGGGAAAGTATCAACAATGATGGTTTCACTCCCCAACAATTGTTTACGAAGAACCACAATAACATGATGAAAGAGGGAGAGAAATGGATGAAGGGCACATCAAAGTCATGTATGGTGGTGGGTGCTCTCATTGTTACCATTATGTTTCAAGTGGCCTTTACCATTCCATGCAGTAACAACCAAGATACGGGCTTGTGTAGGGTCTTTATGATATCTGATACCATGTCCTTATTTTCATCCTCAACTTCAGTCTTGATGTTTTTGGGAATCCTTACCTCACGTTATACAGAAGATGATTTTCTCGAGTATTTGCCAAGGCAGATGATAATAGGCCTTTCCACTCTCTTTTGCTCTATTGCGACCATGATGATAACCTTTGCCAGTGCTCTTTTAATCATCCTACACGAGCAATCAAGGATGCCAATTCCTCTCATTTGTTTGGGTGGTGTTCCAATCATTCTATTCTTATGGATTCGGTTCCCCATCCTTAAAGATATGATCATTTCAACCTATGGGCCAAGCATATTTGACAGGAAAATCAAACTGAAGTTATAAAGCCGCAATATGAGATCATCATGTATATTTCACTACAACATTTGTTGGTTTTTTCTGCATGGGTATTTAGTCAGAAAAACTATAGTCGTAGTGGCAACCGCTCTTTTTCCACTAACTCTATCCGTGGGAGATTAGT
The DNA here is from genome assembly GCA_011037825.1 of Carya cathayensis. NCBI lineage: Eukaryota > Viridiplantae > Streptophyta > Magnoliopsida > Fagales > Juglandaceae > Carya > Carya cathayensis. The sequence continues at coordinate 101,693 of QGSO01000714.1, read as the reverse complement.
GTCTTAAAGTTGGTGACACTAAGTCTTTTTTTCCACTAAATCGTGAACTAGAGGCAAAATGTAACGTTTTCCCACTAAGTAGATCGTGGAGAAAGCCAATGTTATTGATGGCAAATGGTTACTCAAATCAATTTGTGTTGGTGGGAAATACTAGTTTTGCCACGAAATGTGTTGGTGGAATTTATATTTTTCATGAACGCATTTAGTGGGAAGACATTTTTTTTGACCAAAGACTCTCATCAATAAAATTGGGACAATACGCATTTTAAGACCAAATGACCTCGTGGGTAAAGTGTATTTTGCATGACACTATGTTGTGGCAATATATACTTTACACATGACACAGCATAGCGAGTAAAAGATAGAAATATAATTTTTCTGTTTGATTTTGTCACTAAAAATTATTGTTTCATGATATTTGTTTGTGGGAAAAAAATTTTGCCCACTTAGAAGTTTTTGTAGAATTTGATATGTGGGCACCATTCCATTTGGTGGCTTAATAAGAATTTTGTTTCTGCTTTCAATAGTGGGAATAGAGTTTTTGTCACCTGTTTAGTTGTGGGAAATACTACAACATAATGTAGTATTCATGCTCTTCTAAAATGGTCTTTTCTCACAATATTTGCTTAAATCAAAATGCTAGATATGTAGATTATGTATTGAATCTGCCATCACACATATAGATATAACATAACTAGTGTCAATCACTTGGAGTACTCCACATTCTTTGGTTGCAACTATATATATAAAACTTTGAAAAACATCATTCCAATATTGAAAGACATCAACCCATGGTTGGAGATACATCAATGTTTGTAAGGTAGGGAGTTAAAGAGGGAAGTCTACATTTTCCCAAGTCACAGCAGTGCAATCAACTATTACAACCCATATGGAATAACATAAATTCCATGTATACATAATATCTGATGTTCTAGACGCATGAGGGATTCACAAGATCCAGTTCCAGTTCATCTTCCCAGTAAAACACAGCAAACAATGCCCTTCATCCATACATACAACATCATGCTAGGAAGTACCTACAAACCATATCAAATCAATGTGCTTGCAATAAAATATTCATAAATCCAGCATGAATACAAACCCTTTGGCTAACCCAAATTCATCCAACTAATGCTTACATACCAGATTGATGTATTTAAAACCCATCATACCCAAGCAAGACTTTAAAGTTTAGGAAGCTGTCATTTCTCCTGCATTTACCCTTTTTTTAACCAGCATTTCATAACAGTAGCATGTATAAAGGCATACCATCATTTTCTAATTTACAAAGATTACTCCTACCAAACTTCAATGACTAAATAACCAAAAATCCTTATGAATACAGACCCTAGAATGCAACCCAAAATCAATCCAACTATATATAGTAACAAGATGTCATGCAAACCCACATACCCAAGCAAGAATTTAAAACTATGTAAATGCCATTTCTCCTGCATTTACCCTCATTTTTTTACCAGCATTTTTTAATATAAACATGTATTAAGGCATAGTAACTAATGTTGCTTTTATAATGGGAAGGTTGTAATTTATTTATTTTTCCCTTTAGGATTTATATTTTCTTCGAGTTAGATTACTTTAACACTCATGTTATTTTCTAAAAATTGTTTCTTATTTGTTATGTTTAATGGTAGTTTTTGGTGGGTGCAGTGAAGTAAATTGCTAAATTCTGGACTATGATAATATTTTTAGTTGGAATTGTTGAATGTTACTTATTATATACTCATTTTGGTTCATGAACATATGAGAATTCATTGATATCATTTAGTTTCTATTACAATAATTGAAAGTTGTTTAGAGTAGCAATGTTGTAAGAGCTTGAATGTATTGTACATTTTATTGTGAAGATAGTAGTGATGACATAAAATTCAATTTGCAACGACAAAGTTTTGTTACAAAAAGTGACTATTAGCAACTTATCATGTATGTCTTTCTCCAACTTACATAAAAAGTTTATCGAGGTTATGATTAAAAAGAAAGACTGATCTCTAATATGCATTAATATAAGTTAGTTCCAATTGCTTCATCATATATATTTTAATTTCATATTTGTAGGTTTTATTTAAATACTTTGTAGATGTGATCACTAATTCTATTCAATGTTATACTTTTATACTTTTAAACAAAAACTTAAAGAATATTCGTGTTAATTAGCTTTACTTGTAAAATTCCTTAATTTTAACTAAAAGTAAAGGAAATTTGTTCCAAATTAGTATCAAAAGTAACAAAATCTGAGAAATGGAAGTGTTTTGCCATTTCAATGAGTATAATTGGTCATAATCTTTTTTATTTATATATATTTTTTATAATATCATTATTTGGTATTAAGGAATAATTTTATTTTAAGGTCTATACACCACACACTATCCACGGGGTATAATTTAATTTAGAAGTTAAATTTTAAAATTTGAATCTTACAAATTAAATTACGTCATGCAGATAGTGTGGAATGTAGAGGTATTAGAATAACATTTCTCAATATTAAATGATTATAAAATGTTTTGTTATGTTTATCAAACAATTATTTAATATCATTTCATGAGATGTTGAAAGAATGGTGATTAGAATATCATTTTGCCTTGGTTAGTATTTGTGTGAGGAGTCATGTTGTTTACAAGCTAGTCATGTAATACACCATTTATTGTGAGATTAATTATATTAAGACAATGAGTTTATAAATAGTTTTTATGTAAATTGATGTGATGGATCAATAGTATGGTTGATATGTGAGAAAAAAAGACTTGCAAATATATCTATTCTTTCTATTAGTAGGTATTGCCAAAGGAAGGGATCTAGTGTTCCCATGAGTGATGCATCCTTTGCTCTTTCTCCAAAATGTTCATACATTAATGCGATGTTGTATTAGATATATGCATATGTTTGATAGCTTACTAGTATTTTAAAAAAAATTGCTTAGTTTTAATATCAAGAGAGATGATTATATGAAGATAACACAAATCTTTTATCTTCTTCTTTTTTTGTGTCGTTATTTTAATAGATATCTTACGGTATGTGAATTCGATACGATAATTTGGGTATTGGTACTATATAATATAAGGCTTAATTATTTAATTTCTTGAGTCACTTGTGGGTGAAGTTGTGTAAGTATCTAACGATTTGTATTATGTTTTGTTGAGAAGTATTCCAACTACCTTAAAAAGGCTATAAAATTCAATGATTTTAAAAAGACAAGTGGGGGCGAGGGGATAAAAGCAAAACAAAATAAGTGGGGCCACGACCCATATATAGTAAAAAGTATGTTGACTCATGTCTCATAATGGTTGGAAAGAAGCTTATGACATTAATAAAAAATAAATTAATAGTGGGAATGAGTAATTGACTCTTAATTGGTTTATATTTAAGGCTTATTGTTATTTTACATAAATATATTTGTTTTTATTTTTACCTTTTTGGTATGAGAGTACCCTTACAACACCACAGGTCCACAGCCACACCACTTGGCACTGATAAAGTAAAGTGACATTTCCATTAAAAAGAAGGGAAAAAATAAAAATAAAAATAAAAATAAAAAAAGACATCTCATGAGCTTTGTGGAGAGCCATCCCTTGTAAAACTTCTCTTAAAGTTGCATGCCAAAAGCAAATTCATTGGTGCAAAAATGAACTTTACCTCAAAGTTAACAAAAAAGGAATTATGGGAGACAAACAGAACTCAACACATAAATAGCATCCAATGTTTAAATAGGACAATTACGACGTGAATGAGTTCAAATATATTTTTTTTCTTAAATGATTTTTATCATAATATAAAAAGTAAGAGAAAAAATTACACCCTGATCATACAGAATGATCTAATACTTAAGGCCAAATCGATCATTTGGAGCCTTAAAAATGCGTGTGTGAGAAGGCACGACCAAGTTTTCCTTAAAAAATTATCTTGGGTCCATATATGATGGACACCTCAACTTACTTCATACATCTTAAATCAATTATAGATGAAACTTACTACCTTCTAGAAAAAAAGTTATACTAATTTCAACCTGTTTCATACATTTAAATATATATCACAGCCTATTTATATTCAAATAAATCTCAATGTAACTCATAAAATATTACTATTCATTAATCAACTCAGATCATTCGAAATCATTTCAACATCTAAACGCAGTCTAAAATTAAAGTTTCAATAAAATTTAAAGAGATTGGCTTCGTCTAAAGAATGATATGAGATTAAAAAATCTGTGAATAATAGTGAAATGATTTGAGTTAAAAATGTTTTATTAGGTTTTGAAAAATGAGATATAAAAAGTTGAATAAAAAATATTATTCAAAGTGAAAATATTATTAGAATATAATTTTTGTTTAAAATTTGAAAAAGTTGAATTGTATTTTCTGTATTGTTTGGAAGTTTAGAAAAATAATAGTGATTAGATGAAAAAGTTAACGATTTAAAATTAAAAAATATTTGTATTTGAATTATGTTTGGAAAGTAAATTATGATAAATTTTGAGATAAAATGAGATTTTAAGTTATCGTTTAAAATCTATGCCTTAAAGTCTTACAGAGATAAATATATAAAGTGAGTTTTACAATTTTTATTTTTTTATTTTTATATTGGAGAATTCGGGGGAAATCTATGCCTTAAAGTCTTACAGAGATAAATATATAAAGTGAGTTTTACAATTTTTATTTTTTTATTTTTATATTGGAGAATTCGGGGAGGGGTATCTAACCCAAGACCTCTCTTATAGAAGTTGGGTCTCATATTATCTAAGCTACATGCTCTTTGCAAGTTGTACAATAATTATAAGTATTTAATATTAATAAAAAATCTAAGTTGGCAACAATAATTATAAATATTATGTAACTCATTTTATATATTTTATATCTTAAAATTTGGAAAAAGTTTGAGAAGATGCTAATGGATAATGCATTACCTTAAAAAGGCAATAATTACAACAAGAATTAAAAAGGAAATACAATCAGAATGAAAAAGAAATCGGTAGGTGATGCAGCAGATCAGAACCAAACAAATAGCTTAGCTTAAAGCCCCCAATTACCCCCCCAACCCCCTTCCCAAAGTTAGACAAAACTGCCTCTCCCTTTCAAAGGTACTTTCGTCCATTAAAGCTGCCAAAAAGGGTACAAACGTCATTCAGAGAAGCCGCGACGAACTCGTTTTGTCACGTGCTCCGTCATCTGCCGGAAGTACGGAATGCCCCCAAAATGAATATGAAAAATAATATTGGTAAGATTTGAATAATATTATTACTAACAACTAATAACTTGTATATAAAATTATATAATAAAATAATATTATTTTAAATTTAATTTTAACGTTTATTTTTTATTTGATGTGTTTAAATATAATAAAAAATATTATTATATTTAAAGTTTTCTATTGTTAACATATCACTACCATTTGAAAAAAATTAATAAATTTAAAATTTATATAAAAAATTATTTTTTAATAATAAATCTCGCAATCTTTTACTATTACTCAATGATTACAGCATCTTTGGGTAATTTTTGCATAATCTTGTTAAAAAATTAGGAGAAATATGGGATACACATAAACCAATCAATTTTTTATAAACATAATATGCTCTTATTTAAAATTTAAAAGGTAGAAAATAAATAAATACACATTTGTTACGTTATGTAATATTTGATTATTTTCCATCTTAAATTCTAGAAACTTGATACTCTTGCCTTGTTTCATAATATCATATTATTAAAAATTAATACTTACTTAAATGCTTTTAGTGAAATAATAACATTTTGTGAATTATATTGCATGAGAAATTAATAATTTTTTCTCATTTTTTTGCCTTGATTTGAAATAACCTCTTCTTAGGTTTTTTTAAGGTTTAAAATCACAAAATCTCATGTGAGTTTTTGGATTAATATTAATTATTTAATAAATAATGTAGAGTTTATTTCATATATTTATTTCTCTCTTATTTAAATTTTAGCCCATTTATTATTAAAAAAGGGTTAAATAATAATTTTGATAATCTATTTCCTTATAGAAACTGATTATTTATTTTTTAATTTTTATTTACCTCATAAGAACTAAAGAAACAAAAAACCAGAAAAACGATTTTTTTTTTCCAAAAAATAATTATAGTTTTAGATGGGTAAGCCGCACTCCACAGTTCCCTTTTATCCGCTCGCTTTGTCGTCTCTCTCGTCCGCATTGACCCCAGTCGTACTTTAGCATTTGTCTTTACATGTTTGCTAACGTGTCCTTCTATTCATATCATTCACCTCCCCCTTCTCACTCTCTCTCTTGCCCTCTTCATGTCTGTTTTATTGCACTGAGATTTAACATTATCTTCCGAGGGGCAAAAGGACAGATTAGGGGCAGTTTGCTTTGGAATGATGTGTTAAACAAGTGATCTTATTGAGAGAAAGAGATACTAGAAGTAAGATTAAGTGCCTGTTTGGTTTTCAATATATGAGGGCTCGCGAAGTGGGTGTTTTATGGTTCTCAAGAAGGATCTGTAATTGGAGTGTTTCTTTGAGGTTTTTCTGTTGAACCTTTTCTTTGAAGGACCAGTTTTGATGGCCGGGATTAATGAAGTCAACCGCAATGAGTCCAAGGTATTATCTGGATTTATGCTTGATTTGTTCAATATCCGGACTGCATATCTCTTGTTTTGTGAGAGTTCTTGATGATTATGGGTTCAAATATGGAGGCTTTTGATGGGTTCATTTCGCCTTTTGGGTTTCCTTGGGCATTGCTCTTTTGAAGTAGTGATTTTTCCTTTCGAAAGTTGATTTCTGTTTTCTTATCTTTTTATTGGATTAGTTTCATTTGGGTTTGGGGCAGTTTCTTTTAGTTCATTGATGCTTGGAACTTTGGTTTCTGTGTGGTGCTTTTGTTCTTTAAAGTTGGATTTCCCCCTTATTTTGGTATGGTAGTGGGAGAGGCGTTTTTTCTCTGTGGTTTTGCCCCTGAAACTTTTCATAGGATATTTGTTGTGCTCTGAGTGAGTTATGTCTTCATTACTTGGTTGTCTTGGGTTGGGTTTGTTATTTTATTTTTAACAAGTAGAACTTTTGTATTGTTAATTCAGTTTTGTTTTTGGAGTTTTTGGGTTCTCGATTGGATGTGAAGATCATGCTGTGAAGGAAGGTGGTTTCTTGCTTGTTTGTGAGTGTTGAGCTTATGTTTCTGTACTGGATGGTCGAATATCAGCTGATTTTTTGGAGAATATGATTTTGGTTTGAAGATTGTCTCGAAATGGTTTCTTGCTCGTTTGTGGGGTAGGGTTATGGTGCGGCTATTATTGTTGATTTCCCAATCAGTTGCATGTTGTTTCCTGATTTGTAAAAAAGGACAGAAAGTCTATTGAACATAATAATTCCAATCATGGCAAAATGGTCCTCTATTTATGATTAAATTGACTGTGATTTATTTCCGCTAGGTATATTTACTATTTTGTCATGTTAACCTATTATGCTGAATTGTGATGTTTTCTCATTTTTCTTTCTTTCTTTTTCAACGTTTTTGCTTTTGCGAAGATGGTTGTACCTCTGAATACATGGGTCCTCATCTCCAATTTCAAGTTGGCTTACAATCTTCTTCGCCGCCCCGATGGTACTTTCAACCGGCACTTAGCAGAGTTCCTTGATAGGAAAGTAACAGCTAATGCAACACCGGTTGATGGGGTTTTCTCATTTGATGTATTTATTAACAGAAGTACTAGCCTTCTTAGCCGGATCTATCGGCCGGCCCACGGGGAAGAACCTCAGATAAACATTGCTGATCTTGAGAAGCCTGTGACTGCTGAGGTTGTCCCAGTCATAATCTTTTTTCATGGTGGAAGCTTTGCTCACTCCTCTGCAAACAGTACCATATATGACACTCTATGTCGCCGACTAGTGGGCATTTGCAAGGCTGTTGTGGTCTCCGTCAACTATCGCCGTGCACCTGAGAATAGGTATCCATGTGCCTATGATGATGGATGGGCTGCGCTTAACTGGGTTAATTCAAGGACATGGCTTCAAAGTAAGGACTCAAAGGTTCATATATACTTGGCCGGGGACAGTTCCGGAGGTAACATTGTACATCATGTTGCTTTACAAGCAGTAGAGTCAAACATTGAAGTTTTGGGTAATATACTGCTCAACCCAATGTTTGGTGGGGAAGAAAGAACTGAATCTGAGAAGCGATTCGATGGGAAATACTTCGTTACTATTCGAGACCGTGATTGGTATTGGAGAGCTTTTCTACCTGAAGGGGAAGATAGAGACCATCCAGCATGTAACCCATTTGGTCCAAAGGGTAAAATCCTTGAAGGAATTAAGTTCCCAAAGAGCCTTGTTGTGGTGGCTGGTTTGGACCTTATTCAGGACTGGCAGTTGGATTATGTCAAGGGGCTTGAGAAGGCTGGCCAAAAGGTGAAACTTCTATATCTGGAGAAGGCAACAATTGGCTTTTACTTGTTGCCTAATAATAACCACTTCTATACTGTGATGGATGAGATAAGTACCTTTGTGGATTCCAACTGTTGATAGACTGAGCTTTTGCCTGTAGGCAGCCATGCGTAACAAATGCTTGACATTCCTGTTGGAATATTTAAGAGGATGTGTGTGGTAAATAAAATTGTTAGTAATACCACTTTCAATTGTCATGGCGTCACTGGTATTCTGTTTCATTGGGGTTTGGTTTGTCTTCCTGGTATAAGGAGGGCCAGGCTTGATTGTTGGGTGCAAAAGGTATGGTTCAGCATGTAGCTGGAGCAGGATGCTTTTTGTGGTGCATGTCCTTCTATCCGGAAAACTACAGTTTTGGTTTGATGAAATTTCTGTGGCGGCTGGAGCCACCTGACTTAGTTTAGCAGACACCAAATTTAAGATTACCCATTCTGCCTTCCAGCAATGCAGGGATGGATGGAAGACAAGAGTGATGGGGTACATTTGGTGGCCGATCAATCGGGATCAGTGCCTTGCTTGTGTTATTTTTTTGGTAATTGAAACGTTTTCCTTTAAATAGTGTTATAATATATATCTAATCCTAGAATTTGGACATTTTATCGTGAATGTGAATGGAAAAATGTCCATGATTTGTGCTCCTGCATCTTCGTACAGATGTTCTGGCTTTGATATGAAGCGTTTGCTTCTTTGCTTTTTCCCTTTTTCCCCTTATTTTTCAGTTTAGGGAAGTTTTCTATGTTGTGTTCATGTTTGGCAGTGTTCCTGTAATTGTAAATAGAATGCTGATTAACATTGACAATATTCCACTTAATTTGTTTCCCTGTCCTTGTTCCTTTGAATGTTTTGTCAATGCAGCAAAGACCTGTAGTGTAGTATTTCCTAGATGTCTTAAACTTCTAATGACAGACATACTAAGGGTAATATTTAGGCCTAATTAAATAGAAAAACTCTACTCATCATCCCTATAACATTTACCCGGTTTTATTTTTAAATTTTTTTTCCCATAGCAAGTATATGATATAGGGATGATGAGTAAAATTAATTAGTTTAACAGGAATATTAAAAAATGAAAAAAATAAAATATACGTGGTGTACGGTGTAGATAGCTGGGTAGCAAATCTGATTAAATAAGCGAATCTGCTGAAAGTTTGTATTGGATTTTGTAAAAATGGATTGGTAAAATTGAACACTTTGTTATAAAATTTTACAAGATACGTTGTTTTATATTTGGGTTTTTTGTTAAAATTGTTTTGGTTTTTGCATTTTTTTTCTTCAAGAATGGCTAATGATTAGTTACTTTTTTTTTTTAAATGAAATTTGTTTGGCTTAAAAACTGGAAAAAAAAAAATCTAAAAAAAAAAAAAAAACTCAAAACATAAGTAGGCAATATGCCGACAAAGCACCCTGGGAAAAATCTTTGGTTTATTGCATGTTTCTCATGCGTTAGAATGCTTCCAGCCTCGTAGTCTACCATCCAATCATTTCTTGATCTTTTAGGGCCTCCCAACTCATCCTTACATTTCAAATGAAATACATACTACCCATATTATAAAACCATAAGTAAGTTGATCATTGCACTTGTCATGATGTAAAATAACTAAAATACTCCTTTTGGGACAATGATGCTATCCATTTCATCTTCTCCATTTTAAGTGAAATCAATAGATCATTCATTTAGTATTAATGATGGTGTATGAGTTATAACCTTTGATCTTCCGTGATTAATGAAACAATCTCTTCCTCTGTTTTATTGATAAAAAAATAAAATGAAACAATCTCTCCCACTTCAAAATTCAATCACTAACATATATACAGATAAACCCCATACCACAATGGCCTTCAAGATGGATAACGTTGAAGCCAAGAAGAGGATTTGAACCACACAAGGAGATTGTTCCTCCAACTCCATAAAGACAATACACATCAGCACAAGACAAAACTGAAGCTTTTTTCCCCCCAATTTGAAGTTTTATCACAACAATCCCAGCTGATTGTGTAGTAAGACAATGTCAACATATGCCTTAGCCAACAATATCTTTACTTGCATTGATAACCCACCTATTGTAGGAGCATTATACTGAGATGTTGTAAATAACATCACAGACTGATCCAGACAGGGTATCAAGAAGGATATCTAAACACTTAACAACATTGAAACGTGGATTAACAACCCCATTAGTAGGTACTGGAGCCTCTCTTTCATAATGATCACATAATGACACACTTCACTGGAAAAGGACAAGTTCTAGCTGCATTTTTCACTCCTATTTTTCTCAATATTTTTCAAACAGTCGGGCACCAGAGCTGTGAAGAAAAAAACAGTAGGAAGAACAGATGCTAACATATAAGAGATTGTTTCATATCACCAAAAATGTAGTCAAAACATATTTGCTGAGATAGTATTTCAGCAGCTTTAAAAGAGACATTATTATCTAAAATCAAAAGCAAGTACCAAAATGGCATTAGTTTTTTTCTTCAACTGGAACTTGATTAGTTGATCTTAGAAGCAAAAGCAACTTTTCTCGATAATAAAAGATCAAAACTTAACCTCTCAGCGTCCTCTAGCAACATAAGCAACAGATGCTGCGGCAAAAATTGTAGTTGCAGAAGAAACCACAGTCCAGAAACTCTTCTGCTTATGTGCTTCGGCTACAGAGTTCTGCAGAAACCCAAGCTGTTTCTTCATATCTTCCACCATCTTCTCCTTGCTTCTGAAAGCAGTCTTGATGGCATCTAACTCCATATCATATGATTGAATTTCATCCTCTAGTTTCTGCCCATTGATAACCTCATCTCTCTTACCATCCCTATCGTCTTGAGAGTTACACACGAGTGCTGCAGTGTTCTTCACCATGCTCAATGCCAGCTCTGAATTAATCCCCGCTGATTCCATTTTAGCCTTCAGATCATCAACTCCTCGTTGCGCCTCAACAAAGTTTTTCTGCACCAAATCTTTTTCCTTTACCAAAACTTCCAAATGGTTCTCTATTGCCTTATTTTTCTCGATCAGATTCTCTTGCTCACTCCTCATCCTCCCTAACTCTTCCGCAGTTTCTTGAATCTTCTTTTCCTTCTCCAAAATCAATACCTCCATGTTTTTCACTTTCTCGTTCGCCTCATCAAAACCCTTTTGCAACTCATCCCTCTCAGGCCTAACTCGATCAAAAGCATCCTTATATCGACTAACTTCAGAGATTAATTGCTTGTTATTTTCTTCTTCATTTCTGCAAGAATCTCGCAATGTAGATACAACATTCCTTAATCTATCAACCTCTGTATTCAGCTGAACAATCTCAATCTCTTGGTTAAGCTTCAATTCCTCGATCTCATTTTTCTCTCGAATCAATTCCTCAATTCTTTGCTGCCTAAACTCTGATTCATTGCTAGTCATATCCAAAATCCTCCGGATAGAATCCCTTTCTTCTTTCAACTTCTCAATATTTCGTTCCTTCTCCCTCGTTTCTTCCACCAAGAAATTAATCTCCATCGCCATCTCCTTTTCCTTATCCACAGCCTCACCAATCCTCTTCTCCAATTCCAAAACTTTAGAGCGCAGAACCTCATCCTCCATCCGCAGATTCATGACAGTCTCACTCAATTCCCTCACTTCTTTCTCCGATTCAACAATCTTCACTTCAAGGTCACTTTTCTCCCTCTCAACCTCACCCCTCTCCCTCGCAAATCCCTCAATGTCAATCTTTAAAGTCTCAATAACCCTTTTCGACTCCTCCGAATCCCTTTCAACCGATTCTTTCTCCTTCTTCAAGCCCTCGACTGCCTTTTCAATCTTCAAATTTTCTCTCACTAACCTTTCACGTTCCATTTTCAGTTTTTCAACCTCTTCTACAGTTTTCCTCTCTTTTTTCTCCATCTCAACCACTTTTTCTCTCAACTTATTTGCCTCCTTAGCTAGGCCATCAATCTCTGTTTTAATAAAATCCCTCTCTTGGTAAACTCGACTCAGTTTCTCTCTTTCATCTTCAAGATTGGTCATTAGCCCACTGACCACTTTCTTCAAAAACTCAATCTCAGACTCTTTCTCGCGGCTCAATTTCTCAATCTCGCCCTTCTCTCTCAACAACCCTTCATACCCAACACGCATTTCATCCATCTGGGTCTCCGAAAATGTACATACCACACACTTCTCCAACTCCAACCCAACACTTTCCTCAGTTGCCCGTTTCAACTCGGACTCCAGAACCTTCTTTTCCATCCCAGACTGTGTCAACTCGGCCTCCAAGGACTCCTTGGCTTGTTCCAAGGACTCGACCTGTTGTCTGCGCTCAAAGGTTTCTTTGAGAAGGAGAGAATTGAGGGACTTGAGGCTCTGGAGCTTCTCTGAAGGATCATCCATAAGTTTGGCTCGTTGGTTTTGGCTTCCGTCTTGGGGTTGATGGGCTGCTTTTTTTTGTTCTTTGGCTTGACGGGTCACTTTCGTTTTAGCCATTATTTCTTTCTTTCTTTCTTTCTTTTTTTTTTTTTTTTTTTTTGAGGCTGTGATGAATCGATGATAGCGAAATGGGATTGGGATTCGAGGGTTATGGTGGAGAGCTGGAGACTCAAGATAAAGAGATGCGCACAGACAGAGAGAGAGAGAGAGAGAGGAGTAAATGTTGTTGTTTTTTGGTCTTTTTGGGGGGGGGGGGGGGGNGGGGGGTGGTGTCAGTTTCCAGTATTCAAATTTTGGGCCCAGCTTTTGAGGACTTATTCGGGTTTTAAAGTAATTGTAGGATGTAGGAAGGTGAAGAGGAAGTAGATATGGTTCGCTGTTGCCTGTTGGGCCATACTCAGTCTGGTTGAGGGGGTTTCCGTGTACGTACTTGGACTGGTACCGCTGCTTGGAGTAGATAGGGATCATTCATCTCAACCTGTCATTATTTGTTGGACTGGGAGACGGCTTGTCTATATTTAAATAAAAATTTTATATGTAATTATTTTTATATAATTTTTTTAACATACATTCAATCATTTTATAACTATTTTCATATAATTATTTTAATTCACACTGATTCACTTATTATCAAACCTATCTATGATAAAACAAACAGTTCAAAACTGATTTATTATAGTGCTTATTTCTCTAGATTCATCACTAAGGAAGATTGGGGCACCCACCCCTCTACTTCAAAGAAACTCTTTGATTGAGAAATAATCTACAATTATTATGACTATCTTAACGCTTGGTTCAAATTCATATTATCCAAACTCCAAATATGTCTTATTCGTGGTTTTTTAACTTTGATAAAAATTTTAATGGAAAAATCTCACTTTGGTTTAACAAATGGTAGCACTAATTTGGATCCATTCCTAAGATTTTCCCGGAAGAGCTCCAACAAGTCTTTAAATGTTTCCAAGCCCAAATCCCTGCAAGATTGGATGGATATACGGCAAAATCTCCATATTCTTTTCATTTTTGCAAATAGTTCAAACCTCCATGGATCTTAAAATGGTCCTATGAGAAAAATGGTGATTTACTAATGAGATATGCTTTCATCAAGTAGTGGGATAGATTCTCTCACATGAAGAATATTATCACTATTGTTTCTAAAGAGTTCGCACAGGCTGCTTCGGACCTAAAGAACTCTGCAGACTTTCCTGCTATTGATCAATCTTCAACGCCTGAATATCCATTAATCCAGGCACCAACTACTTCAACAAAAGAGAAAGCAACTGCTTCATTTTCAGAAAAATCTGATAAATCCTCTAAGTTCAAAAAGAAGAATATTCTCAAAGGACTTACAAAAAAGGATTTGATCTATCTGCTTCAACAATCGGTAAAAGAAGAGAATACTGATTCAGATTCAGAAGTATCTTCAGTCGCCTCCTACAGTAACTGCTTTGGACATGATTCAGAAGACAATCCAAGACTATCTGATGACTGATCCAATTATCACTGGCATCTCAAGACATTGAATGTCAGCCACAATGATTCATTGTGATAGAATACACTGTTCAATCACGAACCATTTAATTGTTTGCTTTCACTGTATCTCTACTTTAATGATTGTATACAGTGCTTTGTTGCTCTATAAAAGGAACGCCTGACTCCAGTCTTAGGCAGAACTCATTAGAGCACTTGTTCCACGACTCTAGGTATCATTCCCAAAGCCTCTCTTTCCCTTCACCTTCCTTCTCTTCTTCTTCATCTCTTACCTCTCCACATGTTATAATCTTATTCACTTGTAACTTGTTTATTTTCTAATTCAAGTGATTTATTTTCATTATTAATATTTTCTGCATACATTCATACAGACAGGTTCCTAATATGACCTTGTGGGACATATTTCAGACTAAAACAGAAGGTATTTTAAAACAAATATTATCTTGGAAAACATGAGCATTATTAAGCTCATAATTGATCTTGTTAAAAAAATTAATATAACCAATTAAATCAATAGAGTATGCAGAGAGTATATAAAATTATTTTTATATTAAAATCTTGTTATATATTAAAAAATTATTTTTTTATTTTATTTTTTCTTGTTAAATGAATTGATTTGTTTTATTTATATACCATATACTTATTATAAAAAAAATGAAATGAAATAAAAATAAATATGATTTGTGAGTATAAAATATAGAATTATTCTTTACAGGAGGATAAAAATTCAAAATATTAAACACTTTTCATTATACTATTTAGATACAATTTTAGAATATTTAAAATTGCGTACTTCTTTTAAAAAATGAGTTTATTATTAAAAATAATAATTTTTTCATATAAATTATAGATTTATTATTTAAAAAAAGAGAGTATACGAGACTTGTACACTCTAAAATTGTAAATATCAATATCAAAAAATAACTTTTTCAAATAGATTTTTTCTTATATAAAATAAACACTATTTTTTAATCTCAATAAGAAATGTCAAGAATTTAAATTAAAAAATCACTAAAAAATATGGACGGAGAATAATGAAATGAAATCCATGATGAATGACATAATTTATCAGAAAACATTAGGATCATTATGCCATCATGTTTTCCATAAAAGATATTTTTCTTAATTATGGTTAGGTACATCAGTTTTTCGGTCTATCCATCCTTTTTTTTTTTTTTTAACCATATATACGCACTTCGTTTTCGGTTGCATTTTCTGGTTGTCTGTGTGATGGGCTAAGTGCAGGAAATCACAAAGCCCACAAGTGTGAGCTTAATTTGAAACTATAATGGGCCTATAGATTATAGGCGGTGGCTTGAAGTTGTCGTGGCAGTGGATTTAGGGCCTGAGAGGGCTTCAAGAATTTTGGCGAATGTGGATTGTGAGTGAAGCTGGTCTTCATTGATATGCATATATACTTCTCCTTTCAGAGGAGACTTGCGCATGGCATGACATGCAGCAGCTGCATGCATCCGGAGGCATTTAGACTGTTCTTTTCCCTTTCGTTTTGTTTTGCTCTAAGCGATCGAAGGCAATTTGGAGAATTAAAGCTCCCATATTGCTTTTGGGAGGCGAGAATCCAGGAGGCATGCTTTTAAAAGCAAATAGTAATACTAGATGCAGTTATAAAATGTGTAAATCTCATGTATTTATTTTAAAAAAAAATTAAAATGACCACCTGCATTAAACAAATACGAAGTTTTAACTCATGTTATAGAAAGTATTAAAATTCCCCATAATCCTCTTGGAATTCTAAACAACACGGTACCTACTACGTACTAGGTTAAGTTGATCACGAAGACTCTTTTAAGTTTAAAATTTGAGTAATGTTACGTATAGTTATTTTTTGTATATTCTATTAATATGATTGGTTACATCAATTTTTTTAATATTTAACTAATCATATTAGTAGAATAGATAAAAAATATATATAAAAATTAACTGTACATAAAATTTTTATTAAAATTTTAATTCATTTTCAACATGATTGATTCAATGAATTAAGGTCATGATCCAACCAGTTGAGCCATGCATGCATCCATCCCAGCAGTTATTGATCTACATGCATGCATATTCCAGTACTTGTTAATTGTTAACATAAATTAAAGGAAAATGTCAGGTTTACCATTGATTTCTACCGTTTGTTTTTATCGTTGTGTTTTTTTTTTTTTATTATTATTATTATTTTTTACTTAATGATTAAGTAAATATTTTTTAATAATATTTTTAATTTTTTTTTTATTTTTTTAAAAATATTTAAATGTATTAAAAATATATATATAAATAAATACATAAAAATAAAAAAAAATTCTATATCATTAGCGGGAGCTGCAGCGAGAGCTCTCAGCAGTCGTGTAGCACCGCCCTAAATTAAATACGTACGTACATGAGGCCACACATGAGTTTCATGATATCAATCTGATCCGACTGTATTAAAATATGTAGTGAAAGTACGTAGTACATGATGCTAAAATAAATGAAGAAATCTGCCGATCGAGCACAGAATCTGCCTTGAACTCCTAAAATATTTGTTGTCATGATGATGGTTTACCCATTTTTGTCAATATCTCACATTCATCAGATATCTTCCATATGAAAAAATATAATTATAAGCACAATTATATATTAATTTATGTATTAATATGATGTGATTAGTTAAAAAATAAATTTTATTGAAAACAATATTAATTTAAATTTTAAATATGAAGAAATCAGTATTAATATACAGATTAATGCGTAACTGTATTTATATTTAGTAAAATTCCTTCCATATATATATATATAATATTGCAGGTCTCGGAGGAATTCTCTATTTTTAAATTTGCTCACATGATTGGCATCCATCATCTCGATCCTAGGAGTCCTTGAAAGCTAATTTATAACCTGTATATAGCTATATATTGATCTATAACTCAGATTATTGATTAAATTTAAAAGTTATGCTTTGTATAATTATTTTTATATATTTATTATGTATATTTTATTAATATGATTGACTTTTCTATTAATAAAAAGTGACGTATTAATCACGTTAATATAATGCGTAATGAGTATTTAAAAGTGATTTTATATAAAAATTTTATAATTGATCAAACCCCAATTATATATTAATGAGGTTTCGGTTTATAGCATGAATATATATAATTACTAGCTGAAAGCAAAATTAAGATATATATTACCAGTAAAACTAAAAGCATCGGTCACACGGATCAGCATTGCAAATTCAATATTTTAGACTAGAAATAAATAATTAAATATATAGTTCATGCAATAATATGTCATGATCATGATGATCATCTGAAGAATGGCTGGCTAGCTAGCTAGCTGCATATAATATATTATATGTTTGATCATTGGAGTCATATATATATATATATATATATATATATATATTATTGTAAACAAAGAGAGGGTTACAATTATTACATGTATACTCTAGGACCAACAAGGTGGTGGAACAAATACATCGGGTTCTCTGAATTACAGCTTGTATTTTTGTCCTTGCCTGCACATTTACCTGTAGACGAGGAGACAAGAACCCAGATCCGAGACAGCTTAAACAGTTGACCTTATTTAATTAATACACATGCATGCATGTTCACTGAATATTGTTATGATGATTAGATCATACTTGTTTGATTTTTTTTTTTGTATTTAAAAAAGAAACAATTAATCTGCATGCATCTAATTACCAAGAACGTGGGCTTGGTGATCTTCTTTTTTAATTCACAATTTCATTGCTTATATGCCAACTATTCTTGCAGCTCCTCGTTAAAATATGTCATTGGCTATATATATACCGTTGTGCACATGAATGGATCGAAGAACTCCAATATATAATATTGTAGACTAATATTACAAGATCACCACCAAATTCATTGAATAATGAGCTCGATCATGCTGTCATGCATACATGCCCAATATCATCACATAAACGATCATAAGTATAATATTTCCAGTACTACTACCGCCGATCGGAAGACTCATAAAAATCCGGCTAATTGGATTATTTTACAGAAAACGATAACCGACTTAAATATTTTAGCAGTAAGTACCCCTTGGTTAGTGGTCATCAAATCAAATGACTGAAAAAGAAAGAAGAAAATAAATCCAAGTTCCTGATCTCCTACACGTACAGGTTCTGTTTTTGTAATGCCTTGGAACCAAAAGGAGCTAGTACTACTGTTATATAATATGTGAGATCGAGCATCAACCAAAGAGTAGCTAGCTAGCTCAAGGTCACTGCAGATTTCAGATGTAAAAGGTACATTAACTTGCTTTGAATGTGCAGCTAGCTTATAATTATATATGACAGAGAGGACGCCTCAACACACACACACACACACATATATAATATGGGATTTCCAGGTTGCATACATGGTTCTTTTCATGAACTATTTACGTACCACATAATCCAGTGGAATGTCTGACAAGGGCTGTCATGAGCAGAACCTTAGTGCTTTTTAAGGCTAGCTATCGATCGTTTGTTTTTGTCGACATTAAATGATTACTGGAAGAAAATCACGATGAAGAAGAATTAATTTGGAGACGAAATGGAAAGGGTTTATTCACATTCTTTGTTCACTGATCCATATATAATCTCAAGTAATTCATGATAAGCGTTCCAGTCCCCGGCGAGCTCATGGATTAACCCTTCAGCATGATCTTAGACGTGCAGAAAACTTAACACGAAAGAAATGAACAACTTTCTACAAACTTAAAATCCAATATTGGACTCTCGTTGAGAGATATAGCTAGTTAGCTAGCTAGCTTTACTTGATCTCACTATGTGGCCGGAAGTGATCCACCGGCAGCAATAATCTGTTTCTCAAGCTACAGGCAAACGAATAGGTCAAAGTTAAGGCTTCGAGACCAAAAAGCTGATGAACAGCTAGCGTTTCTTAAACGATATCATATATGTTCTCTACAAAATGATCTTCTCCTTACCTGGAACAGATTTTCAAGCTTGTTTCTCACAAGGGAATACTCATGCTTTACTTGTTGCAGACATTTGAGACACCTATACCAAGGCTCTACTCTATCAGAACATGATCATTAATCCCAAAGAGAAATGCATGCTTGGTCTAAGATATGTGGATATAAGAGATTTTTTGTACAAGTATGGGGTGGTAATTAGAAAACTTACCCTTCAACATTCTGCTCCTCGCAGTAATTCCGGAAGGTAATGCAGACTTTCTGAACCCTATGCGCGCCAATACTGCCATAAAGATCCTAGTGATGAAAAATCTAATAACGGAAGAAAAATGAAAGAACAACTTTTCCCACAGCAATCTTCTTTTGTTTCCTTTAGAATGACCGAGTACTTTCCTTAGAACTGTGGCCTAGCCTGGTGAAATTGTCAATGTCTTCGTGTGGGGGGAATGGGTACTGTTGGAACTAGTAAACAGTTTCCTCTGTGCCTCAGTACTAGTGAACAGTCAGTCAATGAATTTTGTGCAGCAAGATGGGACCTTTAACTTTCATTTTTTTTCTGGAATTGTATTCCAGATCTGGATCGGCCGATTTTAACTTATTGGCCTAGCTAAGTCCATGCCTCGGAATTTTTCTACGGAAATTCCAGTACTCATTGGTATCATGGGAATCATGAATGGCTCAAGCCGTAGGTACCAACATTAATCGATACATATGCTTGGATCATGAAGTTCGTATTTTTTCCTCTTATGAATTTGCATCTTCAAGAAACTATGGTGATACGAAAATATATAGCTGTAAGCAGTGATGAATGTGCTGCTTCTCATGCTAGATAAAATTGGTTCTGAAAGTGGAAAAAATATGTAGCAAAAACTGCAGGAATGAGGAAACAAGTATAAACCTGTCACCTTAATCTATATATATGGAAAATATAATCGCTTCAATCTTGTTTTAAGGAGTTAACCCACAGAATACTTGAGAAAAGCTTTTTCTCAAAGCAAAAGGAAGCTAAAAGGAAAAGAAAAAGAGGGAAAATAGAGAATCACCTGGAGCTGCTGCCCTTGAACTGGTGAACATGGGCATCCACCTTTCTAAAATCTATAGTCTTTTGTTCTCTGAATAAGATATTTGGATTAAAAAAAGAAGAAGAAGATCTAAAAGGAACCCAACTACAATAAGAAAAAAAAAATTAAAGGCATTTCTTGGAAGGAAAAAAGAAGGAAAATCAAGAATGAGACATAAAATAGACTTGATGAAAGATGGGAACCGAAGTGCATACAGAGCTTTGGCCAGTTCATTGAGAAGCCTCTCAGAATCCTCAAAGAAGAGAGATACAACTTCCACCACAAAATCTGGGTTGCTCTCATCTTGCAATCGCTGAAGCTGGTTAAACTGCTCATCCAGAAATCCCTTTTCACATGGTAAACTTAGCATCAAAACCCAACCCAACAAGGAGAGAGAGAGAGAGAGAAGATAAGATTATAAACAAAGCCAGATGAAAGTCGTTCTAGCTCCTGCTTCCATATAATGTGCATAGTTCTTAGCATACTTACCTCATGAAAGAGTGAGCCTATGTAGTCAACCAACTGCTTCTGCAGCTGAACCACACCATCCATTGTAGCTTTTTCAAGTTTTCTCCAATCACTTCCAGATCTTAAAGATTCATTTCGTCATTCTTTTCAATGTTTTTTCCCCTTGAAAAGAGTAAAACCCTGAGAGAGATGTAAGAAGTGAAACTCTTTCCGGAGAAAAACTCTCATGAGATTCCTGCCTCTGGTGCTAAATATATATGCATACAGCAAATAAAGTCGCAGTATTCTTTTCGCTTGTATTTCTGTTTTCTTTAATTCTTTTTCAAGTACTGTTCTACGAGACTCCGAGCATGAGGAAATTATAGCCCTTGTTTGTCTGTCGGGTTCTTTCACAAAATTGAGACATGTAGTTTTATAACTTTTATTTTCAAATTAAAGAACTCACGTTAAAACTCATATATATACCAATCCATGCCCTCTTTCCGTTTTTCCGGAGATATTGAACAATATCAGAAAAAACATCTAAAAAAATAAATTTTATGGTCTCAAGCTATCCATTCTTTTGTAATATAATCACTAAATTATCAAAGTTAATTGTCATTTTACGGCGTCTAAACCACCTCTCATTCCATTTTTTATGTTCTTTTAAGATCTGGCGGCCAACTCCTTGTAAGATTGTACATGACAGTCATCTAAGTTTTCGTTTATCTTACTTTTTGACATGAATCAAATCTTGATGAGGTAATAATTAAGTTATAATTTACTATCATTCAAGTTCAGGATTGAAGAGTACAATTTCAGTAATTTAGTGATCATATATATATATAAATATATATAACATAAAAAGGACAAGGTGTAACTATCATTCAAATTAGCTAGCACAACGTCTAGGCCGTGTGTTTCTTTTCTTTTCATGTGATCAATTATTGCTCTCTTTCTCTCTGTTATTTTAATTTCTCCAACTAGTTTTGTTGTCTTCCAAGGTGCTAACTCTTTATAGGGTACGTACTGGCATCGCTTTTTCGAAGTCTTCCCTTTCCACTCCCTAGTGAGACGTCGTTGCGCGCTTGTCCGGCCATTTCTGTGGAAACAAATTTTCAGCCTCTTTTTGATACATCGATCAAATATTAGCTTAGACGTTTTACTTTTTCGTCCGATGATGCCAAGTTTTGTCAAGTTTTTGACGGAGAATGCTGATGAAATGGTTGAGCATATATCCTTCTACAGTACAAACATATATAATATATTCATGCATGTTTAATTCATCACTTGGAAACTTGCAGATAAATATGCAGCCATATTTCACAAAAGATCAGGCAAAGCTCATTTTGAGATGTGTGGATCTGACTTGGAAGTTGAAGACAAGTTACATCTATATATATATATATATATACTAGTAGAAGCAAAACGTCCAAGGGACGTTTTCTGCAATTACTCCAAATAGAACATCGTCTTCTGCAATTGCTTCAAATAGAACATCGTCTTCTGCAATTGCTCTAAATAAAACAGCTGTCAATCGTCTTGTATTATCATCTATCTCAACATAGGCTCGACAACTGGAACAAATAAAAGTAGAATTGTTAATTTTAATGATTTATTCATATGAGGAAATTGTTATATCAGAAGTTATAAATCAAAATATGAAGGAAACATATATACCGTGGTTGTGCGATTCTGGAGTTCTTGTAAATGAAGATAAAAGCTCTTATCCTTCACTTGCCATTGCCGGCATCATCTCCACCATTTACAGAGCAGGTAAGGAAATAAAAAATTGAACAAAATCAAAATGGGTCTCTTTCCAACCAGAATTGAAATAAAAATTCATCAAACTTGGCTAAAAAACCCAGAAATGAAACTGGCATAACTGCTTTTTCTTCAACAGGTGTAGAAAGTTTTCCACTGCATCTAGTTTCCATGCTCTTAAGTAGGGCTTCAAAAAATGGAATCAGGGCGCTGAATAGTTGGATTAAGTCTGGAGGGTGAAGAAGATGAAGAGTGAGTCGTTGGATCAAGTCAAATCAAAAGATGAAACTTCACATAATCCATCGGAGAATTTGATTAATTCTTACCTTACCCATTACCTGCAGATAGATTAGTAGCAGTGTGGCGGCAGTGCCTGCAGCCGAAAGGAAAAAAAAAAACGCTTCAACCAAATGAAAGGAAAAAATATCCGCTTTAACCAAATGAAAAGAAAAAAAAACCCAGTATGAAGAAAGAAAATTGGAGAGAGAAAATGAAGAAGAGAGAAGATGAGTATAGGAGAGAAGAAAAGAATGTGAAGAGAAGTCATCAATATTAATTCGCCAACCTCCATATTCAACAAAAACGGTAGCCACGTTTTTACACCGAACAAGCACCGCATTATTTTTATAGCTCTTCTGGAGTTGTCAGGCGCCGAAAGGCTATGATGTTACATCTTCTTGTCTCTTGTAGAGAGACGCTTCACGAGGGAAGCCGTGAAGCAATAGAGATGCTTCGTCCTTCCTTTCATAATTTTCTCTATAAAAGGAATATTCAGCTCATCTTCATTCGCATCCCATCTTCTTCACTTTTCTGTAATTAGTCTGCATTCTTACTCTGCAATCTCTCTCTGCATTCTTACTCTACAATGGCCCAGCAATCTTCTCGTAACCAATACGTGAGGTATTCTACACCATTTTTACCAGTTGTTTCTGCTTCTGCTGTAGGTTCTATAGTACAATACAATAATGATCTGGCTAATAAGTCAGATGTTGAAGCTATTTACGAGCTTGTAAATCTCGGTACCCATTACTCTTCAGCTATTTATGCATTTTCTCAGCGACTACAATCCAAACCTTATGATTTGGACAAACTCAATGAGAAAATTTCTATCATTCAGCGACTTCTTCAGGAGTCTCACATGAACATAGAAGAAATAAAACAAGAAAATAGGAAATTAAAATCCTTACTTAATTCTTCTTTTAGATTGCCTACTCCTTTAGACAGAGATGCCACGCAAATTTTAGAGGAGCAAGATCGTTTGAAGAATGAGGCGAAGAGCCTCAAATTTCTGTAATTTTATTTCGAGATAATAAAATAATATCTTACAAATATTTATATTGTGTATTTATCTTCTGGTAGATATTCTGTGTGCTCTATTTTATTTTTGGTAGATAAAATCATATTATTCTGCGCAGATGAGGGTTACATTCACTTCTACGTTTAAAGTTAAAATGAAAACTAATAGATCTAAAAGAATATATATAGATCTGTTAATACACAACAAAAATACATGTCTAACATCCAAAAAAATCAATTTTTTTTCTCTTTCAAAAAATCAACTCGGAGATGAAAATAAAAGAAAGATGACTTAGAAAATAGAAAAATAAAAATAGAAGGAAGCAGTTTTGATGGTTTTGCTTTGCCTTTTGTGGTTTAGAGGGTGCAAAAGTGGTTTTGTTGTTCTGGTGAATACCTTACCTGCGTGTTGATCTTGTTCTCGATCCTCAACATGAACAAAAGAAAAGAAGAGAGAGAAAAACGTTTACTTTCGGAGAGAAGAGGAAATAGAAAGTGAAGATGAAAGTCTAAAAGAAAAAAAAACTTGAATAAAAAAGAAAAAAAAACATATGAACACAGATAGAAAAAACAATTGTTTTGTGGATCTGAAAATAGAAATCAAACGAAAGGAAAAAAGAAACTTGAATAAATTTTTTACAAACAGATATGAAATAAACGCAAGAAAATCAACCAAAAACAGATCTATTCATATCTTTGTAGATGTGTTCAGACCTGTTTATAGGGGAAGAAGCTATGAAGAGATGGTGGGCAGAGGTGGTGTGACTGTAAAGATCTGGATATAAATGCAAGAAAATAAACAAAAAAAAGTTAAGAACACAGATTTAAACGCAGAAAAAAACAAACAAAAACATGAGCATCAAACCAAACAAGTAACAACGAGATGGTGCAGATGAGAGAAGAGAAACGACTTACATGAGAGAAGAGAGAAGACGGAAGAACGAGAATAAGAAAGGTGAAGGAANCATATATATACCAATCCATGCCCTCTTTCCGTTTTTCCGGAGATATTGAACAATATCAGAAAAAACATCTAAAAAAATAAATTTTATGGTCTCAAGCTATCCATTCTTTTGTAATATAATCACTAAATTATCAAAGTTAATTGTCATTTTACGGCGTCTAAACCACCTCTCATTCCATTTTTTATGTTCTTTTAAGATCTGGCGGCCAACTCCTTGTAAGATTGTACATGACAGTCATCTAAGTTTTCGTTTATCTTACTTTTTGACATGAATCAAATCTTGATGAGGTAATAATTAAGTTATAATTTACTATCATTCAAGTTCAGGATTGAAGAGTACAATTTCAGTAATTTAGTGATCATATATATATATAAATATATATAACATAAAAAGGACAAGGTGTAACTATCATTCAAATTAGCTAGCACAACGTCTAGGCCGTGTGTTTCTTTTCTTTTCATGTGATCAATTATTGCTCTCTTTCTCTCTGTTATTTTAATTTCTCCAACTAGTTTTGTTGTCTTCCAAGGTGCTAACTCTTTATAGGGTACGTACTGGCATCGCTTTTTCGAAGTCTTCCCTTTCCACTCCCTAGTGAGACGTCGTTGCGCGCTTGTCCGGCCATTTCTGTGGAAACAAATTTTCAGCCTCTTTTTGATACATCGATCAAATATTAGCTTAGACGTTTTACTTTTTCGTCCGATGATGCCAAGTTTTGTCAAGTTTTTGACGGAGAATGCTGATGAAATGGTTGAGCATATATCCTTCTACAGTACAAACATATATAATATATTCATGCATGTTTAATTCATCACTTGGAAACTTGCAGATAAATATGCAGCCATATTTCACAAAAGATCAGGCAAAGCTCATTTTGAGATGTGTGGATCTGACTTGGAAGTTGAAGACAAGTTACATCATATATATATATATATATATACTAGTAGAAGCAAAACGTCCAAGGGACGTTTTCTGCAATTACTCCAAATAGAACATCGTCTTCTGCAATTGCTTCAAATAGAACATCGTCTTCTGCAATTGCTCTAAATAAAACAGCTGTCAATCGTCTTGTATTATCATCTATCTCAACATAGGCTCGACAACTGGAACAAATAAAAGTAGAATTGTTAATTTTAATGATTTATTCATATGAGGAAATTGTTATATCAGAAGTTATAAATCAAAATATGAAGGAAACATATATACCGTGGTTGTGCGATTCTGGAGTTCTTGTAAATGAAGATAAAAGCTCTTTCCTTCACTTGCCATTGCCGGCATCTCTCCACCATTTACAGAGCAGGTAAGGAAATAAAAAATTGAACAAAATCAAAATGGGTCTCTTTCCAACCAGAATTGAAATAAAAATTCATCAAACTTGGCTAAAAAACCCAGAAATGAAACTGGCATAACTGCTTTTTCTTCAACAGGTGTGGAAAGTTTTCCACTGCATCTAGTTTCCATGCTCTTGAGTAGGGCTTCAAAAAATGGAATCAGGGCGCTGAGTAGTTGGATCAAGTCTGGAGGGTGAAGAAGATGAAGAGTGAGTCGTTGGATCAAGTCAAATCAAAAGATGAAACTTCACATAATCCATCGGAGAATTTGATTAATTCTTACCTTACCCATTACCTGCAGATAGATTAGTAGCAGTGTGGCGGCAGTGCCTGCAGCCGAAAGGAAAAAAAAAACGCTTCAACCAAATGAAAGGAAAAAATATCCGCTTCAACCAAATGAAAAGAAAAAAAAACCCAGTATGAAGAAAGAAAATTGGAGAGAGAAAATGAAGAAGAGAGAAGATGAGTATAGGAGAGAAGAAAAGAATGTGAAGAGAAGTCATCAATATTAATTCGCCAACCTCCATATTCAACAAAAACGGTAGCCACGTTTTTACACCGGACAAGCACCGCATTATTTTTATAGCTCTTCTGGAGTTGTCAGGCGCCGAAAGGCTATGATGTTACATCTTCTTGTCTCTTGTAGAGAGACGCTTCACGAGGGAAGCCGTGAAGCAATAGAGATGCTTCGTCCTTCCTTTCATAATTTTCTCTATAAAAGGAATATTCAGCTCATCTTCATTCGCATCCCATCTTCTTCACTTTTCTGTAATTAGTCTGCATTCTTACTCTGCAATCTCTCTCTGCATTCTTACTCTACAATGGCCCAGCAATCTTCTCGTAACCAATACGTGAGGTATTCTACACCATTTTCACCAGTTGTTTCTGCTTCTGCTGTAGGTTCTATAGTACAATACAATAATGATCTGGCTAATAAGTCAGATGTTGAAGCTATCTACGAGCTTGTAAATCTCGGTACCCATTACTCTTCAGCTATTTATGCATTTTCTTAGCGACTACAATCCAAACCTTATGATTTGGACAAACTCAATGAGAAAATTTCTATCCTTCAGCGACTTCTTCAGGAGTCTCAATGAAGATAGAAACAATAAAGCAAGAAATAGGAAATTAAAATCCTTGCTTAATTCTTCTTTTAGATTGCCTACTCCTTTAGACAGAGATGCCACGCAAATTTTAGAGGAGCAAGATCGTTTGAAGAATGAGGCGAAGAGCCTCAAATTTCTGTAATTTTGTTTCGAGATAATAAAATAATATCTACAAATATTTATATTGTGTATTTATCTTCTGGTAGATATTCTGTGTGCTCTATTTTATTTTTGGTAGATAAAATCATATTCTGCGCAGATGAGGGTTGCATTCACTTCTACGTTTAAAGTTAAAGTGAAAACTAATAGATCTGAAAGGAATAGATATAGATCTGTCAATACACAACAAAAATACATGTCAACATCCAAAAAAATCAATTTTTTTTCTCTTTCAAAAAATCAACTCGGAGATGAAAATAAAAGAAAGATGACTTAGAAAATAGAAAAATAAAAATAGAAGGAAGCAGTTTTGATGGTTTTGCTTTGCCTTTTGTGGTTTAGAGGGTGCAAAAGTGGTTTTGTTGTTCTGGTGAATACCTTACCTGCGTGTTGATCTTGTTCTCGATCCTCAACATGAACAAAAGAAAAGAAGAGAGAGAAAAACGTTTACTTTCGGAGAGAAGAGGAAAGAGAAAGTGAAGATGAAAGTCTAAAGAAAAAAAAACTTGAATAAAAAAGAAAAAAAAACATATGAACACAGATAGAAAAAACAATTGTTTTGTGGATCTGAAAATAGAAATCAAACGAAAGGAAAAAAGAAACTTGAATAAATTTTTTACAAACAGATATGAAATAAACGCAAGAAAATCAACCAAAAACAGATCTCTTCATATCTTTGTAGATGTGTTCAGACCTGTTTATAAGGGAAGAAGCTGTGAAGAGATGGTGGGCTTTTGAAAAATAAAAATAGAAGGAAGCAGTTTTGATGGTTTTGCTTTGCCTTTTGTGGTTTAGAGGGTGCAAAAGTGGTTTTGTTGTTCCGGTGAATACCTTGAATTGTAGAAAACTCGTACAGCTTTCTACGTTTAAAGTGAAAACTAATAGATCTAAACAAATAGATATAGATCTGTTAATACACAACAAAAATACATGTTCAACACCCAAAAAAATCAATTTTTTTTTCTCTTTCAAAAAATCAACTCGGAGATGAAAATAAAAGAAAGATGACTTTAGAAAATAGAAAAATAAAAATAGAAGGAAGCAGTTTTGATGGTTTTGCTTTGCCTTTTGTAGTTTAGAGGGTGCAAAAGTGGTTTTGTTGTTCTGGTGAATACCTTGAATTGCAGCAAAACTCGTACAGCTTTCCTCCGCTTAGCAAAGGTCACCTGCGTGTTGATCTTGTTCTCGATCCTCAACATGAACATAGATCTAAACGAATAGATATAGATCTGTCAATACACAACAAAAATACATGTCAACACCCAAAAAAATCAATTTTTTTAGAAAGTGAAGATGAAAGTCTGAAAGAAAAAAAAACTTGAATAAAAAGAAAAAAAAACATATGAACACAGATAGAAAAAAAATTTGTTATGTGGATCTGAAAAATAGAAATCAAACGAAAGGAAAAAAGAAACTTGAATAAATTTTTTACAAACAGATCTGAAACGGTGAGAGGGGAAGAAAAGAGAAGCGGAGAGCACGGGGAGAGAGAGAAAAGAAGAAAGAAGAACGGGAGAGAAAAGAAAAACGCAGGGGAAGAGAAAAGAAAGAAAGAAGAAGAAATAATTATCTTTACTGTGCATTTCGAATTTTTTATTATTATCTTTACTGTGCAGTCACGGAAATTCGTCGATTTATAGAATTTTTTATTATATTTACTGTGCATAATTACTGTGTATTGAGGGAAATTTTGACGAATTATTATTTTACTGTACGAAATTACTGTGTAGTCACGGAAATTCGTCGATTTATTGAATTTTTTATTATATTTACTGTGCATAATTACTGTGTATTACTATTTATAACTGTGCAGAAAATTCGTCGATTTATTAAATTTTTTATTATATTTACTGTGCATAATTACTGTGTATTACTATTTATTACTGTACAGGTTTCGAATTATTATCTTACTATTCATATCTTACTATTCATTACTGTGCACGAAAATAAAAACGGAATATTACTGTGCAATGTTACTGTGTAAAATGGAATTACGGAAACGGAACGACAAATATTATTGTGCTTTAATGTGCATTACTGTAGTTAGTGCATAGGCACTTATTATAATAGATAGATATATATCACTGAGATGATCTTTTGGTAGACTTTTGTCTCTTCTAAAAGATAATCGTGAAACAAGTACCACAAGAAGGCAATAAAAGCGGGGGAAAGAAAATAAACATCTCTTTCTAAAAGATTAAAAGTTGCTTTTTTTGAGAATAAAAGATTAAAAGTTGCTAAACACACTAAATCAACATCACAGATTTCAACAAAGTCGATTAAGTTTCTATTATAAAAGCGAAGACGCGATCGATGTTGTTCATGAATGATCCTATCTAGTTTTTTTCCCCACTTACCTGTCAGTCCCCGCTTTTTATCCCTTATCCCTTTGCATTTCACGCCTATGCTTTCGATCTTATCAAGATGAATCTTTATGAAATACCTGGTCCTCTTTGTTTTTCTTCTTGTTTGTGTTGCTGTCGTTGTTTGATTGGGTGCAGCATTTGATTGGATGACTGTTTTTAGGAACAGAGAAAAAAGAAAAAAAAGGGTAAAACTTACTGTATGATATGCCCCACAAGATAAGCCACAACGTTAGCTCTTAGCTTTTAATCTATCACGAAGAACATATATCAAATATCAAATCTTTCACTTCTCCCACAGATTATTTTGTGATGTTTAATTGTTTCAATCGATCTCTTGATAGGGAAACTTTGGTGCTGTAATGCAGTAATATTTTTTGCGGGGGGGAGTCTTACGCGTGTCATGTGCTCAGGGCATTGTCTAGGGGGGACATGTATATGTTGTACTTGTTGCGTATTTGTAAGCACCTAGCTGTGACACCTAAGACCATCAAATGGTTCTCTTTTTACATTTTTTTTTTTTTTTGGGGTCATTTTAACTTAGTGGGAACCGAAGACTTTTGAATGGCATCTTCACTTTTGGGGCCCAATGGTATCCTCTTCTAGCTCAAAGATTACCATTTTTCTTACAAGCAAACAATTCTATTGAATATTATTTAGAGTATAAAAGAAAAGGACGAGGATTCCAACAATCACTTCAAAACAATGTAAGACAACCAAAAAAGGATAAAATAAGGTAAAAGGAAAATGGGACGATAGTAGTAGTCACAGTGACATTGTTTGAAACTGCCTTAATTACCTAGAAAACTGCCACTTCTGCAAATGTTATTTATGGGGTTTGAGGTGTGGGCCACAAGGTGGACTGCGAATACTATGCAGACTTTGATGCTGCAATAAGGCTACACTGACCTTTTTTTTTTTTTTGAGAAATGGCTACACTGACCTTGAGTACTGAACTGGAGTATTGGAAGAATATATAAGATTTGAACATGGAAAGGCTGTATTGAATTAGATTTTCAGAGTTCGGATTTGTAGGATCACATCTTGAGTTTGCTTGAGAGCCATGGAAGTTATGAATTTGAAGGCTGATAATGGTAATAGTAGTAGGGACTAGGGACTGGGGGGTGGTGTTGTAGAAATTAGTAGGTAAGATAGTGAGGGTTGAAGGTAGGTAGGAGTCATAAAATGAAAAGAAAAATGATGATAGAGTTTCAGAGAAGGAATCTCTCTAAAATGAATGATTACTTTGACATACAGCATTTCAAATCTAATCCATTACTTCAACGTTTTAACTTTTCTATTAAGAGACGTTTCAACCTATATATCGTATCAACCTCTCACATAATTCTCAAGATATTGACATGTCCGAATCTCAAGATACTTGGTTCTGACTTGACATGATGCGCAGGCTGTGCACCCTTGTCTAGTCCACTGATATTGGTGTTAACCGAATGGGGAGGGGGTCCCCAATACCATTATAATTGGGGAGCAAATGCTCATTTAAAACCCTTATCTACTATATCCATCAAATGCAGATACCACCAATACATTAGGACAACTTAGCATTTGTTTCACTACCTTGCTGCAAATTCTAGGAAGCCATTGTATTGGCCCCTTCAGGAACTTCGACCAAGACAATCCTGAGGGATTCATGAAGAACCATGACAGCCTCCGCACTGTGCGCCCCCCTAATTATACATGTCCACAGGATCTAAATGAATGAATCATTCCCTTATTGTAGGAGTCGAGAGATTTCCTCAACAAATTGAGATAATATCCGAGCGAGTGGCTAGTAGTAGTGGAGGGATATCTCTCGTATATAGTATGTATGTGTGATTCCTTTCTGCTGATGCGAAGGGCATGCACCTAAGTGTGGGGTGGGGGTCCAATATTTGGTAGATTTTCTTGCCATTAATGTAGATTGCAGGGCAGGCCACAAGGATACAAAAATGTAAGATACTTTGGGGTATCCAAAGCCATGAATGAACAGAGACCATCAAGAAACCTTGCATGAATGTTCTTTGTCAGCACCCCCAAGAAATTGTCCATCACAAGCTTTATGACATGACATGTTATTTCGGCTGTTACCAAAAATTTAAATAACCACATTCTCTCTGACAAATTAGCTACCGAGCATGCTTGTATTGAGCCCACCTACACACCTACATTTATTTGGTCACCACCAAAGCAAATTCCCTATGGTTAATTTGTGTGTATGGTATGGCTGTGCTGCTTTGGATTGCCACTGATCCATCTGCTTCTCGCCTTTTGTAAATAGCCAGGGCATAGTAACTCCTATCATGGGAGGAAACTTTGTGCAGAGTTCCATTACTAATAATGGATGATATTTATTCATATTCATATAAAGGAACTTAACAAAAGAATTGAAAAATGGAACAACTTTTCTTAAAAAACATAGAGACTTCAAGAGTTGACTCTAAAAACCTCTCGGAATACCTTAAACCAAACATCAAGAAATATTGGTCTCGCTGATCAGAAAATAAATAGTCTTGAGAATTCTAACAGATCATGATTGATCAGTATTATAATCTTGTCTTGGTGTTGAACCATTAACATCAAAAAGGTTATATCATAAATGATATGGGGCCAGCAATAACAGAGCCCTACCAGAACTTAGGCCGACTATACAAGCTGAAAGCTGCACATGGTTATGGAGAGGATGTTGCCCCTCAAAAATTAATAATTATGTGGTCCCCCCTCTTCAATTTGAAATACGAATAACCTTTACTCTAATCTAATTGATCATCATATTTCTCCAACCTTTCCTACTATTTCTCCTTTCATATCGAACACCTCATGCACAAGTCCTTTTCAGATCACACAAACAATTTTCTAACAATTTAGGATCGATATTCTCAAACTATTTCATTATTATTAATAAACTATTTATTACTATTCACAAGCTATTCACTATTATTTTATTACTATTCATAAACTATTTAACTAATATTAATAGATATTCCGAGATATTCCTAGTATCTAAATGAGCCCTTAAACACAAGACAGATATTCTTAGTATCTGAACAAGGAGATAATTACCATTAAACTATACTACCATTGTAACCATTGGTAATATCTTTTTGAGTTCTGCTATTTACTAGCAAATGTGTAAACATACCATTTATATGCATGATTTTTTCCCCAAATTTGAAGAGTATTGTCTGCTTCAAAAGGCCTTACCTTCCCAGGGTAAGAGTATCATTTCTTTTAGCTTGGACCAGCGTAGAAGTATCATTTTATTGACAAGAAGCTCAAGAATAGTAAACTTCCCGCCACGTCATCCCTGCATCAAATAAGTGTGAGAAATAGTTCCACTAAACTGTATGCTAGTATATACACGTATCATCTAAGGATAACCTGGTCAGACAATAAATGCATTGTGCACATTAATATGCTCTTTCATTTTCTTTTTCTTGAAGAATGAATAACGTTACACAACATAGAATGAACCTGTCCACACGAATAATTTGTATTATGAATTTCGATTTACAAGATATACATAATACAATGGATTAGAATGAAAGAAAACAAGCATTTGCCACAGCAACACTTTGATGAGCCAAGATCATACCACTTGTATCTATTAGTCAGTAGCTATTCAATTGTCGGAAGGAAATAAACTGCATTTTGTCCATTAGAATCTCATCCTGCATTAGGCTGAGCTTTGACCAATCATTACACAAACATTCTGAAAGCAAGAGAAGGTGGCATCAGACACCAGAAGGTTCACATCAACCTGCAATAGGAAAAATGACATTAGTAGGGTAGGCTTCAGACGTATAATAAAATGCAAGATGAAAATCAGAGACATAACCAAGTCCACAAAAGCAACAATCCCCCTCGCAATGTGATCTTAGTAGAGAACATTATAATTGAACTACATAATGAAACAAATAAAATAATATACAAAAAAATTATACAAAATATTTTGAAGCATCATATATCCTTCACGATAACTCAACTATGGAAAGAAACCAAGTAGGAAAGGCAGTCACAGAATTGCTACCCTTTATGTCACTCTACTGTTTGTTTTCTGAAAAGTGATATAAAATACAAAAAATGGATGCAAAGACACTTAAAGAATCAAAATTCTGTAACATGTATGTTAAAATGAACATAGAAAACATGTCATCCAAATTAAAAAATAAAAAGAATATCTATTTCAGAAAGAAAATGATTGCATCCTCTAGATATTATAGGCCCCATTTGTAAGTGCGACATGATACAGATATCATAGGTCCAAATATAGCAAGGGCAGAAGCTTCTTTGTATACTTGTAGAGATTAAGAGTATGAACAAGTAAAACCAAATTCTTTCAATGCCCTACCTTCCTCTGAGAAGGCAAATACACCACCAAGCATGTAATCATTGTCACCAACTTCCTCGGATTTCTCCCCATCACAGGGACTACTGTTGCTGTCCACATCAGTGACAACTTCAGCTGAATCATGGGAGTCACACGAAGGTGATGCTTTACAATATCCCTCTAGACAATATTGATCAAAGTCTAGAGAGTCATGTACTAATCCCTCATCAAGAATATTCATACTCAAATCAGAGCGGTTGGAGCTTATATTTGAAGCTTCACTGAGCCCCCCACTATTTGATGACTCGATTTCTTTGGCAATGGTTCTATCAGCAAGTGAGTTAGTTGTTAAAGAGGATAGACTACTAGTGAAATCAATATCCTGAACCATAGAAACCCTAGTTGTAGGTTGTTTGGCAGAAACTAGTATACTTTCTTTGTTAATAAAACTTCTATTTGGCAGAGGCGATGAAAAAACAGATCTCCCTTCTTTCTCCACATTTGTATTGTTCCCAGGTAGGGTAATGGATGTATATGATTCCCCAGATAATCCTGATAAAAACACCAGGAAACAAGTAAACTAATTAGCAACTCTTTTCCAAAGGATGAAAACATACTACATTCAAAGGCTTGGCATACTACCATCTGAGTTTTCAACTGTGCCAAGCGATGCCAACTTAGAGTGGCAAACAATAGGATCTTCTGAGAACTTATCTTTAGTCGCATGAGAATCAAAAGATGGACTCGGGCATCTTACCCCAACAAGGCTCCTGCACAAAACGACCAAGCAAGTTGCTCAGTGGTTAGAATAGGTAAGAAAAAAAATCATTTTGATGGTATTATTTTTTTTAAAAAAAATTGATAGGTAATCAAGAAGTTTTATTCATAAGAGAAGGCATAGCAGGTATAGCCCAAGTACACAGGAAGTATATGGTATTATTTTTAAAAATAACTAAGACACCTCATGAGTGTGAAGGTTGGCAATTCAGAAAATAACAAGCCAAATTATTTTTCAGCTTAATAGGCCCTAAAGAAAGCCTGGGAGGCTGCAAAGAGGTCATGCCTAGAAGAAAGTTTGAACTTTGGATCACATCAGTTAGAACCTTGACTTTTTCATATATATATATATATATTAGGCACTTTCCGTCTTCCAGAATAGAGTTATCTGAGAAATGAATCTACCACCACAATCACAATGAAAATTCACAACTGTAACAGTTCAAGAAATCATATTAACAGTTCCACAAATAATTAATGGCGTGATTCATTCCATGGAATATCCAAAAAACAAAAAAAAACTGAGATGCCTATTGAAATTCTTGAGGATTATATCAAACAAAGATACTACAAGCAGTGCTGAGACAGCAGCCAGTGTTGGCTGGATAGCAGCTCAAAAGAAGGAGAACGGAGGATCTTCAAAGATGAGTTGCTGAAGTTGGATAAATTGGGCATTTATTTATATATAATTGGTCAGTCTAACAGCTTCAAATAAGAGGAGGAATTTTAAGTTTTCCTTGTATGTTTCACATTAGGTCATTTATCATTACAAGATTTCCCTTTCCTAAAAGAAAAAAGTAATAATTGCCCATGTTCATAGGTAAAGTCTGCCTACCTAATCAAATAAGCTAAAAATTTCCCATTTCATGTGGTGCATATTGCTGCCTCCTCCCTCCCTCCCTATCTCTCCAATGCCACAATACGGAAACAAGCACATCATCACTGAAACAATGTAACTCAATTTTATCATTTGAGTCTGTCCATCATAATGAGACACATTGATCACTTTTCTAATTTTTGCCATGTCTCTGACAAAAGCGCATCTCTAGTGTTAAGCCAAAGTTGGGTTGTGGGGTGGGAGTAGACAAAATATTCACAGAGGCTTAAAGTAAATCTTAAAACTTGTAATTAAACAAGGAATAGAAACAAAAACAAGCTGATTAAAAATATTTTGAATTCATTTGTTATCACTGTATTAAGAGTCTAAGATTCCAACGTCCAGTCTTTGGTTCCATTTACCAACATATAATATAAAAAATCCAGCTCACATGGTCGTAAGCTTTTTCCATGTCCAGCTAACAAATAACTCCAAGAAGTCTAATTTCTAATTTGTTATTCAGGCAACTGGAAGAAATCCATATTTCTTTAGTAGTCCAATATCCAGAAACTGTTTGTTCCACCCAGTAACTGAAGTAATGTCATTTTTCACCATGTTATTTCTCCAGTATAATTACATGGCAGATATGCATCAAATTTCGAGATATGTTCTCAAAACTCTAGAATCTAGATGCATATAGAGCATGTTTAGATGTTCAGCAGTGTTGCTTCTGAAAAAGTAAATAGCATAGATGTGGATATCCTGCAACGACCCCAAGCATGATATCCAGAAATAGTTTAAACTTCCAAAAATTGACATGTAATCATTCAAACCCCACAAAGAAGGGTATTTACTACTATCCAGAAAGTGAAGTAAAAAACACAAATAGAAATTAAAAAGAATAATTTATATCAACCGCTAATAGTTCGGGAATTATTTATGACATTATTACAAACTGATCACAGATATGCAAAAACCATTTACCTGTCACTCCAATTGGACTGAATCCTCAGGAAATGGTCAATAACAGGCAATAAATCCCCCCGTCTAATTTCAATCTCATGAACGGGAAGCTTCTCTATTTCAATCTCTCCACGGGTATGACTCTCAGTAAAATTCAGGTCATTAGTTCCGAAGCTAATCCTCTGGAAGGATATCTAGAATACAGATGATAGGATCATAAATATAGTTGCCAATGACAAAAGAATTGTCCCACAACGAAGTCCACAACAAGTACCTTAGAGTTTTGCCAGATTGGTATCCTGCCGGAGCTAATCTGCACCTCTGCATTGGATATATATAAGTGAGATCGTTCAACGGGCTTTACTAACTCCTTATTTCCAGTATAATTATCCTCACAGTCGGAAGTATCCATGACCATCTCTGCAGTTTCTTGTCTGCCAAGAGTAATCCCAGAAATGTATTCCTCTCTTTCTGGCCAATCACTTCTGCAAACATCCCACCATCGAACAGGTTCAACTTTTACTCGCAGCTCCTCATCTTGTATCTGCAATGAAGAACCTGGACCAGTTCTAGAAGCAGCCCCATTTGATTCTCCTCCCATTGATGGAAACAGTTCGTATTGTATTGTGTGCCCACAAGGGGTATAAACCAATAGGTTCTCCAAAGCATTGCCTTTCAGATGAGCAGGTAACAGATTGTGAGGCACTGAATTATGAAAAACAGCAGCAATTGCACCAGATGGAATGGAGACCTTTCCTGCTGCAGAAGATGCTGCATTACTAACTTGGTTGAGCCACCCAGATTGACTATTTTTTATTCTGCTAACCACAGAGAGAATAACTGGCGGTGGTGGTGGCAAGTGCGAAAAACATTGTTGGTTTATCATGAAAGATGGAGTGGACCACCATGGTAGAGATGTAACTGGCAAAAGGGTAGGACCATCAACATGAGAGTTCTGTATTTTGAGAACAGTCTCACCACCAAAAGGGGAAAGAGCAAAAATATGGCAGGTGCCCCTGGAAGAAACAATAGCAACCCACTGACTATAATGACTAAAACAGATGTCTTGTATCACCTGTGTAATGAGCACACGGTAAACTAGAACAATCACAAACATATAAAAGTAAAAACAATACAGTCCAGGAGACGAGAGCAAGAACATACAGCTGATGTCATGCCACGGTGGAGCTTATAAAGGTGCACATAAGAAGAGCCTGAATCATGTGGTTGAGTGAATGATCCATTATGTGAGGAAGACGGCATTATCCGGAAAATGTTTATATTGTTTCCATGTATTGAAGCAGTAACTAGAAGTGTCCCACTAGGGTCAAAACACAATGCAGAAATTGGACTAGTATGGGCCCTAAACTGTGATACAACAGCTCTGGAACCAAAATCTTTGACAACAACCTACAATAAAGTTTTCTCAACATATAAAGATATTCTCAGATGTTAAAATAGGCAAACAAGTACCATTAAATACTGGAAACATCCCTGTAACATTTTATATATCTTTTTAACTTATCAAAAAAATATATATATCTTTTTAAAAAAATTATTAATACTCACAATTGTTGAAAGAAATTAAGAGTCTCAAAAGAGCCCCATTTTCATCTGCGGGTAAGCTGAGCTTAAAAGACCTCGTGGCAAATTGAAATATAGAAGTCAACGTAAAAGTAGAAAGGCCATTGATCAGTGAGTAACGTTAACGTAAACAACCTCAGGGCAAAATGAAACACATCAGACAATAAAAGTAACGAGTTTTCCTTTTCTGGACAAGTTGTGCAGCAACTTAAAACAATGCAAGATTGAAAATTATGGTTCTCCAATTATAAAAATAAAAATAAATTAATTAATAAAAACTGACCATCCCAGCATTATCTGTTTCTGCCATATGTGAGGCAATCCGACCAACTTTCCAACTCGAGTTTGATGATACAGGAGAATTAGACCCATCCGGTATAAGCTCTTGACAATATTTTGACAAAGTTTTGTAGCCCATATCACCCAAATTGATTAATCCAACAGCTAACTGCTTACTAGATTCCATGGCATAACGAGCCACTAGACTTCCACTTCCAGGTGATGTTGATGGGCTAACCCCTTGAGGCGTAAGACTTTGTGGACTGAGGCGGTCTGTGTTTGACAGCAGTGAGTTGTTGGAGGCATAAGCCAACCACCTGGGGCCTACAGTCATAGGTCCATAGCCGATGTTAACTCCACCCATTCCTTGGCTTCCCAATTGAGGGACAGGATAGGTAAGGACACTGAATTTATTCTCAAGCGTGAGTGCGTCGAAGCAGTATATCTGACAGAAAACAAAAATTGAAAGGAAAAAAAAAAAAACAAGCAACACTGGTAAGATTGTGAGCATAGCATATAAAATTACTTTATTTTAAATCTAAACAACAGGCCTTCCTCCAATAACTGTCTGGTTTAGCAATCACCAATTCAGCAACCATCTAATATAACTCATCATGGTTTTCCAAGGCTTGGTGAAGTTATTCCACATAGAAATCTATGGATGGTAATAACCATCCAAACTGTTAGGTTCAGTCCAGGATAAAGGTAAGAATTGTACTTCGAACTACAAGTAGCCTCTAAGTAACTTTAATGAATACTCAACGTGTGCTAATGCTTACTTGTGTTGCAAGGCCAACAGCCACTATTTGAGGACTGCATCTAACCATGTACACAGTCGACCTGAATCTCAGGACATGAACATAAATGTGAGACCTTAGTGAGTAAAACCGAACAGCATTAGGAGAGAGGGCTCCTGTTTTTGGTTCGGTAAAACCATCCCTGACCAACCCATCTCTTGCACTTTGCATCAGACCAGAGCTCTTTGATTCATCACATGCAACAACCAATAGTAAAGGATGCAATGGTCTGAATCCTTCACGACCCTCAGACTTTGTAGGGAGGGGCTGCATTTGTAAAAATGTAACAGGGTCATCTCGCTTCAAAACAAGTTCACTGAAGTTAGAGGCATCTTCAACATTAAGGACTTGAAAGCCATTGGAATAACCGAGCAGGAGAACACGTTTAAAGGCAGAGAGACCAAGCTCTAATCTGTCAAAGCCAGCCCATAATACCTGTTTGGGAAAAAGTAAAAAGCTCTGAAAACTAATGCAATAGATGATAAAAGAGTCTCAAAAAAAAAAAAAAAGCAACCATAAAGCCATTATAGAGAACAGCAAGCAAAAAACTGGAGTCCTCATTAACCTATGGAGACAATGATCAAATAAGAAGGAAGAATGAGATGCAATGATAATTAAGTTATATGGGCTGTCTTTCCTGAAGTGGCCCAATGAAGGCTTCCAAGAGAATAAGGTCGGATCATTTCCCCATTCTGCTTGATCGATGCCATTTTCAAAAGGACACAAGTTATTAAGTTTGAAAATATGTGGCTGAAGTCCAAGGAGAAAGCCTGATGGACTACAGATTCATTTCAAGGTACACCAAGTTACAGTCAATAGGCTAATCATAGAATTAATAACCTTTTACTTGCCCTACTAATCAATCAATCAGTACTTCACTTACGTATTCATCAAATAATCTAATCACTCGAAAACATTCATTTCTATATTTCAACCAACACTATGCAATGCTCCATTTCGTCGCTAAGAAACCAAAAGAATATTAAAACTAATATATATATATATATATATAATGGTAAAAAAACTTCAGCTTCAAAGCATTAACAAAAAAACCACCACTTCTTAGTTGAGGCAAAAACCACACATCGAAAAAACCGTACCAATGCAAATAAAACAAAAAAAAGTTAATATAATTCCACTCAGGAAATTAAATTTCAAGAAGCTGAAAACCATCAATTGATTTTTTTTTTTATTTGTAAAAAAAAAAAAACCCACATTTCAGTTTCCTAACCTTTCTAAGCAGTCACACACAAAAGAAGAAGAAGCTAAACCACGTATATTCTCAATATTTCATCTTCATCACTTTTATTATCCTTGCATTTTCTCGTAAAAAAAAAACACCCCTTAATCGAAACCCGGAGGAAATGAAGTAAAAGGCAGGCGGCAGACCTGGGCTT
Source organism: Carya cathayensis (assembly GCA_011037825.1). Taxonomy (NCBI): domain Eukaryota; kingdom Viridiplantae; phylum Streptophyta; class Magnoliopsida; order Fagales; family Juglandaceae; genus Carya; species Carya cathayensis. Next base: position 61,021 of record QGSO01000714.1, on the reverse strand, counting down.
TGTGGTCTGGGCTATCAGCGGAGATGGAAGCGGAGGCAGAGCGGACACCAGAGGAGGCGGTTTTGAGACAGGAGGAGATGAATTTCAAAGAAGTAGGAAAAAAGCCATTGCCATGGCGGCGGTTGTTGTGGCTGGTGGTGGTGGTGGTCGTGCAATTTCCGTTGGGCTTGTTATAGCTGGCGTGGCTCTTCATCCAGTGAGTCAAAATATTATACAGCCGGCAAAGGGGAGGAGAATCGAAATTGGGCCGATAACGACGAGTATACGAAACTGCGGCGTTTACTGGTTGTAACGACGGTGGTTGTTGTTGTGGTGTGGTGGTGGGTGCTGATGGCAGTTGGATTTTTGTCCGTCGATGGGAGTCGGTTGGTTTCTTTTATACTCGCATTCTCTCTCTCTCTCTCTCTCTCTCCCCTCTCACTCAGTCGTTTTCATTTTAAATCTTTGTTTTCCACTTTTGAGATATTAAAATATTTTTTATTTTTTACTTTTAAGTTTTCTTATCTAATTTTAAATTTCAAATTTTATATAATAGTAAAGGAGTTAAAAGATTTTTCTTATTTTCATTTTAATGTGGCTTGTCTTAGTTTATCATATTAAAAAATTTATTTTATTATAAAGTAAATTTGATATATTATATCAAGTTATTTCAGTTTGTAGATATAACAGTTAGTAAGATAAATTTAAAATAAAAAATAAAAAATAATATATCTATCTATTTTTCACTTCACATCCTTAAATCTGAATAAAAGCTTGAAATTACTCCTCTTGAGGTGGCTATCCACCCCCTTATCCCTTAGATTTTTTTTTAATTTTTTATTATAATTCTCAATTTTTTTTTTTTTTTTTTTTTTTGTACTTTGATTTAATTATTTGTGAATGAGTTTCTTTTTTGTACTTTTTAAACTTTCCTTGATGGATAATTCAACGGCAAAAAACGAAATTACAATTTTATCCTCGAGATCCTACTACATTGTGACGTGAAATTTGTGAATCCCAAAATCTAGGATAGTGTAAACATAAATAGAGAGAAAAGAAAACACTGATTTTCTTAAAAACTAAATATTTATTTAATAAAAAGAGAAAATAATTCGATGCATTTGGGGAATGGCATCGGTATAGAATGAATTCGGGGAAGTTCATACACCGTTGGATTCATATTGTTAGTTACCAGAGTATTGATTACATGTTTAAAAATAATAATAATAATAATATGATCTTGGAACGTGAATAATGCCTTTTTAAGTAAAACACGTTCCGAGATCTATGAGAAATTATAGTTATATTTGTGATTGTACAAGTATTGCATAATTATTTTAAAAAATAAAAAAAAATATAGGATTCAAATTAAAAAAAAGATTAATTAATTTTTTAATAATAAACCCTACATTTTTTTAAAATAACTGTACGGTACTTATTCAATTTACAATTATATTTAGTATTATTCATTTACTCTTATTTTATTTTATTGGAATCAAGACTGCTGACATTCTCCAAATGGGTCCAACGTGTACATTAAAATAATATGATTTTCATATTATTTTAATTTATATGTTGGTGTTTGACAATATTTTCAAAAACCATTTATTCAATAACTTGGGAAAAATAATCGGTGGACACTACTTAGAATTCANTTTTTTTTTTTTTTTTTTTTTTTGTACTTTGATTTAATTATTTGTGAATGAGTTTCTTTTTTGTACTTTTTAAACTTTCCTTGATGGATAATTCAACGGCAAAAAACGAAATTACAATTTTATCCTCGAGATCCTACTACATTGTGACGTGAAATTTGTGAATCCCAAAATCTAGGATAGTGTAAACATAAATAGAGAGAAAAGAAAACACTGATTTTCTTAAAAACTAAATATTTATTTAATAAAAAGAGAAAATAATTCGATGCATTTGGGGAATGGCATCGGTATAGAATGAATTCGGGGAAGTTCATACACCGTTGGATTCATATTGTTAGTTAGCAGAGTATTGATTACATGTTTAAAATAATAATAATAATAATATGATCTCGGAACGTGAATAATGCCTTTTTAAGTAAAGCACGTTTCGAGATCATATATTTTAAGAGAAATGATAGTTACATTCGTGATTATACAAGTAATGTATAATCATTTTAAAAAACTAAAAAAATACATGACTCATATGAAAAAAAAATTAATTTTTTAATAATAAATTTTATATTTTTTTAAAATAACTGCACGACACTTATTCAGTTTACAATTATATTTAGCATTATTTATTTACTTTTATTTTATTTTATTGGAATCAAGGCTGCTGACATTCTCCAAATGAGTCCAACGTGTACATTAAAATAATATGATTTTCATATTATTTTAATTTATATGTTAGTGTTTGACAATATTTTCAAAAACCGCGTGAGAATCTGGCAACACATGTATTCAATAACTTGGGAAAAATTATCGGTGGAGACTACTTAGAATTCAGGAAAATTATTAAACATTGTTGAAGAATGAATGAGGTACACTTCATCTAAACACAAAATTTCATGTCATTTAAGGTTATTTTAAAATCCATGTGAACAGGATTAAGGTATTTTTTTCATTTGCCTGATTCCAGCCTATAAGGTTGTTGACCCACTTTTGTTTTCCATTGGCCCACCGTTTTTCTTTCTTGCCTCTTACCCATGATAAAAGTGCTTTGATTGAGAACTCACAAGCCATGTTACACGTGGATAATCTTTAAGGTTCAATCTTTATGATTAGCTAAGCTTTTGAAGTAGTAGAGTAAAAAGGGATTTTATAAAAATAAATTTATAAAATGACATAATTTCATGTTAAATATTAGATTTATTTTATAATAAAAATAACTTTATAATCTAATATATCATATCGAACCACGTCAGTTAGTGAATGTATTTTTGTGAAATTTTCTTCGGGCCGAAGCCAATAAACACTGCAATATTGAAGAATATTCTCACACTTAATTTTATTGACAGGAACTTCATGTTAACCATTATTCATACTCCTAATGAACTTCCTACTTAACAAATCAATCTTGATATCTGATTCCTAAACCAGAGTCAAACTCCAACTATCAAAACAAGAAGAAGAAAATGAGTAAACAATATGTCAAAATTAAAGCTAAATAGTATAGTGCAAAGGCATTCCTCCCTATACAATCTATAGAAGTTAGAAAGTTTGTACCATGCATAACAGATGAAAAAATCCAACAACTTTGTGCAGTATACCTTGTATATACAGAGTACGGGAAGAACTAAGGGGTGTTTGGCTTTCCACTGGAAGTAAAGCCATCCGTACACTGTTTTAAATGGAATTTGAAGCAAGTTCATCCCGGTGTTCAAGTTCTGAGTATATCTGAAATGGCATTGATGAGGTTGTAGAGAAAAGACTAGTAAACAAATTTCATGATCATTGATTTCTTTCTGTTTCCAGTTTCCCCCTTTGGTAATGGCTGCAAGTCTGTAGTGCTTTCAAATGCCACGGAAACAAAGCTTATGAAATCATGTCCATGGGACTTCTAAACACCCCTCTGAACTACAAAATCTAGAGGCACTTACTCCCCCCCCCCAAACAACCCCCTCTCTTTTTCTTGCTTTCAAAAGATCTGTAGGAACTAGTGCTGCTAATAGACTTAAATATTCTGTCGAGTGCTTTCAACAACCCAGAGCAACCTGCTCGTGTTGTTTGAGATCACTCAGATACTTTGTTGAGTTGTACTCTTGTATGTCCAACAGCTCTTCTGAGTATGTTCTCCGGAATGTCGGCCTTGGAGATTCTACTGCACAATCTGAGACACAGTTATCACCTCTCAGCAGTATCACAACCTGCATTGAACAAAACTATATAGATCAATCTAATATTCCAATACCTGCTTTTAGTAACATTTTTTTTTTTGCTTTGATTGTGGCATCTCCACCAGCCAACTCTACAAACAAGAAAAGGATGCCTCTGTGGGCATCTAGAAGACTGAAATTTAATGAATTAAGGGCAGATAACTTCAAGAAATGGAGTCACTATTACAAAATAGTAATCACCAGCGAATAAAAAAAATTCTTGATTAATTGTCATTGAGTCTGGGAAAGAAAGGTCAGAGAGGTAAATAACTAAACAGTTAACAAGATTCTATTGAATATCATTGACCCTTCTCATGCTTTTGGGGCTAACCGTAAGTTTAGCACTCATAGGCAAGAATAGCACTCCTGTAGATCTACTTCTCACTTTTGGATGTCAGATACATGAATGTCTGGGTTAATTTATTTTTTTGGATTTGATAGATTGCTTTTCATCCACCTTGCTCTCTAAACAGGGCAGACAATGCTTCTCACTCCCAAAACTAGATAAGAGTGTATGAAAATTTTGCCATAGCGGTTTCTTGTGGTGGTCAGCCCTCATATTTCTCAGCACCAATATTTATCTCATGATCCTATTGAATAAACTGTCAGATCAGTTATTTTGCTTGCATTTTTCAGCCTGTCACAGCAGAAAATGACCTGTTGTTTTTCTAAACAGTTTAGATAATGGTGTGTGGATACTTTCCACCCACATGGATGGTAATCACGATGTCCTTTGGCCTCAAATGAACAAAGAGACTGGGATATACATGAGAAACTTTTTTAAAATTAGTACTTGCCTGATTCATTCGAGGACGTAGGATAGGAGACTGCTCAATGCACATAGAGGCAGTTAAAACCATTCGATCCATTTCTTCTGTATCATAATTATCACCAATAGAAGGATCAACAAGCTCCTTCAAATCATCTTTGTCAAGCAAGGGCTTTGCCTACAAGAGGGAAGGAAATTACAAAGGTAGGGCCTAAAATATGGAAACGATAGGTGATGATATGAGCAAATCATGGAGGGAAAAAAAAACCTTACCCAAATCACGAGGCTTTGCTGCAAATCATCCAGGGCTTGACGCCCAGTTATAAGCTCCAAGAGTAGTACCCCAAAAGAAAAAACATCAGTTTTTTCATCTACTGTGCCATGCATGAAATATTCAGGAGCAAAATACCTATCATTTAAGAAGTAAGGAAAAAATTAATCCGGGAGACATATAATAACTTTGGAATGAAGGTTTAGGCGTACATACCCAAATGTGCCTTCAAACTTTGATACATTGTGGTGAGTCCATTGTTTGGGTAGCCACATTGCAAGCCCAAAATCACAAATCTGGATTGAAAGGTGCTAAAATGATAATCCCAGAAACAAAAGCCAAAAATATAAAGTAAAGCTAAAAACTTATTCCAGACATTTGGTAAGACAAGTAGAATTAGAACTTTTATAAATGGAAAATTTAAGTGCTCGTTGACTTCAAAAACTATGGTGTCATCATTATTGGCTTTTCCTGTCTGGATATTGAATTTTAAATACAGTTCACAAAACTGAAAATTGAAAGACCAGGTTGGAAGTAACAACCATCTAGAGGCAGAGGGTGAAGGGGATGAACATTTATGTTTGGCAAACCCCAATGCCGGCTACCAAACTAAGACTTGCAGGCCAACTTAACCAATCAAGAAGAAAGTGGAAACCAAGTGGAAAATTATGGGAGCCATACACAAGGTCAGTATGGCACATTGCAATATGTTTTTTTGAGAAATGATATTTGCAATCGTGGAGTGCACAAGCGCCGCGCAGTCCTTTTGAAAAGAGTGAGTAAATAAGGAACCCAAATGAAGAAAAAAAAACTAATATTTTAATAGTAGACCCTACTATTTTTCAAAAGGATTACACGGTGCTTGCACACTCCACGGCTATATCTAGCATTACTCTTTTTTGTTAATGCAGGAAAGAATGGTGTATCACACCTAATTTTGGTATTAGACATGATGTAAAACCAAAATCATCCATAATCATTAGTACAATTCCTAGATTCCTTTAATTCTTTATTTATTTATTTTGCATTATAACAATGGTACGATGTCCTTGTTTCGGGGATCCCCAAATCTAACAAACTGAACAAGCTAGCAAATAATACTTGGCATTTCTGGGTCAGAAAAAGTAGTTGATAGATTCAGCAGGGTATACTTGCTGTCTATAGTATCACCTATCAAACTAGAATCCCTTTTAGGGAATCCAATGATTGGTGAAAGGGCATAAACTGTCTAGGCAACAGGTATACGTCCTGTCTATGGATTCCCCTACGAAACTAGAATTCCTCCTATGGAGTCCAATTATTGGTGAAAAGGATAAAGGAGCTAGTGAAATTCTTAAAACTCTCTTCTCCAAAATAGGCTTTGCTACCCTACATTTTTTTTCCAGGCAATTCTCAGAATGACTCAAGGTACCCCACACTCCCACTAATAGAAGAGGATCTGGATTTGACCTTTTTACTCCCACAGGCACATGAGCTTAGAGGTAACCTTAGATCACAAACACAACATAAAAAAATTACATAAATTAATATTGATAGAGGAGTTCAGCTTATATCCAGTGAAAAATCACTGGATGTATCCTGTTAAAGACTAAACGGATGAGATAAATTGTGGTTAGAAAACAAGTTGATCTCGCCTGTTCAGCCTTTAACATAATACATCTAGTGATTTTTCTCCGGTTGTAAGCCAAACTCTTGAAAGAGAATGAGTGACCAAAGTGACCTGCTTTTAGTGACCTTTCCATGTCTGCCTTTCTTTTCACTAATGACTACATTCAAGTTCAGGATTGATGATAATATGGAATATAATCCTTAAGGCTATCAGTTTCCTATGTCCGGGAAATTCTTTATTGTAAACATCAGCTCAATTGGACAAGTTTCTGCAATATTTGTTTTAATGTATAATTTCAGCAATAACCATCAATATATATCATAACCATATGTCCAACAAATTGTCATCATAGGATAGTCCGAGTGTAATATAAAGTGACATAATACGGGAGAGTATTCTTGAAATGAGAATTATGCACAGGGACCACAGGTGATGGGAAATACGTAGAAATATATTTTGTACCTACGGAATGGTGAAAAAATGGGTAATTAAATTCACATTTAATCAACTTAAATTTATTGAGACCATAGTAGTTTAACATCGTACCAAAACAGGTGATCTAGTGTTTGACTCTTGACCCACTCTAATAAATCATAGATAGCAAAAAATTAGGTCACATTCAAAGTTCGCACATTTGTTCATGGTTCCTTGGGTTCAAAGATACCTGAGGCTCAAAATCCTCGGTAAGAAGAATATTATCAGCTTTGATATCTCTATGAATGATTCGCCTCTGACAACTCTCATGAAGATACAGCAGGCCATCTGCTGTTCCTAAAGCAATTTTGTACCTTTTACTCCAATCAAGTTTATTATCCTTTGAACCTGGAAAAGTGATAAAACAAAAGAGCCATAAGCAAGAAGGAAATTTTAACCAAAGAAAAGGAGTATGCAATGTATGAACAAACCATGAAGAAGAGATCCTAAACTCCCTAAAGGAGATAATTGAAAAATAAGGTGCATTCCTCCTTCAATGCCACAGCCGATCAACTTAGCAGTATTAGGATGGTCTACATGGGCTATAATGCCAAGCTCAGATAGAAAGCCTGATGTTTTCTCATCTGCTGTTCCTTTTGTCAGCCGCTTCACTGCTATCAGCTGTCCATCTTGCAAACAACCCTTGTAAACTTTAGCATAACCACCCTTTCCAATTAAGTTTTCTACAGGAAATAGGAACCACAAATCAACATCACAAAACCAACATCTTAATGCAATTGAGAATCTACCATATATATTCTACTATAAATTGCACAAAGTACACCAAATATTTTTGCGCATCACGAACCATGACTAAAATTGTTGGTTGCAGCTTGCAAATCTGCGAGGCTGAAGTTCACTAATGAACTCTTGAAATTATATAAATTACAGAATTCTGGATTTTCTCTACCGCTCCTGCCTTTGCTTTTCCCAAGAGGAGGGAAGGAGGCTAAGCGCTTGATTGATCTGTTCTTCCACAATTTGAAGAATCTTCTCCAGCTTGAATTTGAACGAGTGTCCATTTCAGTGCAGCTGTGTTTGGAAGAATCCGTGTCAGATTCCAATCCTCTAATGCAGGCTTCTAAAACTCCTCTAGGGGATGACACATCTTCTTTCTCTTTTTCGATATCTAAACATCTCAAGTCTGCATAAGAAAAACCAAAAAATAGGAATTTAGATATTCACAAACATGTATAACATGATTGCCGTGTCGAGGCTGGTTAATCAAGTAAAATTAGAAGAAAGTACCTTGGGCAGATAGAGAGGAAGGAAGCAGAGCACCTTGTCTTCTATGTTTTGCCTTAAAACCATGACCAGTCAGGATTTTATTTGTTCGTTCACCAGAAGCATTATCATTCTTCCTGAATAAAATATGGTTCTAACATTGAGCAAAATATCAATAATCATTCAAGGAAAACAGTTTTTTTTTTTTTCTTTCATCTGTGACAGCACTCGAGCTTGAGAAAACTCTGAAAATATGACATATAATGGCAAAAACATACTAAAATGACAAAGCTCAAGCTTATACTAAAAACATATAAAAAATATAGAGGTTAGTTAACACTCAGAAACAGTAAAGAAACTATGACATGCACGATAAACCTACATTAAAATTATGTATGTTTTCAGAGAAATATGCAAATATAAATGGAAAACTTGAGTGAAACTCAATAATGGAAAACACAATTATAAATAATATAATATAAAAAACACAGAATTGAGATGTATAAAGACTCTTGACTTACTCTAATGGCAGAAATACAGATACCCCCCTAAATCCCATGAGCCAGTTGTTTAAGAACATTCAGATACAGAACGGTTTCCACTGAAAACCTCTCCTTATGCGGTACAAAGTAAAGTGAGCTAAATTTAAGAAATATAAGAAAATCTTGAATAATAAAGATGCTCCAAAAACAGAACTACAGGAAGAAGAATGCATACCATGAGTAAAGAAAATCTCAAATCTGTGCTCATATCAAATACATAAACACCATATAAAAAGAATGAAAACAAATGTACTAACACAAGCTTAAATCAAATATGTTTGACTATCAAGGAACCCATATAACAAAATCTTCAAGTCTACTCTACTTTCACACAAATACACATAAACTACCACAATCCACAACATAAAAAATCTCAAAATGGATCAGATATAAACAGGAAATTTGCATCTACGCTTTTCCACTGTGAATGTATAAATCCATTAGAACCCCAAGGGCCTAAGTGGTGAAGGCCTTGGTCTTGGGGTATCACTCCCTTCAAAGCCATGGGTGCAAACAATCCTTTGGAGTCATACCTCTTGGCGAAAAGCCAACAATTTAACCAGTTCCGTATAGGGAAACTTCTGAGGGTGAGGTGCACAGGATCGGGGTTTACTTTGCAGGAGTGGGTTCAAAGGACTCTACCTTGGAGAGGTTCCCCAACATTATAAAAAATAAAAAATAAATAAAAAAAGAGAAGAAAAAAAAAAAAAGGAAGATTTTTTTTTTTTTTGTTGGGTTTTTTTTTT
>QGSO01000714.1:0-51553 GCA_011037825.1 Carya cathayensis | reverse complement strand
TGGGGGGGGGGGGGGGGAAGTGAATCTAATGTAAAGAAGATTTAGGCATAACCTAAATGATTGAAACAAAGATATAAATTTTATCAGATTACTCAACACATGCATACTGTTGAAGAGAGAACCTCTAAATCCTAACGGCATCACTTGCTAAAAAGTGTTCAAGAGAGGAAGGGGTGGGGGTTGGGGGCAGATATAGACTCCAAACGATCCAACAAAAATATCACAATTGCTATAGAAGCTCAAGTATTACACAGACATATGTAATCCACAACATTTGCAAGCTCAAACTTGATAACCCACTGAGAAAAGTCGAATATGAAGAAGACATAAGACGTAGCATAATGAGAGAACGTGAACGAGAACACGCATACCGGGGGGAAGAAGCTCCATGCTCTCTACCATCCGCCATGGACAGGGTCGCAGAAGATAGAAAGCAAACCAGAAACAACGTGAATGTGTTACAGAGAGAGACCCAAGTAGCGGTTTTTATACACCAATCACCAATGCAACGTGCTCCAACAATGCCCTGTTTTGTTCCTGCTCATTTATTTCACTCATTGATTAATTTGTTCATCTTGATTTTTTTTTATTTTTTTTTCTCTTACTTTCTCGTTTGCAGCTACAAACACGGAAGCTGAACTAAATATTGGAAATCATTATGATGTTAGTCTTCCTGAGTAACCTCAGCACGGATTTTTATATTTTTTTCTTGTTTTTTTCTCTCTTTCCATGAGTTCGTAAGAGTCGCAGTTCTGCTCTGCTGGGGTGCTGACATGTGGTGAGAGCTTTGCAGCGACTTGTCCTCTCGAACCTTATACACCCCTACGGAAAAGAGAGAGAGAGAGAGAGAGAGAGAATTGTTTTCTATTTTTAATAAATTATGAAATGTGAAATCTTTTTGTTCAAAATTGCATTTTGATCTCTAATATTTGAGTTATATCAAGTATTGCACGAATTTCCTTTCCATTTTTGTTTTTACCTAATTTTATGAAATACTTTATTTTCCGCAATTATTTTATCCAAGAAAGGCTTACGAATGATCTCTTAATCATGTTGTCATCATTTAATATTTACAATATTAGAATATGTAATATCACATTCTCATTTTGAAAAGACAGATGAATATAAGATCTATATAAAAAGATAATTTTTTTTAATAATGGACAATATTCTTTTTTTAAAATGAGTATGTTGGATTTACACATTCTAAAATTATATCTAATATTACTCTTAAACATATTTAATATACAAAAATGATATACTTTTAGGCCCACATTTACTCAAAACATTATGGTATGTTCTTAGTGTTTTGAGTAAAACATGAGAACGAAAATATAAAACCCAAGTAAAAGGCTAATTTTAATTGAGAATTTGAGTGGCAAATGAGTCTAGGGAAATTTTATTTATATATATAATTGTAAATATTCCACCAACCCAAAGTTCTTAAGGATATGTTGCATATTTTGACCCAAGAGTTGTGTATTAAAGCGACTTCTTTGTAGATTTTCGAGCAGCTTGTATGGTAATTCTCTAAAAGTCGTTTTTACTTTTTATTTATTACCTATCTATTAAGAAAAAAGCGTTTTGTGTTTCTCATTCGCCAACTCTTCGCGCACCAAATTATATAATTCAATTAAATAATGACAAAAAGAGGTTTTTAATTGGTACTAGGTGTCTAGAAATGTTCTGACTAATTTCTACGATTCACAGGATCTCGATAAAGAATTTCCTATAAGTATATATCAGATAATTCAAAAAGAAAATCTTCCGATTGCTCCTAGAAATTATTTACACTTAAAAAGATTTGAACCTTAAATTTGGAAAGAACATACCCTCAAGCCCAAAACCTTTACCAATTGAGTCAATTCAGAGTTTAATAATAATAATAATAATTCTTGTATGTAATACCTTTTTTCTTTATTTTTTCTCAGCAAACAAACAATTTCATAGATAAACTATGTGGTTACAATGACACAAGATTTAATGGGGTGAGAGTCTCCAACAGTCTTCTCAGAATAAACAAAAGCAGCGCTAAAAAGAAAAACAACAAAGCGGAATATCTCGTCAAAAGATTGGTTTGAGCCTAATCCTACATGGGGATGCCGCATAAAAGCGGTTACAATATAGTCTAATAAACAGACTATAAACCTACAACTAAAAGCCGCAATCGAGAAATGTGTGCTACATTTTGCTGATCCAGTCCAACTGTAGGAGACTATCACCAATACGTTATTTTGATCACTGGTTAGGAAAAACAGGAACATAATAGAATAGTAACTTGAAGATGATCTGATAAACTGGCAAAGGACCACCGCCAATGGTGGTGGCGCGTGAGAGACACGCGCGATACTAAAGAACCAAAAAGCACATGGATTTGAAAGATCTGAAGTCCCTAGTCCCGGAGGTGCCACCTGTGACACTTGGAAACACCCAAAGATGTGGCGGCGCATGAGGCCCACGCGCATTGTAAGCCGTGCGTGAACTACACGCGTCACACGAAATCAAAGTTTTCTTCAACCGACTAGCAGATCGGCTGCTGGGGAGTCTGATGGAGGGGCGGGTAGCTGTTGAAGACGGTCAGAGAATAGCAGATCGGAACATCTAGCTACTATCACTAGAAAACTAAAAACAACTGAGAAAAAAACCATATATACAATGATTGGACAAGATGAGAGAGGGAGGAGATGAAGCTCCAACTTAAGGAATAGCTAGTTGATTGTGGAGAGCAAAAATAGAGAGAAAACTCTAGAGAGAAAACAATCATTGTATGTAATACCTTATTAAAATGTCTGAATGTGAAATCTTGATTACAATTTATTAATAAATTTAGCTTGCATCCAATTAAAAATTCACTAAATACATTCTACTAAAAAGTGGATGATTTTTCAATTTATTTATTTTTAACTTAAACAATCTAATTCATGCAGCAAACCCGTGATTGACATCCTTAACTAGTCCCTTTCTAGCCTATATACGCAATCGGAAAACCAAGGAACCAAGGTCATGTTTGCAGGACTGTACTACGGTACTACAGTGACAATGCGTCACACTGGTCCCATCAAACTCTCTTCTTCTGACAATTTCAGAGCCAAAATAAACAATCTAATTAATAAAATTATGACAAAATCTAAGAGATAGAAATTGCCATTCCTTTTATTAGTAATTGAAGATTTATATCATAAATGATAGCTAGCTGGTCAGATCTATTCTCAAAACATCTATAATTAATTAATACACGATGATCTCATGCAATATCCTCTCGATCTTGCATATTTTGTTAGGAATTTTTTTCTTTAATCTTATATATATTTAAGTATATACTATGATGGTGTTCTTTATGTATTATGAGTTTAATTATTGATTAATTATTTTTAATTTCTTGCATGTATTCGACTGGAGTAATGCTACTCTTCATTTCAATTTTTATCATCATCTCATGATGTGATATTAAATAATTGGTTTAAAAGTTTAAAAAAAGGATTATGAATATGTTTATTGTTTTGACTTAGGCCGAAGTTTAGGTCATATATAACTTAAAAAAGAATTATTGAATAAGTTAGATTTTAAACTCTTAAATTTTTAATCAAAGAACGAATGAGATATTGTTTATATATATATATTTGGAAGAATGAGGTTTCGAACTCAGGCCTTCATTTTAGATACTGAGGATTATGTCAATCACACCATAAAACTTTGGCACGTATGAGATATTGCTTACTTAAACTTAGATTAAGCAATTAAAATGTTGTCAATTAATAGACATGTAGTAACGTACTGCTGATAGAGAGAGTTACCATGCTGCATGTTGGGAATTTGGACCTCCCAAATTCACCCCCTAGGATCTACCCTTTGTAGGAATAATAAGAAAAATAGAGAAATAATAACAACACAAGAAATTTACGTGGAAACTCTAAAACACGAGAAAAACCACCAGACCCAGAGAAGAAAATCCACTATGTGAAAAATTGTTACAATCACACAATTTTTCTCCTCACCCCAAACACACCCACAAAGCTTTCCCCACTAGCAAAACTTTAACTCACACCTCTTCTCATTTTACAAAAATGGATAATAGAGGAATTTAACTAGAGTCAAAAGTTACTAGCTAAGATTTTAACTGGTGCACTTAAACTAAGAGGCTAAGCCTCTTATTTATAGCCTTAGGATATGCCCCTCTTTTACTCACCCACCGGTGTGAGACTAAAAGTAGCATAAATCAACAATCTCCACCTTGCGACTTTGACTGGTCCCACAGCCAAGCTCCACCTCAATGAAGATCTTCATAACTTTCGCTATCATGCTTCACCATAAAAGCATACCCACTCAGAATAAACCAATTCCAAGCATTTCACTTCGGCCCATGTCGAAAAACAACTTTGCTGAAAATTATGGTGTAACTTCCACGTTTGGCTTTCCTGGAAGTTCATCAGCCATCGACATGAATTTCCACCATACACCCTGCATTAATGCCAAACCAATGCTTGTGTGCAAACTTGTGGACCCGCTAACATTAACACATCCTCTATCATGGCAACTTTGGGAATTAGCAGCATGTCATGAGCATGTACACGTCTCATTTTAAAGATCAAAATCTTCTATGGAGAGAGACGCAATATTAGCATCATTTCCAGTATCTCTATTTACTGACTTGGAGCCACTTGCCGAACCAGCTCCTGCTCTTGGACAATTTTTCTTGACGTACCCAGATTGTCCACACTCCCAGCAGACTACTTTCTTCTTCATGGAGTTCTTCATCTTCCCATTTCCAGCAGCTACCATTACTAAGTTCTCAAGTAGAACATTACTTCCATTACTTAGTCTTCTCTCTTCAGAAAAGATTTTACTGGTAACCTCTGAAAAAATTATTTTCTCCTTCCCATGTATCAAAATAGGCTTCATGTGCTCATAGGAAGGTGGAAGAGACCAGATGAGTCTCAAGGCTTGATCCTCATCATCAATTTTAACTCCAATAGCTTCTAGCTCAGCGACAATGCCATTGAGAACACTTAAATGATCTGACATAGTTGTACCTTCACTCATCCACAGTGTATGAAACTGCTCCTTCAGGTACACACGATTTGAGACGCCCTTCGTCTGATACAATTTTTCAAGTTTTTCCCAGAGCTCCTTTGCCGTAGATATTCCATGCACATTTGCAAGAACATTTTTGGCCAAGCACAGACGTATCGCACTTGCTGTTCTCAAATCCAGATCCTCCCAATCTTCATCGCTCATTTTAGATATGCTCTTTTCATCAGTCGCACTAGTACCAGTACTGACTTCAGGTGTTGGTCTGCCCTTCAATGCCTTGTGTAATCCTGATTGAATCAAGACATCCTTGACTTGTACTTGCCACAAGCCAAAATTGATTCTCCCATCAAATTTCTCCACCTCAAATTTTACAAGATTTGAAGGCCTACTTCCTGACATTGCTTTGATGAATTTACTGTAGAAATGAATAGTACCTCACTAAGTCAGTTCCCAAGAAAGATTGGAGGGTCACAATGGACACACTTAAAATTTCCAATCTCCTAGACAGAACCTCATTAGACTGTACGTATCCATACTACCACACCAAAGCTCCACCCCACAAAAAGAACCTAGTGGCTCTGATACCAATTGTTGGAAATTTGGACCTCCCAAATTCACCCCCCTAGGATCTACCCTTTGTAGGAATAATAAGAAAAATAGAGAAATAATAACAACACAAGAAATTTACGTGGAAACTCCAAAACACGAGAAAAACCACCAGACCCAGAGAAGAAAATTTACTATATGAAAAATTGTTACAATCACACAATTTTTCTCCTCACCCCAAACACACCCACAAAGCTTTTCCCACTAGCAAAACTTTAACTCACACCTCTTCTCATTTTATAAAAATAGACAATAAAAAAATTGAATTAAAATTAAAAGTTACTAACTAAAATTTTAATTGATGCACTTAAACTAAGAGGCTAAGCCTCTTATTTATAGCCTTAAGAAATGCCCCACTTTTACTCACCCATCGGTGTGGTAGTAAAAGTAGCATAAATCAACACTGCATTTATGCATCATGCGCGACAACTTGGCACAATAACAGAGATGAAATTAAGGAGAGAAACAGAAGAATGTTGGTTTCCAAGGACAGCGTTTTCCATTGTATAAACAAAAGGTGTTACGGTAGCATGAAGGAACTACGACAGGATCTAGAATATATTATTATTATTAATTGAACCGTACGTGACGTTCCCGGAGTTTCATCTGGACTGTAATTATGTCGTTTTTCTCGTGATCTTCGCCTCATCATTGGGCCATGGGCAATATTAGAACAATTTATTAGATAATTAGGATATGAAAAATTAATTAAGATTAAGAAGGCACCACGCATGTTTGCATGCATGCTTGCTTAATTCGGTTCAGCTCATGTCGGCAGCTCAAGCACACGAACATTAAGCAAGCGCACGCTTGGTTAAAATGTCCGAAAACAAAGAATATGTTTGCTAATGTGTTGTAAAATCAAAGACAGATATGGACCCGACAATGCCGGTTTCTGCTCTTACATGTTCACTGGTTTTTGTGGAAAAACAATACGCGATTATTGGATATGGGACCAAGTTGATTGATTATATATAGGGCATCCGAGGCGGGCGGATGTGATTTGGGGTTTGGTCCTTAGTTATTACTACTCAAAAACAAAACAAGAAACAAAAGGATATGTTTTTGTGAAAGAGAAAGGGTTTTTGGCCATCATCATGAGCTTACGTATTTATCATATCTCATTTAATTTTTTTTTAAATATCATTTAAATATAAATATTTTTTAATTTAAAATTTTTAATTTTTTCATCTAATCATTATTTAATTATTATAACTTTTTTAATCTTCTAAACAAAATATCAAAAACAATTCAACTCTTTTAAATTTTAAAACAAAAATAATATTAAAAAATATATTATATTAATATTTAAAATTTATAATATTTTTATTCAATTTTTCTCTCTAATTTCTTAAAATCTAATAAAATATATTAATTTAAATTATTTCATTATTATTAACATATTTTTTTTATTTCATTTTATTTCATTTCAACATCAAAACGATGCCAGTGTATGATTCTTCTAACAATCTCTGATTGTATATTGTCTTTTATCGGATATATATATATATATATATATACACACACGCCGTATTGCATTAAAGGTGTGTACTTTGTATGTATCCTTTTGCAAGAGCAGTTACTCAGCATTAAGTTTTGTTACATTAATGTGCTCAATGCTGCATTGGATATCTTACCTTTTAGTTCAGATCATCATAACTACTCTAATTTTTCTCATCTTAATTAAAAGTAATGTTAGGTATAGTTTTTATTTAGGAATTGTAATACAGATTTAGATAATTTTATTTTTTAAAATTTTTTAAAATTATAAAATTATTATTCCCAAAATAATATTTTTCTTCATATAATAAAAAATCTACACTTAAGAACTGTAAATAAAATTTATACTTAATTAAAGAGTGACGTCATCTCACCCTAAATCTCATATCATATTACCTAATCACTTTTTCTTGGGTGAGGGCAATTTTTGAAGCTATTATTATTTTTTTTTTCGGAAATATTTTGAAGCTATTATTTACATAGTTGGGCCTTGGACTTTGTAAATCTCCTTAATTTATTTATCCAAAGCCCAAGGAGTAGTCTAGTTAATTGAATTCATCAATCTTTTTATTTGTAAGTGCATGCTCTAGATCATATTAATTGGAAAAATAAAACAGAAAGTGGCAAGAAAAAAAATAAATCATAATACAAAAAAACAACACAAGAAACAAAAGTTGTGTTATTTGGAAAGAGAAGTGCTTATGGAGACCAATCGTGAGTGTATTTAATATATGATTTCTCTTGATAGTCTTTTCCTTCGGTCATTAGCATATGATTTTATTAGAGAAATGTTTTGATAAAAATTTTATAAAAATAAATTTATAAATTGATATAATTTAATGTGGTATGTCATATTATAAAATTATATTCATTATAAAATAAATATAACATATGATATACAATTATATCAATTTACAAATTTATTTTTATAATTTGTTTTTATAATTATGTTATTCTTTTAAGCAAGTGCGCGCCCCGTGTGTCCTTTTGCATGGATATACTTTTTTAATTATTTAATTGATTTGGATGGTATAATAATTGAAATTAACAAATCCATGAATATACAATGTACATTATACCATCTGACATTGGAAGGGGTAAAAATATTCTAGGCCAAGAATGGCCTTCCAAGTCCAGCTTAAGGGAGGTCTCACCAAGAGGGAAGAGAGAGAGAGAGAGAGAGAGAGGAGTAAATGAGGGGACAAAAGCTTAGAAAAGAGAGTGTATTAGAAGAAAAAGAGAGGATGTGATATAAAGGAGGGAAATAGATGCCACAAATGGACCATTGGCTACGAAAAGAAGTGCGGTTCGAGAGTTTTTTTGGTCTGAGGGCCTCTGAGAAATAGGGGGAGAGAGCTTCTTTAACCTTCATACTGGAAACTCTAACTTGATTATTTGGTATAATGAGTTATAAGAAACTGTAAAATATTCCTATTTGTAATGGATTAGTACCCCAAATAACTTGTGGACGTAGACATTTTATCGAACCAAATAAATCCATGTGTTTATTTCTCCTTTTATGTTTGCTGCACTTATCTTCTATTCACTGCTTCAGATGTACGCATGGGCACCATATCATCTAGCCATCGTGAGCCCAAACTCAAACCGATTGAGGCTTGAACTGTCATCGTGGGTTGGGGATGACTCCTTCTTCCTCTTTGCGTGTTCTTACAAAAAAATGCATCAACCTACAAAATTAAATAATTAAAAAGTACTTGAATTGGCAAAAGGATGTGGCAAAAGAATATATAATGTCACGCTCCCCACTCAAGATGACAAGAATAACTCCAACAAAATTTGAAAAGAAAATTTAAAAAAAGAAATTAACTGTTCCTCTGAAAGCAAGTTTTTTGTTTACTTCTTTAATTTTTTTTCACTTTTCATAAAGTTTTTTTATCATGAGTATGTTTCTATCTCAATTAAAACAACATATTCTCACAATATTATAGTTTTGTCGAGTTTTATAAGGTATTATCGTGAGTACTTTTACAAGGAAAAAAAAATATAAAAGAAAGAGAAAATGAAAGATATGTTAGACTTACTTCTCCTGACTCAGCATGCAAGACCGATTCTTCAGCACTCAAAGATTATCCAAAACAGAATGAGGATATCTCGCAGACTTCAAATTCAAATGCTATACATAGCTAGCACGTTACTAGTTTAAATTATGAATCTAGTTTGAAATGTAAATATAGATAAACATTGTTGTAACATAAATGGTTATATATTTACTGCAATACATACTCTGTTTTGGTATTGAGCACCAAAACATTTTCTTCCAGTCTTCTTATATTTTACATGGTATCAGTTAAGCTATACGCTAACGCCTATTTTCGTTGATTCTAATGGCTACCTCCTCTGCTTCCACCCACTTCCCTTTTCCTAATGGTGCTTAACTCGGGACCATTAAACTTGATAGTACCAACTATCTTAGTTGGTTATCGCTTACTGTTCCTGTCCTTTGCAGCTATGACTTGATGGGCATCGTCGATGGATCTGATCCGTGCCCTCCCAAGCTTCTGCCCTCCACTACTGATGCTAATCCTGCTTATCCTATTTGGGTTAAAAAGGATCAATTCATCTTAAGTTGACTTAATGCTTCTTTATCTGAGTCAGTTTTGTCTACTCTCTATGGTCTCCATACTTCTCATGAGGTTTGGCGTGCACTTGAACTCAAATTTGCCTCTCATTCTCGCTCCCGTATCACTCAACTGAAACGCCAACTTCTGACTCTTCATCAAGGGTATAAATCTTGTATTGATTTTATTAATTTGGCCAATTCTTTAGCTGCTCAACTTGCTGCTACCGGTCCTCCAGTGGATGATGATGATCTTGTTTCCTACATCATTGGTGGACTAAATCCTCCCTTTAATCCATTTATCACCTTATACTTGTTTGCCACCCGTGAGTCCAATCTTTCTTTGGCTGATTTTACTGCTGAACTTCTCTCATTTGAGCTCCTCTTGGATAACCAACATCAACAGGTTGCTCCTGAACCTACTATGGCATTTCTTTCCAGCCAGCCTTCCCACTCCTTTCATAAAAAATATAAACACTCTTCTCAAAAGGCTACTCCTCCAAAATCATCCCACTCTGCTACTGCACAGCCTTCCCGCACCTCCAACTCTTCTTCTACATCATCTCATGCACCTAGATCTCCTTGTCAAATTTTGCGGCAAGTCCAGCCATCGTGCTCTTGACTGCTATCATCGGATGGATTATGCCTACCAAGGACGTCATCCCCCAGCTCAGTTGGCTGCCATGGTTGCACAATCCAACTCATTTTCTGATGATGATGCTTGGTTTGCAGATGGTGGTGCTAATGCTCATCTTACTCCTGACCTTGAGAATCTGAGCCTTCATGAACCCTATAAAGGAAATGAAAACATTGTTGTTGGTAATGGTACAGGTTTGGAAATCCATAATGCTGGTTCTCTG
Source organism: Carya cathayensis (assembly GCA_011037825.1). Lineage (NCBI taxonomy): Eukaryota > Viridiplantae > Streptophyta > Magnoliopsida > Fagales > Juglandaceae > Carya > Carya cathayensis. The sequence goes on along the minus strand of QGSO01000714.1, from coordinate 40,978 downwards.
ACATTACATACATCTCATACTCCTTTTAAACTGTCTCGTGTTCTTCATTGCCCATCTGCATCGGCTAACCTTTTATCTATCAATCTGTTTTGTAAAGACAATTCTTGTTTCTTTATACTAACTGATTCTTCCTTTTATGTTAAGGACAAGCACACGGGTTGCATTCTGCTTCAAGGAAAGAGTAAGGATGGTCTTTATTCCATCTACCCAAATAAAATCCACAAGTCCTCTTTACTTATTGCCATGTTCGGTGTCAAAGCTCCTGTTAATGTGTGGCATTCACGCCTCGGTCATGCTTCATTTTCTACTGTTTCTCGCATAGTTTCAAATAATCATCTGCCTCTCCTCGGCTCATCGCACACTACTACAGTTTGTGCCTCCTGTCAAATCGGCAAGAGTAAACAACTTCCTTTCCATCCATCTATCCGAGTCTCTACTGCTCCTCTTCAACTCATTCATACAAATGTGTGGTGCTCCCTAGTTGTCTCTATTGGAGGATTTTGTTATTATGTTATTTACGTAGATGACTTTTCTCGTCATACTTGGATGTACCCCCTATTTAATAAATCTGATGTTTTCCTTTCATTTGTTAAATTCAAAGCTTTAGTCGAAAAGCAATTCTCCTCATCTATTAAACAATTACAATCGGATGGTGGGGGGGAATTTATATCACATCAATTTCGTTCATTCTTGGACCAACATGGTATTTTTCATCGCATAAGTTGTCCATACACAGCTCAACAAAATGGGCTCACTGAGAGAAACATCGCCACATTGTGAAAATGGGTCTCTCTATGCTTGCTCACTCCAAATTACCTCACAAGTTCTGGGTCAAATCCTTTCTAACCGCTGTTTATATAATAAACAGTCTACCAATCCCGGTTCTTGGTCATTTAAGTCCTCATTTTCTTTTCTATCAAACACCACCAGATTATACTTCCTTTCGCACATTTGGTTGCCTATGTTTTCCTTTGCTACGGCCATACAATACTCATAAATTAATGTATCGTAGCAAACATTGCATATTTCTTGGCTGTGGTTATCATCATAAAGGATATCGCTGCTTTGATCCCATCTCTCATAAAATCATTGTTACTCGTAATGTGGTGTTCGATGAAAATGTTTTTCCAGGTACCTCTCTGGATGCTATCTTTACTCCTCCAGCACATGCAGTTCGAATGCCTGTTCCGTTCCCTGCTGATATCTTTACTCCTCCAACACATGTAGCTCGAATGCATGTTCTTCTCCCTACTGATGCCTTTCCAACGATAACTCCAACTGCCCCTTCTAGCCCAGCACCCTCTATGAACCCATGCCATCCCATGGTTACTCATTCTTGCACAAGTTCACTTCGCCCCAAATCATTCCCTGACTACTAGCTCTTTTATTCCACTAAACATCCTCTACAAGCTCCCAGTAGTGTCGTTCAACCAACAGAACCCACTTGCTATTCTCAAGCCACTACTTCTCCTGAATGGCGCGCTGCTATGGGTCAAGAGTTTGATGCTCTTCTCTCAAATGGCACTTGGTCATTATGTCCTAAACCCATTGGTCATAACATTGTCCGTAAATATTCCCCAAGTTTGTTTCAGGATAAGCATTTTTGACCAGTCTTAAATTTCTAGTGCAGAATGTAATTGTGAGAGATCTAATAAGAAGACTTATCTTTTTTCCTGTCTAGGATCAGGGAGTCCAAGTCACTTTCTTTATGGATATTTCCTAAATTTTTTTTATTGGGAAAATCATTTGAGTTCAATTTGAAAGTTTCAACTTCTCATGACTTAAAATTAGAATTGGATGATTCAGAGAATCTGATAGATCAAACCATGTGAATTTCACAATTAATGTCGTTTAGCTTTCATAATAAAAGATTCTTGCGTGTTTAAAGATTAGTTAAAGACTCGTCATTTTCAGTGGCGCCTGCATATATATATATATACTAGGTAGGAGTAACATGGAAAGCACGTTTGTCTAATTTTATGAAATGATTATTTGTAAAAAATAATATATATTTTATAAAAATTATTGATGTCATTTAATAATTTAAGGTATATTGGAGAAAATAAAAAAATTAGTTCAAAATATCATATAATCCAATACATGTTTATAACATCCATAATTTTAGCAAAGATGTATACGAAAAATTTAATAAAGCCTAACACAAACGGTAGTTCAAAATATATGTCGTTTGATGTTTGTATTATAATTCATCAATTTATGTCATCCTGTAGACGATCAATAGAGACAACATTGAAATTCTTATTTTGCTATTGGTTGAGTTGATCGGGGACAACATAAAGTTAAAACATAATATTTTTATAAAATTTGTGGTATAATATTTTCTATATATAGCATATATATAAATCCTAAAATATATTTTGAAATTGTTGGCCGAATTTACTCTTTCTTAATTAGCTCAAGGATCACGGTCTTTGTCACGTGCCCATCATAGCAAGCCTACATGTGGAATATGACTTAGCGGAAGCTACGTCCTACTACCATGAGGAAAAAAAATACTTTGATTAAACACACTTGTATTATATATTATATGAGATTTTTAAATTTGAAATACTCAATAATCTGAATTAATGAAACGTATAATACACGTATATTATACTTAGGGATTCACGTCTTATGCACATAATACACGTATATATGTTAAGGAGAAAGAGAAAAATATAATAATTAATATTTAATTACTTATTATTATATAAACTATTAAGTATTATAATTATTGTGATTAATAAATCATATAACAATAATGAATGCTATATTTTTCAATATTTATGTCTTCATTTTATATGCCAAACATTTAAAACAAACGGTGTTAACTTTAACGAAAAAACAAGAAAAACCGTTAAAACAAAATTTTTCATTTCATACACACTTTTTATATATAGAAGATATATATATACTCCCAAACCGGCCATTAAAGGTGAGGCTTTGAGAAGGTTTAAGGTTTTTCTCAATACCAATAGAAACCATAGCTTTGCAATGTGCCCCCTTTTATCCATTGGCTATGGCTTATTACTTGGCTTAGCCATTTCGGGTTTTAGTTTTTCAGTCGCTGATTGCTACAAAATCTTGCATACGGGCCGCCCTTCCGAAGACTTCTGTCCTTTGAACTTCTATTTTCTTAGTAAACTGATCACTCAAGATGTTCCTGAGCCTACATTTTCTGACATGCGAACAAAGTGTCACTACATTCTTGAGGGGATCCGTCTGGTTCGAGCCAAGTATCTTCGGACCGATTCAAGCTTTCTCCTTCCTCCTAATGTTTCGAAGGCATGTTGGCAATCGTACCGGAGCTTAATTGGTGAGTTTTTCTATGGTTTTGATATCCAAACTGCTTGTGGGTATCATCCAGAATGGATTTCGAAGGGCTGCATGAACATTACATCTCAAGCAGAGTTTGAGAGCCTAATTCCTGAATCCAAATTGCAGGAAATTGAACGTCAATGTTTCTTGCTTCCTCTTTTGTAATGTAATGCTACCTTAGGAACATTTTTCCATATGGAAAATACTTTAGCCACAAATGGATTACACACAAATAAATCCACAAACTGATGTGACTTGATGTGGTACGTCAGATTGTAAAACTACATTTATTACAAAGCAAATCTAATAGATTCCATGAAGCCACATCAGTTTGTGGATTTATTTTGTGTGATCTCTTTGTGTCTGTAGTAGTTCTCTTTTCATATTCTCTGGAGCTTGTGGTTTGACTGTAATATTCGTAGCAAAACTGGTACCAGAGACCAAGGGACGAGCTTTGGAAGAAATGCAAGCATCAATCACTCATATGCTGGAATAAAGATAAAGAGAAATGCTGTTCTTTATTTCGAATTTCATCATCTCTTTGTTGCACAGATTGAAATGTCACGTTTTAAGTGGTTGACTTATGAAATCGCTTAAAATGTATCACATCTAAAATAAAGACCAAGTAATTAATGCTAGCAAATGGGTTTTGTAATTATAAAATAAACAAAAATTCTATGTGCAATCGCTACATAGATATTATTTTATTCATAGTGAGAGAACAAAATCTTGATAGGCAGAGAGCCGACGGATCGAGAAGCCATACAATCGAATGGTTTTACTCACATCCTTCCTGATCTTCAAGATCTCCCTCCAAAATCACCCTCCCAACGGCGCTCTTTCTTCAGTTTAGGTCTCATGATATCAGAGTCGGGTCTTAACTGTACATTTTTTTCATTTAATTAAATATTTTACATATTAAATCAAGAGTATAACTCACATAAAGGGGAGTATTAGAATATATATTAAAAGAATAAATTTATTTATTTTTATCAAATTAAGATTTTGAGACAACAATAAGCTGAAAATGACTGGTTTTCTCATAATCTCATTGTAAATAGTTGTAAGATTGTGAATAATGCTGTAAATAAACAACTAGACAAGGCTACTTGACAAGCTACTCGAGATTGGCTCGATTAAACTTAAATTTAACTCAATTCGTTTCATATATGAACAGTTTGTAAATACAAAATTATGATTGATTATTAAACTATACATCTCATATTAAGCTTCACTTGGCTTGTATAAGCTCGAATAAAAGTTCTACAAATAAGGCTTAAACTCAGCTCGTTAACTCCCCTGATTAGAACACATTTATTTGGCCTGGAAGATGACCTTTCCATCATTGGGTATTGTGAAGTTTATGCACACCTTTCTCAATGTTATCATCATCCAATGCAACCCATCATCAAAGAGTTTTGGTTCCAGTTGCTTCAAGATTTATGATATCAAGTTATCGTATTTCCTAACCACTTGAATAACGAACTGCACTAACTGCAACCTGCTGAAGTGCACAGCTAATTCTGGAGCTAGGGAAAAAGAGAGCTCTGACCCAAGCCTCCAGCAGTCGAAGAAGGAAATGAAGATGGTGAACAATGATGTTGTCTGCAACTACGTAATACTTGCATATAACCAAATCTTAAAAATGGAATGAAAAGTCATATAGCCGGCGGGTCTTCTTTTAACAAAGAGAGAGTGCTGAATTTTCATCCGCCATGGCACAGGATTAGAGATTATTCAATGACCTACCAAAAAAAAAAAAAGATGTCGGTTTTGTATTCGATTTCTTAAATTTCTATCGATGGAGGGTTCTGAAAATAGATAAAAGAGGCAAGAACGATAGTCTGTATCACATGCAATAAAAACTGAAAAACAGACAAAAGCTTTACAACCCAAGTGGGTCCTCAGGGCCCGGCACTTCTTCATCTCTATATTCAGATCGGAAAAAAAAAATAGAGAAAAAAAGCTGGAACCCACTGTCCTATTTCCTCTCTTTGTCTGTGTCTTCATTACTTCATTCATTAGCACACCAAAAAAAATCTCTCCCTTTCAATTCGAGACATTTCTAATTTTCTTTCCTTTGCGGACCAAAAAATATACGATATGGGCAGAGATAGCATAGAAGGAGGAGAACTTTCAAGTCCTCTAGTTGCCGAGAAAAACGATGGAGTATGCGCCAGTGGTGGTGGCGGTGGGCAGAGTGGTGGCTCTTCTGCCACAGGCGTTGTTGTGTTTAGTACTCTGGTTGCTGTCTCCGGTTCCTATGTTTTTGGATCAGCTGTAAGTTCTCTTCCTTTTGGCGCTTGTTATCAGACAGGAGCAGTGGAAGTTCATGCATTTTTCTATGAAATATAGAGTTAATAGAATTATCTGGTAAATATTTCAGGACATAATCTTTCTTTTCGATTTCTAATTTTGCAAGACACCCTCATTTAATAAACCCAATACTCACACTTTCAAGAGAGCCATACCAAAACATCAAGCTCAGATGCTCATCCAAGTGAAGGGGGACATCACCTCGTCAACCCAAGAGCTTAGCCGTAGTTTGGACACAATATATACCAAGTACTCGCTTTATTTTTCCTTGAGGATTCAACATCCGCACATGCCCTTACAAAGAAAAAAAATATATTGCAGCTGAATGATTGGATTATAGATTCGTTAATGGAAAGTCTTCTGTGCTAAAAGATAGTATGACAGCGGTGGCCATCTCAATATGGGGTCCCTAGATGTTAGATATGCTGAGTACTGAATCGAGAATGTTATATAATTGATTTTTCAGGTGGGATATTCATCACCTGCTCAGTCTGGAATCATGGATGAGCAGGGCCTGACTGTGGCAGAGGTGAGTGTAATATTGTAAGCGCTCTTTTACTCTGGCAATGAAATTTGCCAGAGAATTCGTAAGCATTTGAACCACGTTCCTCGAAAAGTAATTGATTCTGCATTGAAAATGACGCTTGCCTCTCTTTTAGTACTTTTCCATTGATGCATATCATTAATATTTCATTGGATTTGTTCTATTTATGCCTCTACCTCCAAAAACAGTTTTCAACTGGGATACAATATAAGCGAATTGGCGAAAGAAGTTCAATGTGATCGAGGAAATGCCAAAAACAAGTTAAAAGGCACATAATTTTGACTGAATGTCTCAAAGTACAGTTGGTAGTCCAAATTATTGTCAAGGACTTGATGATTTGGAGAAATCATACTTTATAGAGTAGTCGCTATTAGAGCTCCCTCAATTAAGTGAAATGTTGTATCCAAATTGCTATATGCAAAATCAATTATGTTGAATCCTTTAGTTATTTCCTTGCACATTTTTGTATGTGATGCCCTTGCAATTTTTGTCCGTACTGCAGTATTCACTTTTCGGTTCAATATTGACAATTGGGGCAATGATAGGTGCATTAGTGAGTGGCAAAATAGCAGATTACATAGGCAGAAGCGGTGTAAGTGTTTCCATCATCCTGGAATTAAATCCATTCATTTGCTAAGCTTCAAATTCCAAAAAGATCACCAGCGTCTCTCTTTTTGCTGTTTTGCAAGGTAGGCAATGGGTCTTTCCGAGATACTCTGCCTGGCAGGGTGGCTAATCATTGTATTCTCTAAGGTTTTGAATCCTGTCCTCCCCCATCAACTTTCTTTTGGTATCTCCAATTCATGAAACGCCATATGGTCATGGAGCAGAATGATTAATGCTGACATGGGTGTCCTTATGTGATAGGTAGTCTTGTACTAATTTTTGTGAATGAAGAATAATCTCTCTCTCTCTCTCTCTCTCTCTCTCTCTCTCTCTCTCTCTCTCTCTCTCTCTGTTTTTTGGCTTCCAATTTCAAAACGTTTATGTTAAACATGCTTGAAATTCAATAAATTTTACCTTGGAAAGATCTTTTTACCAAGATATTGAAATAATTGTGGCAGCATCAGAATTATTCATCTTTGTATTTCCTCTTACATATAACTGAATATTTGATGGTCATTAAGTGGTCAGAAAGAATCACACGATGAAGTTGTTTTAGAAATCACTTTGTACTAAGCAAATATAATAGCTCAGGTTCACTTTATAATGCTAGATATATGGTTGTTGTTGCAAGGTCAATTGGTGCCTCGACCTTGGGAGACTGTTGGTTGGTTGCGGGATGGGACTTCTCTCTTATGTGGTAAGTCTATGGATTGCAGTTCTTATAAATATCATCGATGTGCAAGATAAAGTTAAGTGCATTCCGGTTTTCAATCAGGTACCTGTATATATAGCAGAAATAACACCTAAGAATCTTCGAGGAGCGTTGACAACCGTTCATCAGGTAGAACCAAAAAGCCTCAAAGATTTGGAAATCAATGTGAATTCAACTCTTATTCACACACTGATGGCCTGTTCTGCAGTTGATGATATGTTGTGGCGTGTCATTAACATATCTAATTGGAGCTTTTGTAAACTGGCGGGCTTTGGCTCTTATTGGTAAGTTTCTCTGCTCTTTCTACTGTATTCTTTTTATTTGAAGGTAGTTTCCTAATTAAAGTGATTCTATTTTACTTTATTTCAGCAACTATTCCGTGTCTAGTACAACTTCTTGGTATATTTTTCATTCCAGAGTCTCCAAGATGGCTGGTAAGTTTTTATTATTATTTTGATGTGTTTGGTTCAAGTTACACTCCAGATAATGAATTTGAAATAAAAACCAAAAAACAAATAGTTAAAGTTTTGTTTTTCAAGGCCTTTTCCTATACAGTTTTTTACTCGAGTACATGTCATTTATCTAACATGTTTAAATCATGGAGGTGGCAACGAAAATGCAAGCATGGTCCGAAACGCTTGATGATCCCATTTGGTTGCAGGCAAAGATTGGTCGAGAGAGAGAGTGTGAAACTGCTCTTCAGCGACTTAGGGGGGAGAATGCTGATATCTCACAGGAAGCTGCTGAGATCAGGGTAAGCTTTGAACTCAGTGAAAAGCTATGAGAGAATTACTCTGTTTCCAATCTAACTAGAAAAATTACAAACTTAAAATAGGTTTTGATTTTTCCCCAAACTTTTTCTTAGAAACTAGTGCTGACCTTGTTTTCAAATTGCTGTTTAGGATTACACAGAAACCCTTCAACGGCTTTCGGAAGTGAGTTTTCTCGACTTATTTCAACCACAATATGCTCATTCACTTATCGTAAGCTCTCTAATCTAATCCTTGTAGCATGGTTCATTTTTTAAACTTGTTGATCCTGTTATGTCTAACCTAAAAAGGGGGGTTAGGTTGGAGTTGGCCTCATGGTACTACAACAATTTGGAGGGGTCAATGGCATCGCATTTTATGCAAGTTCTATATTCATATCAGCTGGTAGGGATTTCATATTTTCCATTGCTTCCAATAGTTAATAAGTAAGAAGAAAAATGTAATTTGAGTAACATAATGCAGGGTTTTCAGGTAGTCTTGGGACTATAGCAATGGTCGCTGTTCAGGTTCTTGACACTCTTTATAGTGTAGTTTTAACATTTTTTTATGCTTGATGTTTTCTAAGATGATGTTGATTGTCTTCTATAGATTCCAATGACGGCCTTGGGTGTAGTCTTAATGGATAAATCCGGACGACGACCACTTCTACTGGTAAGAAAGTTGAGTCTATACTTTGATGGAATTGAATGAAAAACAATTCTGAAGCCTACATATTATCAGGTTTCTGCAGCAGGAACGTGCTTAGGCTGCTTTCTCTTGGGGCTGTCCTTTGTCTTGCAGGTGAAGCCTGAATAAAATCTATTTCTCTTGAATTCAGTCTCATCATTTTAGTTGAGCTTTTCTTGCAAGAATAAAACTTCCATTGCGCAGGACCTTCAGGAATGGACAGAGATCACTCCGATTTCAGCACTTGTTGGTGTACTGGTAATGCAATTATACTATGAGGAAAGACAGTGGAAAGCTTTTGTCTCCAACTTTTGTCATGTTATTAACTAAATTCCCATTACTTCAAACTTATCAAAAATAATTACTTCAAGCATTGAATTCCTATGACTTTAGTGCTTCCCCAAATGAAAGCTCTTTTTACAACAATTACATTTGGGTTGTGGTCGACCAATCTTTAGCATTTTGGAAATGCTTTTTGCTCTTTGAAAGTGAGAGTCATGCCCTTAAAGGATTGAGTACTTAAAATTGCTATCAAGTTAATAATTTCGTATGAGATTTTTGCATTTTAATTTTAATCTGATTATGGTGACCAATCATGCTGGAGACTGGAGTTCACTTTAATATTTGCTTACATCTCATATAAGTAGCCAAATTCTTGGAGATTTCACGATTGATTAACTTGGAATTTATGTTGATCTGTTTGGTTGTGCAATAAGGTATACACAGGATCTTTCTCATTAGGCATGGGAGGAATACCATGGGTCATAATGTCAGAGGTGAATTAACCTTGAATCTACATCTATTATGATCAAAATAGTTGGAATGAAAGTCAATTCTGGCATCAGAGCCGACGGATGACTGAAACTACAAGTTGTTTTTGCCTCAGATATTTCCCATAAACATGAAGGGTATGGCTGGTAGCCTTGTGACATTGGTTAGCTGGTTAGGTTCTTGGATTATCTCATATGCTTTTAACTTCCTAATGGATTGGAGCTCAGCAGGTAATGCTTGATAGTCTGTATTGGGTACAAACTACAGTACTCATTACTCTTAATATTTATTTTATATTTCTATTTTTTGACAGGAACCTTCTTCATCTTTTCAAGCATCTGTGGCTTAACTGTTGTGTTCGTGGCCAAGTTGGTGCCAGAGACCAAGGGTCGAACACTAGAAGAAATTCAGGCATCAATTAACTCATTTTCAGCAGAAAGATAAATTTTGCATGCCTAGCTGTACAACAACACCAATCCATGTTTGAATAAGCAAAATGACTGAAAAAAACTCTTATTCTGGCAACTGAAAATAAAAGAATTTCTTGAGGCAGAGTATCGCAGACGGCCGTGTTTGGATAATGGGTTGAGTAAAGATGAGTTGAGATTAAAGTTTAAAATATTATTTTTTAATATTATTATTATTTTGAGATTTGAAGAAGTTGAATTGAGATTTGAAAAAGTTGAATTGTTTATTAACCTTGAATCTAATCTAAAGTGATAATCCAACACCAATTCATTCCAATCCAACATAGAACTAATCAACAATTCTCTCCCTCTCATCTCTTGCACAATCACAACCACATGACCCACAACCATTTAGTACGTACCCCTTCCAACACCATAAAACCGTGGTTCAGTCCATCCTGTCCACAACATCCTAGCTAGTCGTGTGGCCAATCTCGCTAACCTTCTACCCGCTATATGTACCACAATCACTGCATTCTCCTACAATATATGTCTGCTGCCAACTTTCCGATAATTGTCTCACCATAAGCATCGTTAATTATAACTTGTGCCATCCTTTGCTTGTTGTCTTCTATTAGTAAAGCTACTTGATCATCTTCAGATTGGCCTATCTCCTCGTGTCGCGAGGACCTTCGTTCACTGATAGCTTTCACCGGCAAGAATGGAAAGCTTTAGTACTCTTGGTATCGCCACGTGCAAAGGTCTGTGCATCTTAAAATTGTTGTGATCAGGACATTACAGATCTTGGACAAGAAGTTCAAACTCAGTACTCTTGACATATTTTGTTCATCCATGCAGCCTTTGTATCACTACTGATCTTCATGTTCTGATGTTTGTTAATCTTGGCAACTCCAAATTTTGTCTCACAAACAAACTTTTACACGTACATGATGAACCAAGCAAGTACAGATTAACCAGTAGTACCTACCCTAAACAGTATTTGCAATTGCTCTGGTGAGATCTAATTGAACGTAACCCCTGGAGAAAACAAACACAAGAACTGACAAGACGATCGAGTACGTACGATTATCAATATTAACTACTCATATTCGACAATTCTATGGCTGTCATCGATCTATTAATTGCCTAAAATTTATGTGAAAGAGTTTAATTAATGCAAGAACATTTTTTATAATCTCAAGGAAATAAAATTTTTATATTTTCATAAACAATCTTTGAGAATACAAAGAACTCAATGTAAAAGAATAAAGAGCTCGTGAAGAAGTCAAATAGGTAATCAACAAATATATAATCAATAATTTTTTTCTTACTAAAAGGGGAGTAGGAGCGACCAGCGTAGCAACCATCCCTAAACGTGACCATAGGAGCCTCTCCTTGCAGCAGAATATCTGGTTTGAATCATAATTACTGCTCTAAAAACGAACCGGTCACCGCAATGTACATCTCCAAATTATTCATCAATAGTTACAATAATAAAAATATTAATTAAGTGGTAGGAAATACAAAAGGGAAAGTACCGTATTAAAAAATCAAATAAGTAATAACTACAATAAGATGAAATGTTTTTCTTTTCCTCTACAGATGAATTAGTAATTATAAATATTAACTAGGATACATTTTGTCTTCAAAATTTTCTTTAGAAAGTTCTAATATCCAATTAATTTGTAGGATAAATTGAATGAAATGTGGGCAAAACTTTTACATGGGAAATTATATATAAAACATGATAATTAATAATTTTATTTATCATTTTTATATATCACATCTATTTTATTTTATTTTATTTTATTTTTATAATAAATATGTAATATTGGATGATAAGTAAATCAATTCAATTAGTTTAAAAAAATAAAATAAAATAAAAATAATAAATAATATCAAAATATATGATATGAGGTGATGGGTAGCGTCTTAACTTCCATTCCTTAGGCCAAGTGGTTCCACATGAACTGAACACGTTATCGACTCTCCCGAGGATAAGAAGGGCGTGGCAGTGGTCTTCCACAAATTAGCAGTCAAGTATGATATGCAAAATCGACGGTTCAAATAACTGTTACTGTTTGCCGATGTGGACTGCTCAACTACACTACCGTTAATGAGGCAGTGAGCAAGCGAGCACACTTTCCCGGAAACTTCATGTGTGTGGTTTGGATTGGATTGGATTGGGCACTGTATGATGATGTGTACATGTTGCATGATTTTCAAATCATGATGTTGTCTCATTCACGTGATCATGATCTTTGTGTATGGATGCATGGCATTGACAAATCCTTTTGATAGATTTTTCAGATGGATAAATTTTCTAACATGAAAAATTGTATTTATAAGATTCGTACACCATAAATAACTCTTTTTATTATTTTTTTCTCTTATTAAATATATAATAAATAGAAGAATTTAATTATTTTAAAAAAAATAAAACTTAAAAAAATGTAAATAATAATAATAATAATAATAATAATAATAATAATAATAATAAATTAGATGGTGTATAGTATATGAGACTTATGAATAACAAAACTCTTTCTAACATTACCCAATCATTGATGGAGTATTATACCCTTATGAATAATAAGAAAGTGACTATTAGTTTATTAATATATTTTTTTAAAAAATATTTAAATGTATTTAAAAAATGCTTAAAATAATAAGTAAAAAAGAAAGAAAGAAAAAAGTACAATTTGCACTAAAAACACGCCAAATAGACAAATTGAGAGGGCATAATAGCACCACCCATATCCACATATATATATATAGATATCTATATATATATATATATATATCTATATATATATATAGTTATATGAGTGGCCCCATCCAGAATTGAAAGCTTATTTTAGCTAGAAAAGTCAATTGAATTAAGTTCAAGATTTACAAATTAATTAATCTTATGAATGATAAGCGAATAAAAAATTCAATATGAACAAAAATGATCATTTATAAGATAAAATATATGTTATTAATAGGTTATTAATTAGATGAAAAATGCTAATGGTATTTAAGAAAAACTAATTACAAAAAAATTACTTCTTCATGTGTTAGTTATTGATATATATGTTTAAAATTATAAAATTTAAAATATAAAATTTGAATTTTAAAAGGAATTGACAAAATGAACTTCTATAAGCTTTTTATTAGTAAAATTGTAGGTACATATAACATTACGCTAAATAGATTGTGACCCATCAATATATGTCAATAGTTTGAAAAATAGTATTAATAAGCTAGTTTTAACCATTAAATATCTTTTATCTTCTCCTTGGGTTAAAATCAAATATTGATTTATAAGATTGTGAAAGATAATATAAAAAATTAATAATTTGATATCATATCAAAACATAATGAATGAAAGAATAATGAATAATATTTTTCAATTAAATTAAAAATAATATTAGATACAGTTTTAAGATGTGCACTTATTTTAAAAAAAGTGGAGTCCATTATAAAAAAGTTGGTTTCTTAACTTTTTCACGTGCAATTCATATGTTTCTCTTACATTTTAAAAATAGAATGTGTGAAATTTGAATACTTTAAGACGGTTAAAATCATTTTTCTTAAACTATTATATGCTTGTATATAAAACGTTGACGTCCCACCAACTTATAACAACATTAATACAGTGGCAATTAAAATTGTGTATGGATAAACAATTCCAAAACAGTATCTTATAATAATATACACAATCGCTTAAAATTAGATTTTTTTAATAATATATATATATTTATATGAGAGGCATTGTGTCATTTTGATCAAGGTGGTGGATATATGTATGTCACGCGTGCCGTGGACGGCTACTAATTAATTGGCTGTATATAATATAAAGATGTTCCATTGCTAATCAAGAAACTTGTATTATTTTCACGTGTTATTTGATAACATTGAAATCATGTCATGAAGTGTTGGAAGCATGCAAGTAGGAGGTTGTCTATGACAAGAAACATCAGACATTTAATATTAATATTGGAGGTCATATCAATAGAAAGCCATTCACTTTTGAGAGGATGATTCAGCACCATTAACGTCCCTATTATTAATTCCAAAAGAGGGAGATATATATTCTTACAATTAATGCACAATTATTTCCTAACTCTATCGTAAAATAATATTTTTAAAAAAAAATCAAACATATTGAAGCTGTCAAAGTCATCAATAGTCACATTTTTTAAAAAAAATTAATATATGTGTTACATAGTTGTATAAAAGTTATGTAATAATAATAACAATATTGTTTTTTTTTTATAGGAGTGTAAAAGTAAATCAAAAAATGGGAAAATTGACCCGGATGAATTGAATGGTTCGGTCTGGAATCGGTTCCTTTATTTTAAAAATCAATTAAATCTGATCTAGAATCTATTTTATATTTTCCAATATCGGATAGGACTGGTTTATATATTATATATATTTTATATTAATTTTTAATATTATATATAATATATAGAATATGATTGGTTACAACTCTAGTTTTTTATATAGAAATTGCAGTTATAAGTGTGCAAATGTCGTACAATCACTTTGAAAAGATTGAATAAATATAAGATATACATAAAAAGAAAATTAAATTTTTAATAATAGACCTTGTTATTTTTTAAAATAATTACATGACGTTTACACACTTGACGATTGTTTATAATATTTCTCTTTTATATATAATGAGATATAGACTGATAAACAACACTCGATTAATTATATCGAAAAGTACTCATCGCTCAATCACATCGGCGTATATTACATCGATCCAAATTAATCAGGTAGCAAACTAGCTATCTAATTAATTAAATACATTTTCAAAAAACCTAAAAATCGTTTAAGATGGTTAATGTTAAAAGTTAATAAGTTAAATACAAGTACAAATTGATTAATCTATATATATAGAGATGATAAGAAGTAGAAGGCCGAAGACTCCAAGCCCCATATTTTACTAGGATGTTGTACTAAAATACCATATGGAAATATATCTAGGTAGTACCACAAGAACACTACTCATTTATATTAATTATTTTCTATTAAAATTATTATATTTTCGTTACAAATAGTCATTATAAGAAAATTGAATTTTTGTGATCAATTTATTGTAATTAAAATACTATTTAAAACTAATTTTAATAAAAATAGTCATTTCGCTAAAATTAACTGGTTGTAAATAAATAATTTTTTTATAATTAATATTTTTCGATACGAATAATTTATCAAATATATCATTTTTTTTCTTCTAATAGTATAGCTATATCGAAGTGTATGGAACAGAAGCGCCTTAAGTAGGCTGCATGCATAAGAAAGAAATATTTTGATTACCCATGCACCTCTTGTTCTATAAGAGCATACGTGGGTTGTTTAACGGTCATAGACCCTGTGATATATTTGCCTGTTATATGGAGATTCTTCTTCTCTATGATCTGCACGTTCCAAGAATATATATGATCCATATACAAATTCCTGCGCCAGAACATGTCAAATCCAATTGTACCATGCAGTACTAATCCACCTTAAATCGTAACCCATGAACAATGAGCTAGTACTCAGCTAGCATGCACATCATCATCAACCTGTTTTGACTTATGTCTGTTCAGGCTGGTATGTACGTACGTTTGTAAGGCTGGTTCGGTTTGACTACTTGATAATTTTGATATGATAATTTAGAATTTTAAAATAATTATATTTTAATATTATTATTATTTTAAAATTTAAAAAAATTAAGAAAAATTGAATGATTTATTATATTTTGTATGAAGATTTAAAAAAATTATAATGATAATATAAAATTTTGAGTTTGTGATGAGAATTATATATATATGGCCAAACCGAATCTAAGTACTCGATCTAATCTTTAGACTGCGTTTAGATATTGAGTTGAGTTAAATTAAGTTAAGTTGAAATGAAAATTAAAAGTTAAATAAACTATTGTTAGAATAATATTTTTTAATATTATTATTATTTTAAAATTTGAAAAATTGAATTGTTTATTATATTTTATGTTGAAATTTAAAAAAATTATAATGATTAAATGAGATAACTTAAAATGAGTTGAAGTGAGTTGAGAATCCAAACTAATCCTAAAACAATTAATCAAATCTAGTCCCTTTTACTTAAGAGGAGTGTTAGGAATACATGAAATGATCAATTATATAAAAATAAATTTATAAATTAATGTAATAATTTTATGTGATGTGTTAGATTTATTTTATTATAAAAATAAATTTTTAATTTAAAGTATTACATCATTTTATAAATTTATTTTTATATAATTATTTTATGATTAAAGTATTTCTTTTTTAAAATCTAGCTTACGGTTTATAATAATTGATTAATTTTAAAAAATAATAAATACACAATAATTTTTCCTATAAAATAACATATAAAAAACTATCTTCATTTTACAAGAATATTATGAGTATCATTGATATTTTGCTAACTTTCCAGTATCGCAGCTAGATAGCTACCAAGCAAGCTAGCCGATATGACAGTACCTTTCCCATCCTGATCATCATCGAGTTATCTATCTATCCAGCTCGCAGATCAGGCTAGACATGATGATGCAACTAATTAATTATTGTAAGGTACTGTTAATTTGCAGATTCCCGCTTCCCATGGCGGCTAGCTTAATTGTAATTTAGTATAATTTCCTAATATTATTTTGTAATTTCTTGCATGATTTCATTCATTTGCATGGGAACCTAATTCATGTATACTGCATGCATATTATATGAGACATAATTAAGAATAGTTTCCATCATATAAATATAATATATAGTAACCAATAATATCATCATGATTGTTGAGGTAAAAATGAGTTGATTGGCATATTCTTGTGAAAACATGTGTAAAATAGTGTTGTAACAAGGGTTGGAGCGAAAAGATTGAAGTTGTGCTGATCACTGGACAAAACAGGTGTCACCGCTCGACACTCGCTCAAGCGAACTCAGGCAGAATTGGTCGCTCGACACTCGTTCGATAGGGAGCTCGAGCAAACTCAGGTAGAGTTGGCCGCTCGACACCCGCTCGACATACCGCTCGAGTGAATTTTGACAGATTGTACCGCTCGACCCTCGCTCGATACTGAGCTCGAGCGAACTCAGGCAAATTGTTCCGCTCGACCCTCGCTCGACACGTCGCTCGAGCGAACTCAGACAGATTTCGGCGCTCGACCTTTGCTCGACACTGCGCTTAAGCGAATGTTCCAGATGACTTAAAACCTATGGTTTTTCATGCGCCTCCTTTGAGTGGTACTATAAATAGAACAGTTTCTCTGCTGTTCTAAGGGTGGAGAATCAGAGCAAAAACCCTAAGGGCCTCCAAGATATTTTAAAGCAACCTCTCCCCCACTTGGTTGATTCTCTCTTGGATAAACACATCTCCACCACACTACATTCAACATCAATCTTCAATTGAATCCATTGGAGTGGACAAGTTCATTGGCCGGAAGAGTCCGGAGCTGCTGGTGATGCAAAGATCGAGAGGTTCTCGTGGGAAGCTATAGAAAGGTCGGAGTTCCGACACTACATGCGTGTAGAAATCGAGTGGGTCGCTCGTGGTGTTGCAAGCCAAGTTTAGCTACTACAAAGGTTTTGTGAGTGTCTCTAAATTGGTTGTAACAAACTAAATTTTCTATAGTGGATTTGAGGTGGTGTCTTACACCCGGAGTGGTTTTAGATTTTGAAGACATTTTTCAAATGAGTTTCCACTCCGTGAACAAAATCTTGTATTGATTATTTGTGTGGTTTATTGCTTTGATTAATTGTCGTTTAACAATCTTTTTAAAAAGACCATAAAAATCGGATTACACCTATTCACCCCCCTCTAGGTGTAGTTTAGTGTAGAACCACTGCTTTTTCAATTATCATATTTTTTTACTTTCATATAATTAAAAAATCATATTTTTTTATAGATATATTTCCATTAATTAGTTAGTAAACCCTATCTTTACACTAATTAATTACCATTATATATTTATATATATAGTTAAACATGCCAGCCAATTACCTCAATATGCATTTTAATTTACTATATATTAATTATAAGTCCTTTGATTAAGCTTCCTCTATATATATATATATATATATATTCCTTAGTCAACACACATGACATGATGACATTAAACTAATAATTACCAGATATAGAGACATAGAAAAGCTGGATGATGAGGCTGATGTCTAAATATTTGCTGTGGACGTACTGCAATATTCCTAGAAAGAAACAAAAGGAAAAAAAGAGTGGAAGATAAAAAAAGGCTGATCTGAGCCAATTGTATCTTCAGGTCGTCTTTCGTGCTTGCATGGACCCGGCACCGTTTTCTCTTTCACTCCAGCTCATTTTCCACAAACCTTTTCGTCTCGGTGGCATTTCCTTCACCATACCCCCACCCTCTCTCTCTCTCTCTGTGTCTCTCTCTGGCGTGAGGATATTATTAATACCCTCATCCCTTCTCCCAACTTTCTCCAACCCAAAAGAAAAAAGCAAGACCATTTTTCACGAGCCTTCCTCTAATCTTTCCCTTTATCTCATCTTTCTTTCTTTGTAACTATAACTTCAAACTATGATTATGAGCTTTTGCAGAGAGAGCGTTCACTACTCTTTTCTTCCCCTCACCACCTCCATAGACACCACTACTTCTACCACCAACACCGACAAACTCCCTTTCGGATGTCAACCCTACCACCACCAGTACCATATTTCTTCTTCCCTTCCGGGAGGGTTAGGTTTAACCAGTGCCGACGGTGATATCCAACGTTTGCCCAACGTTATTGAATCTAACCCGGTTAAATCTAACCCGCCTTCTTCTCCTGAATATATTTTTACTACGCCTCCCAGAAAAGACCCTGGCGGGATGGGTTTTATCGATGATATGGGAGGCGGAGTGGACGGGTTGATGTCGTGCACTGAAAGTCTAGGCTTTGAGAGCTCCGACGAGAGGCGGTTTGACGACAAGATTGAGGAGGCGATGATTGATCAGAATGATGGTAATCGTGATAGGTTTCAAAGGAGTACGACGAAGAAAATGAAATGGAAGAAAGAGGGAGTGGAAGTCAAGAAGTTTCCACCGCCTCTTTCGTCGTTGAGCCCGAACGGCCAGCGGAATTTCTTTCTCCGGGCGGTAAGGAAGGACGGGCGGCTTGAGCTCACCGAGGTGAGGATCGATAGAACCGAGATTCTCCGGGCTTCAAGAGAAGACGGACGGTTGAGACTCCACCTCATTAGAGACGACGATATCCAAGATTCGATAGAAGAAGAGGAGGAGGAGGAGGAGAACGTGGTACTAGATGAAGAAATAGAGCGAGAACAAGATAAAGAAGAAAAAGAAAAGGACGAAGCAGTATTAGTGGAAGAAGAAGAAGAGCAAGCCGAAGACCAGGAAATAGGAGATCTAGAAGTAGTACAACAAAAAGTAAATGGGGACGTTAAAGAAGACAGGGAAAAAGGGAGGGAGGTTGAGGAGTGGGAGTTTCCGGTGAGTGGTGAGGGGTTCAGGTGTTGTCACGAGTTAGTGAGCCACCATGATCATCATCACCACCACCATCATAGTAATCACCACCATAACTTGCATTATGTGTGGAGGCAACATTGTGTGACAACTGGATGAGGCCAGTTTGCATTTTCACGCGCATATGTATGTGAGATTGCAAGAGACAATTTCGAATTAATTAAGATGTACGTTTGTGTCATGCCGTTCTTTTAGAACCTGTTTGCAATTTTCTGCAATTTTTGTTGTCTGCTAAATTTAGCAGCCAGATATGTTTGATGCGTCTCAGCTAGAAATTGGTGCATGTGGATAACATATGCTACTCGACAGTGGAATTTCTGGGATTGACAGCAAGTAGTACTAATGAAGGGCGCCTCTGCACGTATGGCCATCGGATAGACAGAGTCAGAGTGCTAAATTTAGAAGGCTCCTGTTACATCAGAACGTACACACTTTCACTTTCGTCTTTCCAGAGCTCATCCTATAATATTATATCAAACAAATAAAAAAGACATCGAAATACCCAATATCATCAAGTACCATCAAAGAAGTTAAACCTGCTGCCACCATCAGATTCTTGTGAAAAATTAGAGACACGTTCGTACCAGTTTAAATTAAGAACAAATTCTTCTGCAAGATTGTTGGAAAGAAAATCTTTGGATATGTTTGTTTGTGTCTAGGAATTAAAAGTTTTGGCGAGTACTTTTAAATTCAATCCTAAAAGTTGATGAGATTTTTATGGAAATTTGCTACGAATTGACCTGGCTTTAGGTTGGCCTCATGATTGTTGTGATCAAAGGAAAGCAGACCAGAGAGGATTTTGAGTTTTATCCCAATAAAAATTGTGTGGAATTGTTAAGATTATAAGAGGACGATGATGAGCTTTTTAGATGATCATGATAATGTAAATTACTAGTCAACTTAAAAAGGTCTGGAGAAGGACTTTCGAAGTGACATAAAAGTAAAAAATTAAGGGACACAAAGGACGTCAACGTACATGAGCCAGCAGTGAGGAACTTGCGCGCTCGAGCGGACGAAGCCCAACAAGCCACTCGGACATATCAACTACGTACGTATACGTGAGCAGTGCTCATGTATACGTATACATATTGAATAAAAATTCTATTATATTAATATTTTATTTTAAAATTTTCATTATAGTTCTCAATAGCTGATCACACATTAATTAGCACGGTGAGTAAAATTATAAGTATAAATAACGTCATTTTTCTTAATATATATTGCGCATTTGAGTATATATAATTACAAATATAATTATATATATCAAAGAAAATAGTATCATTCTCCATTAAAGAAGAAGAAGAAGAAGAAGAAGAAGAGTAAAAAGAGTTCCACAATGATACTCAGATGAGTACGTACTAATTAATGATACTCAGATGAGTACGTACTAATTAACTGATACATACAATCATTATGGGGATCTGAATTGTAACAAAAATGAGAAGATAACTACTTACGTACTCAAAAATAGAATTAATATTGGAGTAGCTAGCTAGGCTAGCTCATATATATATATATATAGGGAAATACTATTCCCTCGTAAATTCCTTGCCGAATTGCATTTTATTTTTTTAATATATATATATATATATATTTTTTCTTCATTATTAAGAAACTGTTTTAAATGAATTTGTGATTTTTTTTAAAAAAAATTTAAATAGTTTTAAAAAATGTTTAAAAAGAAAAGTTAAAAAATAAAATAAAATTGTTGCTGTTCGGTGAGATTCTCGGTGTGGCGTTGCCCATCCCATATATATATATGGTGCATGCATGGAGTGCTGGTCTTTGTCTAAAGATGCCTTGCAGATATGCAGAACTGGCCTTGAAGACAATTACGACCAGCTGGCTGCCACTGCCATCACATTCTTCAAAAAATGTCTGCGATGCAAAATTAACGTGGAGATCGACGATCGATGATAGTACTGGAGTCGGGGCATTGCCGGCGCCATCCGCAATTTACTGGTCAATTGCTTTTGTGGACTTGGCATGATATTCTTTATATTATTCGGCTAGCTAGCCTAGCTATCTGTCTTAATTTCTTGTGAGGTTCGTCAACCTCTATATATCAACGACAGCTTGACGGTCCATGCAGCATGCATATAAAATTAATGTTCACCGTTCACAAACACATCTGGCCAGCTGGATCTTAATTGCTCAATTTGATCGGATCTGTCACTGTTAGAGACAAGATCATGATCATTGACCAGCTGGTAATTATTATTAAGTTCTTCTTAATCAAAGAGATTAATACACCTATGTAGTAAGTACGTACGTGTTCAGCTAGGGAGAAAGAGAATGCCATAATATATACTATAACTCGATACTTTTTATATTAATCTATCACATGAGCATGTTGTATAATAAAATTTTAATTTATTTATATAAACATCAATTTAAATTGACATAATATTTTATAATAAGATGTAAATATATATATTATAGACATATATTCTCGAGACTACTTAATAATTAGTTGTTTTGTTCCCTAAAAAATAAAATTACTTGTTTTGTTGTTGGTTGAGTACTAACCTAGTAACTTGTGACAGGCCCATGACTCAGAAGTAGGCTTATTGAAAGGCCCACGACTTAAAGTCCAAGGCCTACAAGAGTTTACGTCCCACATGCAAATCTTAAAAAGGGTGCACGGCACAAATCCTTTTGAGTGGCTCGCAGCCCCTAGGCCTTTATAAAGGGCACCAACCTGAGGTCCTGAAGTCTCTAAAGGGATCGGCATGGCCTTAGCCAGAATGTCCATTTCTACCATATGACAGGCCCTATAGGACATATACTCGAACCCACAATGGTATCGACTGCAATCACTACAGTGGTAATTTTCGTCCTAAATAATTTCTTGGAATGAAAAAAATTATCCCAAGATCGTTCTAATAACAATGTTCTAAAAGATATTTTAAGACAAAAATATCAATTTCATACCAAAAAATATCTTTTGGGATGAACTAAAGATGAACTTGAGCAAAACTGTTTGATCACGTTCAAATGGAATATTTTTTTGGGACGATTGAATTTTGTCTCAAAATCACGTTCGAACGGCACAAACTTGACATTCGAATGCCAAATATGTTTGAACGCATCCTTTATGAGTAGTCAATTGATACTAGTCTGTTCGACCAAATAGGCATGAGGAAACGATCGAACAAACAGTTTAATGGTCGAACAGTAAAATATGTTTGAACGTATTGAGTAAGACATTCGATCGGACCATGATAGAATCAAATGATTTGTTATAAGATGATGTTCGAATGTTTATTTCATCTTTGATGATTTTGTTCGAACGGTTGCAAGTACCATTCGAACATTTAATACCGATTACATTTGAATGTTTTATATCATTGTTTAAATGATTTTACTCATTTTGTTCGAACATTTTTTGGTCGTTTGAACCGTAAATATTTTATTTTATACAATAATGAAAAATCAAATAGACATACATAATATTTTAAAAAAGACATTAAAATTTGTTCAATACCCATAAAGTAGTCTAATAAGTGTGGACTAAATAAATAAAACAATAGTACTAGTGTTCTTCGTATAGAAATAGATCCCAAAATATGTACGTATAATGTAAATAAGTTGCTTGGAGGCCTGAATTGTTGCATAAGCATCTGCATTTGGAGTTGCACCTCTCTTCTTCTATCACAAGCTAACAAGGAGATTTTGCTTAAGGCTGTTGTTCAAGCCATACCTACTTTTGTTATGAGTGTATTCAGCTTACCAAGAAGGCTTTGTAAGGAGATATCTTCACTCATGGCAAGGTTTTGGTGAGGACATAAGCAGAATGATAAGAAAATTCAGTGAAGAAGCTGGTTTAAATTGGGTGAATCAAAGCATAATGGAGGGCTGGGATTTCTTGATCTTTAATGCTTTAATAAGACAATGTTTGCTAGGCAGTGTTGGAGAATGTTGAGTTGCCATTCCTCACTGGTGGCTAAGTTAATGAAAGAGAAGTATTTTAAGTATGAGGAGTTGGTTGAAG
This sequence comes from Carya cathayensis, assembly GCA_011037825.1. Classification (NCBI taxonomy): domain Eukaryota; kingdom Viridiplantae; phylum Streptophyta; class Magnoliopsida; order Fagales; family Juglandaceae; genus Carya; species Carya cathayensis. The sequence goes on along the minus strand of QGSO01000714.1, from coordinate 17,378 downwards.
CTAAACTAGGTGGGGGTCCTTCTTTCATATGGAGGAGTTTGTGGTCTTCTTTAGATTTAGTGAAAGAGGGTTTGTTATGGAGGATGGGGGATGGAAGCAATATTAAAATACGGAAGGATAAATGACTGCCAATTTCAACTTCTCATTGTGTGAAGTCTCCTGTTAAAAACCTATCGGGTGATTCAAAGGTGCAACAGCTTATTAAAATGGATAATGGCTCATGGAAGGAAAACCTGATTTATGATAATTTATTTTTTTATTTGGTAGATGATGCAGAGTCTATCTAAAGTATCCCTTTTAGCAGGTGGAGAGCAATAGACAAAATTGTGTGGGGTGCTTCAATTGATGGTAAATTCTCAGTCAAGAGTGCTAGCTTACCACCTAGAGCATAAAAGGATGAAAAGGTTGAAAGGGGAATCTTCAATAGGGGTTAATATAGAAACATTGTGGCGCCTCATATGGGGTTTAAATGTTCAAGGGGTGGTGAGAAGGCTGGCCATGATCTGCTTCCTACTAAACAAAACCTGTTCATGAAGCATATCACAGATACATGTTTGTGCCCAATCTGTGAGAGGGAGACTGAAACAATAATGCACGCACAATGGAGCTGTCATGTTGCATTGAATGTCTGAAACTGAAAGTCCTATACATAAATGAAGTTCCTTAGAATAGGATTTTGTGGATTTATTGAAAAGACCGAGTTTACATCTAAAAGTGGAGGAGGTAGAGGTGGTAGTTTGTACTATGAGAAAGATTTAACTAAGAAGAAACTCAATGCTTTTTTATAAAAAATTTGAAGATCCGAGTAGTGTCCTAAGAATTGCCAAATATGGACTAAATGAGTTTGTCTCAGCTCAAACATATCAACAGAAGGTACTGCTGCATGGGAATATTGATAGAGGAGTGGTAAAGTGGGAAAAACCCACTGAATTGACAGTGAAAGCAAACCAAGATGCTGCTGTGGATGATCAACATAAAAGGGTGGGTATTGGAGTAGTCATTAGAGATTCAGAGGGGGAGATGCTGGCATGTCTATGTTCAACTGTTCATCATATATAGAAACCGATTGTTACTGAAGCGTTGGCTCTGAGAAGAGCAACTGTACCATGTGCAAAGTTGGCCCTTACGGATGTGGTATTGGAGGGAGACTCTCAATTGGTAGTGAAAGCTACTAATAGTAGGGAAGAGATAATGAGCTTAGTATGGAAATATCATTGAAGATGTAAGGATGGTAATGACTAATACGTTAGATTGAGGGGTAAGGTTTGTGTAAGAGATCGTTACAAGAAAAATAAATATTAGTGATAAGTTATTTATGAAGAAAAGAATTATTTGCAACGGGAATAGATACATTTTAACATAAAATAATCATTTTAATAAAAAATAATTAATATTAAATAATTTTTTTTTTAAAAATATTTCTATGGTGGGGAGTATCTATTAATGCATTGAGACCACAGTGCCTAAGACCACGGCCACTAATGCATGTGGTCCATGTGCTAGTCTGAGACGGCAGTGAGGGGATCGACAGCGTTAATGGCATTAGCTGGTGGCGGACGTGTAGTAATGAAGTAACATAAAAGAGCTCCTTCATCCTCCGCCTATAATATAGCAACTGAGGGTTTTTATTTATTTATTTATTAAATATTATTATTCTTTTGCTGTGAGGGTTTCATATGAAAAAAAAAAGAGTAAATTTTTATGAAACGAACAAAGTACTTGGCTATACTCCATATTTTTATTTTATTTATATTGGATTTATATATAAGATGTGACATATTTATCATTATTAGATGATAAAAATGAAATAAATGTGTTACATCTTATATAGAAAGTGAGATTATGATGTTGGAACGTTGTATAGAATTTTCTTTTGTCAAAATAATTATTTTCTGTCAAAATAAATCTATTCTCGTTACAAATAACTCGTTATAAATACTTATAACAGTGCAAATAGATCGAAGGAAACCAAGTTACAAAACTTGTTCACAAATCAACCCTATTTAGTTATATTTACGTTATATTTACTGGATAGGCAGAATAAGAATATCCAAGATGCAATGATCTTCCCGATGCATGCAGGGACTTCAGATATGGGTGCATTGATCCGTAAATGGTGGCGTGTATCAAGAGGCTTTGTCTTGAGAAAAGATACCATATTTATATGGCTACGGCCATAACCAAACCATTCTCATCATCATCTTCACTCAAAAAGAAAAGCATATCATATAGTCGTCTCAGCTTTATCTTCCTATCTGATTCTTAAATGGTGTCCAAACTCATTCGTTAATTGGGCACTTTGACCTTCAACTTTCAAGACTTCAACTTCTTCCATCTCTCTCTCTCTCTCTCTCTGTTTTAATTCCTTAATTGGCATGGCCCCCGCATGGGGGGATCTATCTGCCCACGATGTATATCCAACTGGCCGGACTTCGGGACTTGTAAATGTTTGGCAACCCTGTCGTCTACCATACCTTATCTTCATTAAAGTTCAATGAATGGTTCAAAAAACATGGAACATATGTTTATAATGAGATTCTAGTTCTATGGCTTAGAACAAGATCAAGATAACAACATTCAAACGAAAGAATGAAAACGTGGTCCAAGCAACGACCATACATATTCTAAATTAGGAAAATGGAAACCGAGTGAAAGGAATCAGATTTCCCTGATCTATGTGCATGGCATTCTAAAAAGATAGCGCACACATCCATATAGATACTCATCACCTTCCTTTTTATGGAAAAAGTAGTAAACGTATAAAATGCAAATAAATGAAAAGAAAGAGGAATTTCTTTTTATGTCAAAAGAGTACAACTTTAAGAAAACCTTCAAGCTTGTACCACAAACTCTAATTTTGGTGCAATGGATAAGGAAGGCCTTGCTGGATTTCCCCAATAAGTACCAAATATATACCATCTTTTTGTTAATAGAAAGAGTTTGATTTGCATATAAATCTTACTTAAAAATATGTACAAATTGATGGAGGTAGATTTTATTATTTATTTTATATCTTAATACTCTCGTTCACGTGTAAATCAGACTTTTTCTCAATAGGTGATGTAACACGTGAAATATTTAATTAAATAGGATATAGTGTGGAGTCAGAATTCGAACTTAGAACTTCTGCTCTGATACTACGTGAAATCATCATTTATTTTATATCTTAATCTACGATAAAAAAAAAATTAAAAAAAAATTACAGACAAATCACATTAAATTATATTCATTTATAAATTTAATTGCCTAAAATTTCTATACTCATAACACTTCTCTTTCATTCATTTCTACCTTTTCTCCTTCTTTTCAAGTACTAACTTTTCGTACGCATTTACGATGGGATTAAAAAATCTAGATGAAATCTCTCTACTTTTAGATCGTCCATATGCGGAGGTTGCTGTTGTTCAAGGCTTCAAGTTCTTGTATATATAGGAACGAGAGATGCATGTAAAAGACCCAAATACATACCCATCACTGTCACTCCTCTGCTAAAGAAAGCCATAACCAGCAAACACGATTGAAAGGATTGTTCATTCTCAGATATGTCGGACCAACATTATCAGCAACGCAACCACAAGAAGCATACACTACATCTCCCCAAGCGCATAATCTTGCTTCGCCATGGCGAGTCTGCTGGAAATCTCGACCACTCCGCTTACACCAAAATCCCCGACCCCCAAATCCCGCTTACCCCGGCCGGCCTCGCCCAGGCCCGCCTCGCCGGAACCAACTTACGTCACCTCATTTCCAGATCCTCCTCCTCTTCCCACTGGCGCGTCTATTTCTACGTCTCCCCCTACCTCCGCACCCGATCCACGCTCCGGGAGATCGGCCGCTCTTTCTCCAAGCGCCGGGTTATCGGGGTCCGAGAGGAATGCCGTGTCCGAGAGCAGGATTTTGGAAACTTCCAAGTGGAGGAGGGGATGAAAGTGATCAAAGAGACTCGGGAAAGGTACGGCAGGTTCTTCTATCGCTTCCCCGAGGGCGAGTCCGCCGCCGATGTCTTCGACCGCGTTTCCAGTTATGTGCTTTTCTTCTTCTTCTTATTATAATAATTTTTATTGTTTTGGGCTTAAACCTTATTAGGAGCTAATTCAAGGAACTGACCGTGAGTCTGGAATAGTGGATTAGAAGTATCTTAGGATGCTAGAGGCTTGTCCAGACTTTGTGGTTTAAACCCAAAACTTTGAATCAGAAGTTGACTGGCCAGTCATCATATGATACCTATTGATTTCGAATCTGTGTGAGACACTGGTCCCTTTTAATGCACTTCTGCATTAATCAATTCTCACTTGGGAGATGTGTTTACCACAAGCAACACCAGATATGGTAACGAATTCAGTCAACTAAGTTTCTAGCTGCTCGTTACTGGAAGTTAGTTTGCACGGCACCAAGCATGCATGCGGCACTCCTATCTTTATTGTTAGTGTGACTCACATCTTGATATCGTTCTCCCCAAATCAAACTGTAATTTGGAGAGGGGTGGTTGCTTGTGCATGTTATAGTAAGAAGGTTCCTTATGCTAAAGTGCCATATCCACATTCAGAACATATTTTGGCCATTGTGCTTGTGTATATACGTGCTGGGGTTTTTCATTTGGTGTATAAGCTAATTAACCTTGAGCCTCACAAGGGAGAGTCAAATCAAATCTTAGGAAGGAATTATGATTTGCATGTGATGATGTGCGAAGTACAACCTGCAAATCGACCATGACCTGTAAACCTCCCGATTCTATTAATATTCTGATTTTTAAGGATTGATATGTTTCAGTTTTTTCCAGTAAGAGGGAAATGCAAATGCATGAATTATTCCTCTATTATGATTGTAGTTGGGGATTGTGGAGTCTTTCATTTGAAAGTAGAGTCCAAAAAATGAATTTGTTTTCAGAATTTTATGTGATTGAAATGAAAATAATGAAGAGAGAACTTGAATCTTGCAGATTTCCTTGAATCTCTGTGGAGGGACATAGAAATGAACAGGCTTCACCATGACCATTCCCATGATCTGAGTCTCGTAATTATATCACACGGGCTAACCTCACGTGTCTTCCTCATGAAGTGGTTCAAGTGGACGGTTGAGCAATTTGAGCTCTTAAACAATCCTGGGAACTGTGAATTCCGAGTGCTGGAGTTAGGAAGTGGTGGAGAATACAGCCTAGCAATCCATCACACAGAGGAGGAAATGAGAGAATGGGGACTGGATTCTGAGATGATAGCTGACCAAAAATTGCGAGCCCATGGTAACAGGGGTGCTTGGAACGACAATTGTCCCTGTTATCTTGATACTTTTTTTGACCCTCTAGCTGACTCTGATGACAACGAATATGAAGACAGTGATGACAAAACTCCAAGTGATGCTTCAAGTAGATCTGCATAGGTTACCCAGCATTTGATTTGGAGATCATTTTTATTTTTTTATTCACTTGGTTGCTGTTTATGCATATTGAATCAAATATTAGAAAAGGGAATTTTCAAGGCTAATTTGGTTGTCTAGTCATGTCATGTTGTAAAAATCATACGTTTGGCTTCTAATTTGAGAATGGGGAAGATGACAATCGTTTAGAAACTCTTAAAGAACTGCTGTTGTAACCCTTGACTTCCATGTTGGGGATTGAAAAAAAAAGAGACTGCAGTTTTGATATTTTAACTTGTAATCACTCATTTGTGGACATTGTAAGCATTCAAATTTGACTCTAGTGTTGTTGTCAGTAAACTGCTGCCTCCGAATACGTAAAAATATTATGTACGGATCCTAAACCAGTAAACCGATAGTTGATCTTCGAAATTCTTTACAAGGCAGAACAACTTTGTGCTTGACAGGGAATTTATGTCTTATCTTACAAGTTCTAATGTACTTTGGAGAGGACGAGAAGTTGCATGCTTTTGTGCATAATGTGAAGTCTTCGAATCATTGAATGCACAACCTCCTTTGGTCATCTCATCACTTAAGTTTTTAGTACAAGCAATGATTGAATTGGGTATAAAAGCATATGCCTGAACTCCATTGCTAACTAACTAAACTAACTCTTTCATTACTGCTTCATGCTCAAGGCTTGCAAAGTTTTGGCATTACTCTCTTCTGCAATTTCAAATGGGAAAAGACAACTTTTTTAGGGGTGCAAACAAGCCAAAAACGACCTATACAAGCTTGGAAGGTTATTGACTTGTTTGCAACGAGCAGAACCGAAGAGTGATCTCCTTTGGTTGAAAAGCGTCCCCAACTTATGCCCATTGCAGGGGAACGCCTTTTGGCTTGATAATGGCAAGTTGGGAACTACTCTTTAGACTGCATATAATATCTAAGAGAACATCTCTATAAAGGTCACTCTGATTTGCTCTTTCGAGGTTTTCTATCAAATTTGGTAAGGATGGTTATCTGCTTTAATTTGTGGCAACCATCTGTTTTCTTTGTACGTTCTGAATTCTGAGGCTTTGAAAAGATATAGAGTTGGGTACCCCACCCAGGAGAAAAAATGTAGCCATTTGCGAGAGAGAGAGAGAGAGAGAGAGAGAGAGAGAGAGGCCATGTGCCAACATGGACCAATTGTAGTCCAATCAGAGGGCGCCATCGGATACTACAGCTAATGCAAAATTTTCACGGCATAGAAAGGTTTTCCCGTTCCCAAACGAACACGATTATTAAGGACCCAAACAGCTAACCAAATCTCTCTCTCTTTTCCTATCTAGCGCTGCAAATCTACCTGCATTTTGCGAATCCAATAAATCTCTTCTTTACACTTTCCCGGGATCTGGGCCTCCTTTATTTTCCCTGCAAAAAAAGAAAAAGAAAGCAAGATATTGTCTTCCACTCACACTGACACATGAAATCCTAAATGAAAGTTAAGAGTCCTTCAATCATTGGTTTTCAGTCAAGTTCTGAGTGTACGACCAGGATCTTGAAGTGGGTGCCTGATATATATATTCTTGGGTATTTTCTAATTCCTGCTAAAGAGTTCACACACACTACTAGAAGACACCCAGGTGATTTAATGATTGTGTCATAAAAGTGTGAGGCCCAGATCCTGCAATTTTTATCTAGTTTCCAATCTGGGGCACTCTTCATTTTTTCGCTGTAACATTCACACGCTCCTCGTGGACACCAAAGATTGAGTTATCCAGATTTTCACTTCATGGACCAGATCTTGAAAGGGTGTTTGGTAATTGATCTTGGTTTTTTTTCTTAAGATTTTTGGCAGCAAATCGCCTTAGGAATTTGTTTTTTGTGGGGAGTAGATGGCTTATCCACCAGACCAAGGACTCTATACTGGTGTTTTGAGGTTGGTGTTGGTTTTGGTGGGGGTGAGTTTGGTTGGCTTCACAATTGGGCCATCCATGTTACGGTGCTTGACAAGGAATTCAACTGCTCAAGTTTCATGTCCTTCATGTGTTTGTGATTGTTCTTCAGAGGATTTCCTCTCCATACCTTTAGGTGAGGTTCAGCTTTCATTCCTTGTTAAAAGCATTCTAAATAAAGAAACATTGGTCAATTTGCATATTTGGGTCTGACTCCTCTGTCTGAGTTTTGAGAATTTAGTGTACAATTGTTTTGGATCACGTTCTCTTGTTGGCATAATAACTAATGCTCCCTGTTAGTAATGCTTAAGATGATTCAGTTTGCCGAATGATGGATGAATTCGGTCTTAGAATTTTATTATTTTTAATTCTTGATCCCAGTTAGTCATAGAATTTTTTTTTTTTTATCTTGTATATTAATATTGTTAATTTATTCTCTTGTTAAAATCTGGAGAATGTAGCTTTGTTAAAATGATTTCCTATTTAGATAAAGATGTACTGAAGTCCAGATTAAGATTTACAACTTTTGAGGAACATATTATTGAGGGGACTGCTTACAGGTTGGTCTGCTAATTGATTTTTAGGAGCTAGTCATCCTTCTTCCTTTAGCCAGCCCCTACTAGGGTCTTTGCTTTGATTGAGCTAGGGGCTGCTTGGGAGAGTGAAATTTCTACCGATCTATCCTGTTTAACTTCTGTGTGACTGTAAGGCAGGAAATGGGGATTGTAATACTGAGATATCATATACTTATGGTCTCAGTGGATGATGGTGTAGATTCTACTTGAACTGAAGCTGGTTTTCCTATCCTGGGTTTTCTTGAGTGAATGAGTGGACATAAACATTTTACACGTTCAGGATAAGGGATATATGTGACCATTTGACTGTTAAGCCATTAAATAACTCGTTAAGCTTCATCAAATTTTTTTTTTTGAGTCTATCTTTTAATTTTCTCGTATTAGTGATATCTTATTGTCATTTATTTTAATATGTTAGTTTTTTCTTTATCCTTCTTGCAGGAATCTTCAACAGCTCATTTCCAGGTCAGTTCCTTTGTCTTATTTATGTTTTTTGTTGTTAATTGTTATTGTGAGCTCTCCATTAGGACGGGATCAAGTGGCTCTGGCAGTTAGAACCTCTAAAATTTGTTAACAGTTCACTCTTGCATCTAGTGGGAATGTGGGATCTTACTTCAGTGCTTCCTGGAATAGGGTCTGATGAACCTTTATCCAAAGAGATATGAAAGTTTTCTTTGATTTGTTTCATGAACATCTGCAGTTTGAAGCATACTATGACTTTAATATTTCCCCTATACGGAAATGTGTTAGGATAAACTTTACTGAAAATATGGTCATATGGGTATTTGAATTAATAATAACGTTTTTAAAGTACTGTAATAGATACTCGTGATCTTTATCTTCAGTATTTTAGCATGCTAAAGTAAACCAACCCTCCCTAATCCTCTGGACGGCAATGCCTTCTCCAGATCTGGATATAAAATGATGGGAAGTTAGAGACAGTGGCTTGCCTTCCAGAAACACTTGGATATTAAAATGGACAACTATTTTTGGAATAGAATATTTAGTTGCTTAGTTTCTTTTATGTGTCAGTATAGATTTTATGATCTGTTGTTGAAAAAGTGAATTCGGTAAGAAGGCTTCCATGATCTAAGAAATTGTTCTATGAGACAAGGAGAGGTCAACTGCAAGGAGTATAGCAAGGAGCCTGAGAAGCCTAGCTTTTGTCATATTTGGATAAATCGAGAAAAAATATGCTCACGGCATCATTTACACATTTGTTGGATGCATGTCCTTTTTTACCGCAGTTCTCTTGCAAACCCACTGCATACTTTCTGAAATGCTGTCAAAGAAAGTACAAGTCCATTTCCAATATGACCATTCAGAAAGTTCACGTTGTCCAATCATTTTCTTCTCCGTGTGCAGACTGTGGTAAAAGCGATCCTGATATGAATGAGGAGATGGGGAAGGATTTTGTAGCTCTGCTGTCAGAGGAGCTAAGTTTACAGAAAGCTGTTGCCAATGATTCCATGCAACACACCAAAGCATTAATATCGGATGCTAGGAAAGCCTTTTCCCACTATCAAAAGGAGGCAGAAAAGTGCAGTGCTGGAGTGGAAACTTGCGAGGAAGCAAGGGAGAAGGCTGAAAGAGAACTTGCAGAGGAGCTTAAGCTTTCAGCTTTGTGGGAGAAACGAGCTCGTGAGCTTGGGTGGAAGGTTAACAGAAGAATCTACTCATGAATTTAGTTATAATGATTTTCTTGTATGCTAGAATGTTAGGTTTTTGGTTGTGACATAGATTGTACAACTAATGGTTAAAGGCATCTCATGTGAATATAGATACATTACTAATATTTGCCTTTCTAGCGGTCTTATCTCTAAGAATGAAACATTGTTAGGCTGCCTTCAATAGAAAAGGAGAGGAGATGAATCACATGAATCGATGCTTTTAGATTTATCATTTATCCAACTTCTCTTGCATTGGACTCTATGATACTTATTGAAGTTAAGAGGCCTGCAAAGTTCCTTATCCGGTGAATACAAGGCTGTGAGTATATATTTATCTATGTTTTTCCTTTTTGCTGACAATGGGCCAAGGGAATACTATACTACTACCAGCAGCTTGGTATATCCAAACTTGGTGGTGCAGGGTGCAATATAGGAAAGGGAAGATAACACCAACAGCGGTAAATATTTACTTCTTTTTTGACTTTTCAAAATAAAACTTCGTTTGTTCTTCTAATACAACGAAGGGATGTTTATTTAGATGTCTAACAGTTAGGGAAAGCCACACATATGCTTGAAGTCAAGAGTGGATGTACCGCATAGGTACAACTAAGTGTCTATGTTATTCGATATTTTACTCAGGGACAGTTGGTAGCAGTATAATTATAGTTATTCTCTAAGAAGAAATTGTCAATTCCTGAGAAAATATAGCCTTTCAAGATTTGCTTGGTGAAACTTGGAAGTTGAACTATTGCTCAGTAATCGTAAGTTTGTATTATGAGAAATCAAATAATACAAATAGAACTATTTTACAATCTATTTTGCAACTGACTTGTATCACAATTCAAGGTTACTCCATAGCCACCTTATTAGCAGTCACCACATATTTTGAAAGGAATAATTCTACTTCCATATCGGTATGGAGAACACACTAGTGAAAAGCTTGGTCATTCAATTTATCATCAAATAGTGATAAATTCACCACATCATATATAATAGTATGCAAGTGAGATTGTGGTATAGTGTATAGCATTACTCCCAAATTGTAAGGACTAACTGCAAATATTAAGCAACTTCGAAATAAAATCTCACAGAGAAGAAAACATCCACCATCTCAATCATCCCATCAATTCAATTCCAGAATTTGCTTTGCACTTTGTGATAAAAGGTGCACACTGCACACGGGCAGTGTCACAGTTCGTTGTTATTGAGGTACCAAAAGGCCTGTGGCCCTGTATTCTGATAGACTAAGAAAATGTAGAGCCACAGTCGCCCACAAAAACTGTTACCAGGGGAAATGCTTTACTCTCAATTTGATGCGCAATCCAATATCAAGATCATGACACATTCTTTACGTCTAATTGAGAGGAAGACTTAAAGGCAGGCTCCATCAAGTCAAATATATACTATCTAAGACCGCAAATCCAGCTGCAACACCACCTTCATCTGATGAAGATATCTTTGTCCGCAGCAAGTAACCACATTGGTTATTCATGATCACGTTGTCTTTGTTCCTGCACATTCCAGTTCAATATTGTCAAGTGATTGCAAATGAAATTATGTGACAAATATGCCACAGGCAGTGCTAGTTTAGTGAAAAGGAAAAAAAAAAAGGGGGTAAGAAAACCATTTGGCAGAATGAATGCATAATATAGTGATTTCTGAGGAGAAAGACATGTACATCTAAAGAGATCCCTATATGCTACACTTGGCAGGTTAGGGGTCTTCCATTGGATAACTGCCAAGACAATGTACCTTAAGTAAGCACCATATATACCGAGTTCTGATACGGCATAATCTTTATGACAAATTCCATTGCGCAATAAAAATGTCTGGAAGACAGTTGGGAATATCCTTTGCATAAGAATGTAAGCAGCACTTCCATCTGTCCCTTCCTTCTGCAATCTCAGAAGAGCTTCTCTCACATCAGCACCGTAGATATTGTTCCCTGAAGTGGAATGATACAACGTCTAAATACGGATATTAAAGGAAAGAGTAGCAGGGTTAAGCTTGTGAACTATAAGACCTCCGCCTTCTCGTTGGGGTTTCATGACAAATAACTCAGGTCTTTCAATTGCCTCTTTTACAATATTCGGGTCATCCAAGCTCCACAATCCAGCAAAGCATTTCCGTAGTTTGGCAATGTCCTCTTTATTGTCAAGAAACCTGCGGAGAACCAAAAGCTTTATAGGGAGAAAACAGAAGGAGCGAACCACGGTTTTGAGGATATATATGAAAGGGAAATAAAAGTACTTCCAGCCAAAACTATTCAGGAAATGTATGCAAGAGAAATAAAAGTACTACTTTCCAATTTTAGCTGGTAAACCATATAAATAATTTCATGATTTGAATCCCTTGAATAAATTAAATCCCTTTGGCTTTTGATAATAATTCGGTCACAAAATAATACCTCTCAAAAGTACATCATATCTTCACCTGAAAATTATTTGCTTAACCTAGTTATTGGCCATTTTTTTAGCCATTAGAAACAAAATAGTTTTACCATTGCTTCCAAAAGCACCAAGTAAAATCCAAAAATGACTTGACTTTAAAAAAGTGGTAATCATGCAATACCTCTCAAGTACATCTGGCTTTGCAAGTTCTTGTTGAATCTTCTTGGTGCCGGCTAAATGATACGATATTGATGGGCACTTGATGGCAGATGACTGCTCCATAAGTAGCCTAGCCCTCCATTCCTACAAACAAATTTGAATGAGGATGGAAAAATCACATTACAGACACCACAAGAACCATCATTCTGAGCAGCAGAAAATGAGCAAAAGTGCTTACTGATTCTGAGGGATAATCATTTGGTGCATACCCAGCTCTGAAATAAATGACTGCAATCGCTTTGTCACCCCTTTAAATGGAAAGCTTTGGTGTATTAAAGTCAGAAATATAACAAAGTAAAGCATTAAATCTAGATGAGAGATTTTAATCAATACTTCAAGGCATAAGGCTACATACACAAGAAGTGTTCCATCCGAAAGAAGTTCCGCTTCTGCATCAATTTCTGCCATTGTTTTCCGAATAGCCGTAATGTTATATGTGTTAGAAAGCTAAGGAACTGAACTCTTTGGGATCTGGAAAAAGGCTTTCTTACCAAACAAAGAACATGGATATACCAACACTTGATAGGATGGAAAAGGAAAAATATAGTGCGTTAAAAGTAAAAGCAATTTGGAAAGTATGATTTTCCCATGCTTTTATCCATGTAGGTTCAAAGACACACGATATAATAGCTCAGATGTAATTATGCTAAGTCGTATTTATTTTCAACCCTCATCATATCTTGGAGGCACCTCTAGTCTTTTACACATAGGAGTCTGAGATAGACATGAAAAGGATATCTTTCTTTCAGAACTGCAGAAAGCCAATGTTGGTCATACATATTTCGTTCTTCAGCCTGAACCACAAACATAACAAGAGCCCTGTAAAATTTTATTCACTGTTACAAACACCCCAGTGAATGCTGCAGCAGGAAAGAGACTGATACTATTTTCTCGTCTAACCTGGGGTTGTTATACTCAGTCCAAGCTTTAGCAAATGCCTCCACAAAGTAACTATAAGCATTATTTCCAGGAATCCTTTTAGGATCTAATCCAAGGACTTCACCATGGTGATTAAGTAAGCTTCTGCAGAATGAGCAATGTTAAAATAACTGTTGGTCATTCTTTGTCCTTGTATTAATTATCCCATTTAAAAATGATGTCTCTTGGATACCTTAGTGTTAGAATTATTATCCTTATGGTAAACAGGCAGCAAACCGTTAGGACATAATGACACAGGTAGGAAGTCAACAATGCCATTTGGCCGGTTGCCACCTCCGCCATGCCCCTTGATAGCAGTAAGGAGAATGACTAAGATGGTGCTGAAAGCAGCTTTAAGATCAATTTAGGTATGACTAACCCTAAGGGTTCGCTCAAGTGGTAAGGGCCTTGGTCTTGGTAGTATAAATCGTTTCATAAAACCACTTAACAATCAACATTTCTACCCCACAGCTACTGTGGATCACTCTTCAGCAGGATAGGCAAGGCTCTCAGAACTATTAGCTGGTTTCTCCCAAGATCCAAATCCTCTTGGGTGCAAACAATTTGGAGGGGCCATCGGATTGAAAGAATTTCTCCTTAAATTACCCAAGATGCACTTGCAGGAAACTCCTTTCTGGGGGCCTGAACACCCCTGAAATTAGTCGGGACTTTGTTACCGGACACCCAGTCTCAATAAAAAATAAATAAAAAAGGTATGGCACAGACATTCTCGATGACTGAATGCGACAACTAGACAAGCGAAATGGACATTTCAATGACTGCCTTTGTCTTATTATTTTGGCCCCCGTTTCATTATGGAACACCCTTGAGTTTTTGTTTGCTAAGACTAAACGGGTCATTTTGTTTGATCAAGGTGCACTAGTGACTTGCTTAATCTGTGATTATCTGCATCACAACATGTTTAGCCTGGAAGCAAGAATTTAGAACATCTATGCAGCCACTATTACAAACCAAACTCAGCAGGAAGAAATATTCTCAAATGAAATTCATAAATAGGACTTTAAATGTAAATTCTGGAAAAATTCAACCTGTGGAGCTCAGTGACACGAGAGCCGAGGCCAGGAAATGAACATGAAATGGTGTTCAGCTCTATTTGAAGGAGCAATTTTGTTCGTTCATCAAGCATATAATCCGAGCGATGTAAACCCAAACGTATGTCCTAGGTATAAAAGTAGAAAAGATTATTAACTTTGCCATAGCTGAACCATAATAATTACTTACTTCTTTATGCCAAATAGAAAGTGAATTTACAAAACCAAAGTTATTAGGTGAGGTGAGCTGAAAACTACATAATATGCCATAATAATTCCATTTAATCTTTCATCACATCATGAACCTAGCAGCCCTAATACAACATGTACAAAACTATTCATTCAAAGAGAATTTATATATTACAAAAATTTGATTTTTTTATTTTAAACATTATTCTCTTGAATTTGGACACGCTCGACAAAAACGACTAAGCACCTCTAGAAAGCTCAAAACAAATTCTCTCAAAATGATTGGAGTCCATATGCCCCCAACAATATATGATTACCTCTGTCTTATTAATCTCTAGCATCTTGGAATGAAGATCTAGAAGTCTAGAGGTAAAGGCATCTGCTTTCTTAGTTCTGCAGTGAAGCATAGAAGACAAATATCACAAATATTTTCAATCTCTTTATCAATGGAACGAAACATGAAACTGAAGAAAACAGAAGTCTGAAAGTAGAAGAAACCAAACTGAAGGTAGATAGACAGGAAACAATACAGATGTAAAAAGACTATTGTAAAATTGGCATAATTAAGAAGACACCAATATGGTATAAATAAGGACAAGCTAGAGATGCAGAAACTATTGTGCATACACCATACGTATGTCAAGGGACTCGTAGTGCAAATTACTTTAGATGAACATAATTGTTAAAAAACAAGGGAAGAAAACGAATAGAGGCTGAGCATGGTGGAAAGCCAGTAAATGCTTGCATGGGCATCATATTAGATATGGGTGGCAATTCATGTTCATGGGCCATGTTCATGTCTCGTCAAAGTATGAGAAGTATTTTGTGTTTGAATATTGTTTGGGAAGGAATTATATGAGAATATCTTATAACAGTTGTGTTGCCAAAGGGCTGTAACCCTTGATCTCCGCCAGGTTCATGGGTCGTGTAAAAAGTTGTCAGCCCTAATAAGAGCATGGAAAGCTTGAAGTTCCTCGTCAAGTCCCAAACCAAGGATCCCTTGGGGAGCTGATTGGGAAAATCCGGCTGACAGCATTTGAGGGCAACGTATTCTGAAATAGGATATTGATGCAGTGCTAGAGACCAATTTGTAACTCTGACTTATCAAATTTCCAATCAACTCCAACTATAAGAATTCAATAATAGAAAAAATCCTTAGTCCCAACTAATTAGGATAAGGATCAAAGTTATGAAGGCCTCGTTTGGTTATGCAGTTCAAATGAGATATTTTGAATATTAGTGAAATTTTTTTTTTTTTGATAGGTAAACGGTAGTATTAATACGAATAGGCAAAGCCCAAGTATACAAGATGTAATACAAGAGATATGACCTATCTAGTTTGCTATAGAAGAAAGCAGAAACTCGTGTACATTTTGGCCATTAAAGTCTAAAGCAATGGCCCAAATAAATAAAGTGGAGAAAAAAAGAGAGCGAAGCTCCTCTATAGTCCGCTCCTTATCCTCGAAAGTCCTTTCGTTATGCTCTCGCCAAATGCACCACATGATACAAATAGGCACCATCTTCCACATAGCTTTAATCTGAGGTAGACCTCCTGGTATCCCCCAACAAGCCAAAACATCAACTACCCTGGCAGGCATCACCCAGTTTAGCCCAATTCTGTTGAACACTTCACACCACAGAGCTCTAGCTGTCTCGCAATGTAATAAGAGATGATCCGCTGATTCACCAGCTTTCTTACACATACAACACCAGTCCGCAATAATTATCCGACGCTTTCGCAGGTTGTCAGTAGTCAAAATCTTACCCAATGCTGCCGTCCAGGTGAAAAAAAGAGCTTTGGGAGGTGCCTTATTCCTCCATAATTTTTTCCAAGGGAAGTGAGAGTTTGGTGTGGTTGATAGAATCTTGTAGAAAGAGCGTACCAAGAAAATTCCTTTGCTCGCAGGTGTCCACCACAACTTATCTTCCCGCAAGCCACTCAGCTTGAAACAGTAAAGTAGGCTGAAAAAAGCCTCAAAACTGTCAACCTCCCAATCTTGGGCTGCTCGACTAAAGATAATATTCTAATGGATTTGGTCCCCTGAACGAACTAAAAGATCCGCCACCGAAGCATTTGGCTCACAGGCCATACGGAACACAACTGGAAAAGTCTCCTTCAAAGCCTCCTCCCCACACCAGATGTCCCTCCAGAAATTTATACAAGTCCCATCCCCCACCAGGAATCTAGTATGATTAGCAAATACGCCCCACCTTTGTCTGATATGTCTCCAAATTCCAACCCCATGGGGCTCAGTCCCCTCTCTAGTACACCAACCCCCCCAAGATCTGCCATGTCTGCAGTCAACTACTAGTTTCCATAGTGCTTCTGGTTCCATATTGTATCTCCAAAGCCATTTCCCAAGAAGTGCTCGGTTAAACGTTCTTAGATTCTTAATCCCTATCCCACCTGATTGTATTGGACTGCACACCTTATCCCACCTGACTAGATGGAACTTAAATTCCTCCCCCATCCCACTCCATAGGAAGTCTCTGAAAAGTTTTTCAATGCGTGCTGCCACACACGCTGGGATAGGGAAAAGAGACAAAAAATAAGTTGGTAAGTTAGAGAGAGTACTTTTGATAAGAGTCACACGACCGCCTTTCGACAAATATAGTCTCTTCCACCCTGCCAGTCTTCTTTCTATTTTCTCAATGACTGGATCCCAAATATGTAAGGATCGCGTGGTAGCTCCCAACGGTAGTCCCAAATAGGTCATAGGAAGCGAAGCAACCTTACAGCCAAGGGTGCTGGCCAACTGCTGAGTATCGCTGACTCTCCCGACTGGCACTAATTCTGATTTATCGAAATTCACTCGCAGGCCTGATGCAGCCTCGAAGCATAAAAGAAGGGCCTTCAGCGCCCTAAGTTGTTCATTATCTGCCTCACAAAAAATTAATGTGTCATCTGCAAAAAGCAAGTGAGAAATAGAGATAACGCCCCGATTCACATCACCCACTGAGAAACCAGTCATAAAGCCATTAGTGACCAGAGCCGTTAACATCCTACTTAGGGCCTCCATGATGATGACAAAAAGAAGAGGGGACAAAGGATCTCCTTGTCTTAAACCTCAGG
>QGSO01000713.1:126977-132047 GCA_011037825.1 Carya cathayensis | reverse complement strand
TGTGAGGACGTGGGGATTTGGGGGCGTCACATATACAACCTACATATTAAATAAAACATAAACATACAAAAATAAACAATCATAATATGTTTTTGCTAATTCAAACTCGCATATGTGATGTCATTACCTGTTATTTAAACATTTTGAGAACTCTTCTTCATGTTTTTTGTTTATATTATTTACTCCTAGTTCTTTGAGCATGTTAATATGATCACTGAAATTAAAGATTACCAAATAATTTATAATCTTATAATTTTTTTAAGTAAATTACAATATTAATTAACAAATAATGACAACTTACTTTAAGTGTCTCTCTATCTCAGGACAATAGTTTAGCACGTACTACTAAGCTTTCTTGAACTCTCTTCCATACAAATCATAACTATGTGCTGCACTAAGTGGACATAATTGTTGGGAAAACACTGAAAACCCATTTCGTTGTCCTGCTTGCTCAATATCAAAGTTTCTTTCCGGACAAGCAAACCTCATGCCAATTCCATGGAAGTATTTGGAATAGAATGTATGCTACTTATTGTCAATATATGATATAGTATAATATAGTATTAGGCTATAGTGTAGTATAGTATAGTGTAGTATTAGTATAGCATAGTATAGTGTAGTCTGGTATAGTATAGTATAGTTTGGTCTAGTTTAGTATTGTATATAAAGTATGGTATAGTTTAGTATATTATTATATGATAGTATTATATAGTATAGTATAGTATAGTTTATTTTAGTACATTATAAAATAGTATAGCATATTAATTAAAGTATATTTTAGTACATCATATAGTATACTAATATTGTAGTATAGTACTATTGTAGTATAGTACATAGTAGTATATTATAAATTCACTAATAGTCACATCTTTAATCATTAAGAAAAAATACAAAAATACAAAAAATAGAAATATACTATACTAGGCACATTTGGGAGTCATATTATCATTTTCCAAGCTTTATTGTCAATTAGTAGTATATTAGTGTATGCGAGGTACACTTTGAACGGTAAATATTGGTATTTGGTGAGTACCTTGTATGAAACTTCGGTTGAACATTTTATTTTAAGAGGAGGTGGCTTAGTTTGCGATGTTGACTTGGAGCTTTTGGTTCTGTAGGAACCAGTGGATCCACAAAGAAAAATTTATACACTCAGCCTAGTCATTGAAGAGTGTCTGTTCTCTACTTGATGAAAATCAAGGGGCCCTCAATAAGCATGGTCTGGGTGAGAAGCATCCCGTGGGTTGGAGTAAGCCTCCCCCAGGGGTCCTAAAGAGGTCAGGTGCGGGGGGGAGGGGGGGTCATTCTCAGAGATGGTGCTGGTACACTGTTATTAGCTGCAAGCATAAAGGAATGGGAAGTGGGGGATCCAGTTGAGATTGAGGTGGTGGCAATGCTGCAAGGGCTCCAACTGTGCCTCTCATTGGGTATCGAAGAGCTAATTCTAGAGAGTGACTATCTCATAATGGTTTCACAGATAAATGATGCTGCAGAACCTTGGGGTCTATCAGGGAGGAATATCATCAAGGAAGTGAGAAACCTCTCATCCAAATTTAGAAGCTACGTAGGGTAGCACGTTGGTCGTCCAGGGAACACAGTAGCTCACATTCTTGCCAGGCATGCGTGGCAGGTCCAAGATGTAGCTATGTGGTCGGGCTCTTGCCCAAATTTTGTAAAGAGAAAATATACTCCTAATCCAGTTTGTAGATCACACGCCACACGAATGTGATGTGGCAAACCCGGTCTAACTTGAATCCGGTCCACTTGTGCCTCTCCCTCTCTTGTGTGCCTCTCCCTCTCTCTTAAATTTGAATCCCTTTCCCCCCTTATCTCCCCACACCAAATCCCTCTCCCCCCATTCGTCTATGACTCTCCCTCCCTCTAAATCCCTCTCCCACGTGGTGGACGTTTCATCTTCTCCCATCTCAGATCTTGTTCTCCCCCATGAGTACCCAGCTATAGTTCCCATCTCATAAATCTCTCTCTATGTGAGATAGTGTCGAAAACCAAAAAGACCCAATGCTTCATACACAGCAATATGTCATAACAAAAAACTTTCCTATGCATCAAACTTGGACATCCACTGACTCAGTTACAAGGTAAATTAGTTTCACTCATTCAAAATTTATCAGTTACAAAGTTGCTCACATCAAAACATAATTACAGTAACTATGATTCATCATCAAAACATATGGGTTCGGTGCTCTTGTTGTGACCCAAAAATGCATTTTTTTTAAAAAAATCCAAATTTGGATGCAAATTGAAGATATGGAAATTAAATTGTTCCCCCTAAAAAAAACAAAAACAAATGACATGGTCACCCAACTCAAACTAATATTCTCTACATTGCTTTGATCATTCATTTTTGGATTTGAATTTTGTTCCATATGAGAGTTTTGATGTCACCATCCCCTTCTCTTTCTACATTTTCTTAAGAGGCAACGGATGGACCTTATTTCTATAAGGAAATTGGAGTTCTCCCATATCTGTTGGGGCTCTTCGAACTCAGCTAGGCTTAAGCCGATATTTTTTTATTTATAAGTAGATACCTCGAGTGGATATTATGGTTCAAGTTGAATTTCAAAGCATGCATATAATGTTTTGGCTCCATCTCAACTTTTTCAAGTGTCAATGCACTGTGTAGGTGCTTGGATTCCATGATTCCTGCTATCTAGATGTTGTTCATGTTACTCCTAAATGCGATGCGTTAACACCCTAAGTCCCAAGTTTCCAAACAAATTGAGAAATGAAACCTATCAAATATATTTTTTTTGTGAAAATTAATGTACTGAACTTGCGATAGCCAATTCCAATGCTTACATTTTACATGATGATTATATAAAGAATAAATCTTAAGAGCGGCCACTATTCCGCAGCATCCAGTGCACACATTAGTAAAATGACGAATTTATCCCTACAATAAAAACTTTGTTCCTCTCTCAAATTTCACTCATTTGGAAACGTGGAAGGAGAGCTCCCCCCCCGTTCTGTCTGCAGCCCCCCCCCCCCCCACCCCTCGTCGGCATCGTCTCCCCCACCTAGCATCGGCATCCTAAACCCTAAACCCTAAAAACTTGAACGGTGCAAAACTGCAAGTGCAAAGTATCGTAGTTTTATAATAAAGTGGTAAGAAGAGTATCGTCCTCAGGGATTGGTACCTTACTTATGCCAAATACCAAAATTATACCAATCTCGATTTTATCTAGAGGAATCACTAAGATTTTCGTAGTTGCAAAAATAAACTAAGATCGACTCAAAGAGTAGTGCGTAAAGGAAATAAAACTGACGCTAGAAGATCAGATTAATGGGAAAGAAAGCTTTTAGGAAACCGATTTCACCTAATTCTTCACTATGCTTTTCTCATCCAATTAATTTAATTTAATTCTTCTTGTCTATTAGCAAATCTCTAATTCATCCAAAAGCCTCTTTCGATAGTCAATTGGAAATTATTCTTGTTTATCAATTCACACAAAAATATGCAAATTAAATAATCAAGAAAGCAATAAGACCAATGATTTAATTACTACATAGGTTCATACAAGTCTTTCGATCTCTATACTTCCATATGCTGAAATATTCAAGATCTACCCTATGATTCCCTCTTTCGATAGTAAATCACAAGATTAAAAATCATCTAATCAATGGCCAGTTAATTAGAAGCAATAAATTCAGAATAATTCAGATAAACAAGAGAGAATTGCCTTAAATTAGCATAGACAATCAAGCATAGTTCGGAAATAGGTTACATCGTTTTCCTAGAAGAATGAAAATTTAGCTCATGCTAGAAATAGAATTCAACATAAACGAATTCACCATAATCATTTTCCCGTCTGTGCTCTTGTATGATTCCGATGTTCGTGTAATATGTGGAATCCCCCCTCCAAAACAATTGATTTCAATCCTTCTAGCTGTGTTTTTCTGTCCCAAAAGGTGTTCTCCAATCAAAAAGTAC
The DNA here is from genome assembly GCA_011037825.1 of Carya cathayensis. Lineage (NCBI taxonomy): Eukaryota > Viridiplantae > Streptophyta > Magnoliopsida > Fagales > Juglandaceae > Carya > Carya cathayensis. Next base: position 128,095 of record QGSO01000713.1, on the reverse strand, counting down.
GGCCATTAAGTGAAAAATCACTTTTTAGATGGTGTGACGGCGGAAAACCCTAGATCTGGAAAAATATGATATTCGCTCGAGCGGTGTGTCGAGCGAGCATCGAGCGTTCGACTCTGCCATAATTCGCTCGAGCGGCCTATCGAGCGCACATCGAGCGTTTCTGCTTGATTTCGCTCGAGCGGTCAAAAGCCTCCTCTCGAGCGATCTTTGTATTATCGCATCCAGCTCGAGCTCACTGTTGAGCGGTAGTCGAGCGTTTGAATCTGCCTGAGTTCCCTCGAGCGGCCAAAATCCTCCGCTCGAGCGAAGTTGTAAATCTGCAACATGAAATTTTGCAAGTCATCAAATACCCCCAAACTTATAACTTTGTTTGTCCTCAAACAAAAAGAAAATCAAATGATAGTTTAGGCAATCAACTCGACCCCAAAGAGAAGTATCATCACTCACCAAGCTTTTATGAATTTAGATTTCATCACTAGTATCTTACTCTTTTAACAGCAAAGATAGCAAGAAAATCAATCAAAAATTTTACAATTTTTCAAGCAAGAGTTAGGCGTTTACTTCAACCTAAAGCTAAGACCTCGAGTGTGTGTGTGATATAGTCAATTTAACCTCAAACCACCTGCAAACTCAGATAAAAGTAGAACAACCAAAATCAGAAGAATTCTCTTAAAACTTAACCCCATAAGTCCAATTTTCAGAAATCCTCTCCACTAATATAGTCAACACCAAAATCAGAGATCAAAGGTCTTTAATAAGCTTGTAATGATAGGCCACAGGGTGAGGGTTAAGAAAGAACTGGATATGGATAATTAAAGCAAACTGGGAAAATACTTAGTGAAAAGAACACTAAAAGAGATTTCCACATGATTCAAATCATAGCTCTTTCTTTAGCAATATGCTCATACTTGTGGCATTATTATTGCTGTACTCACTGATGCAATACCAACCATTCCCTTAAGAAAATCTGAAGTAATTCACATTTCACATAGCGACTTCTTTTTCTTTTCTTTTCTTCTCTTTCGTTTTTTTTTTTCACTTCCTTTCTTCTTCTTCTTTTTTTTTTTTTTTTTCTTTGGTCAAACAGAGCAAACATAATACAGTTCATCATGAAACAA
>QGSO01000713.1:74477-119477 GCA_011037825.1 Carya cathayensis | reverse complement strand
TCAAAAGCCTCCGCTCGAGCGATCTTTGTATTATCGCATCCAGCTCGAGCTCACTGTTGAGCGGCAGTCGAGCGTTTGAATCTGCCTGAGTTCGCTCGAGCGGCCAAAATCCTCCGCTCGAGCGAAGTTGTAAATCTGCAACATGAAATTTTGCAAGTCATCAGAGAGCTCCCCCCACGTTCTATCTGCATACGCCCCCCCCCCCCACCCCCACCCCTCGTCGGCATCGTCTCCCCCACCTAGCATCGGCATCCTTTCCCCCACCTGCAACTCGCATCGCCATCGTCTCCCCCACCCATCATCGCCATCGTCTTCTTCTCTGCGATTTTGAAGCCGGTAAGCATTTTTTCCAAACTGTTCACATACTCTCTGTTATTACTCACTCACACTCAGATTCTCATCACTCACACACACACACTTCAATTTCGTTCATATACAAATAGATATGAAATAGATCTGAAATTTTTAGGGTTTGTAGTCGATCTTAAATTTGAAATTTTAGCCCAAATTACTAAAAGTGGATCTCCGAATCTAGGTTTGTAGGCGATCTATACTTTTTAATTTGGCCCTAAGGAGTATGTACCACCATTTTTATCCTATGGAGTATTCTTTGCAGTGGAGAAATCCTGGTTATTGAGGGATGCTAATTAGTTTATCCATTTAGATTGTCAAGAAAAATTATAAATTCGGAATTTATAGGTCAACTACCAAGCTACATAAACAAAAAAAATTGCCATTGGCCGTTCTATGAAACCACTCCTTGTAGCTTTGCTCGTGGGCATGAGAATGCTTCTCATTTAATTATCACAACACTTGTTTTTGGAGGTCAAAGTGTGTAATGTGTATTACTTCTAAAATCTTTTATTATCATGTAGATGTGTTTGCTTGGAGATTTTTGAAATTTTTTATTACTAACCAACAACCAACTCCCCAAAAAATTGAAGTATATAAATTATTTATTATCACACCCAAAAGCTCAAATAAATCACAATCATCTTCAACAGTTCCATTTTTTGGGTCCAAGTGAAATTCAACATGAGAAGCCAAGCCATCAAGGTTTAGTCACAGTTCCATTTTTTGAATAATACTTGATGAATTGAATTACTAGAAGTTAATGTTAATTTGAATTTGTTTGATCATTTGTTAATAATGTTATGGGGTCATTATAGAGGTTATTCCAGTTGTCGTTTTGGTTAATAAATATATACACACTTTTCTTAATAACCACAAACATTTATACACTTTTGCTTAAAAAGTTTTTCCCTTGTATATGATTTCTTTCATATAGAAGGTATTATCTTTATTTGAAACGTGCTTGATCTTCATAGATAATTTGAATGCTGGATGGACAATGGATTCCGACATGGAACAAGGTACACAACATGAGGCTTCTCAATTCCCAAGTACATTGGTGGCGATGGATTCCGACATGGATTATTTTGGTGATAGACGGACTACTCCCTTTTTGGTGAAGTATCATTGGTGGAGATGTCATATTTTTTTTGTGGAGATGATTATTTTTTGTGCATATTGTCTCCATAAACAGTAACTATTGTAAATTCCAAACATTGTTGTTCTTGAGTATTTCAATGCTTTATTGAGCAAGTTTGATCCAGATTTTTTGTAATGAAACTACACTGTCATTTAAAGATCAATGACAATTACTTTTCATATTTCAATTTTCAAGTTTGATCCATGTAAGTTCTTTTGTTATTTATTATACTTTCAAAAGATCAACATGTGGCTTTTCACCATGCAATATTTTACATCGACCTCTGAAATGGCATCAGAACAATGAGTTCAAAATCTAGCATGCTCACAGAAGACGGGGCAGGCAGTACGCCCACATGGGTGCCCTCCCCTCTTCATTGCAAAGTGGATAATTAACATAGATGGATCAACAAAGAATGCCATGCTCAATAAGTAAAATTAAAAAGCTAAAAATTAATCTAAAATGAAAACAACTTCATATAAAATCCTAAACAAAGTACCCATGACATGAAAATTACAATCTTGTTCACATTGTTTTCTCATAATTTTCCAAAATAAAATCTTAAACAAAGTGCCCAAGACATGAAAATTACAATCCTGTTCACATTGTTTTCTCATAATTTCCCAAAATAAAATCCTAAACAAAGTACCTATGTCATTGAAATTACAATAAATAAATTGACACTCAAGTTTTCTCTTGCGCCTCTCAGCCTCTAATTGTAGTCGATGTCGAGTTGTTTGGATATCCATTGCTAGTTGTATCTTTCGAAGTTCGGTTTTTAATCGGTTGAATCTCTTTTCACCATATGGTGGTATTTTCAAGTCATACCAACAAAAAAAAGGTGCAAGAATGCCCAGCCTGCAAAATCGACCAACGCGTATTAGCAAACCAAGATTACCAATCGCTTCTTAGCAAATAAGAGTACCAATAAATAACATGCCATATTTTGAGAACTTTCAACCCCAACAAATGCAGGAAAGTATGTAAATAACCAATTAATTGGTGCTATTAGTATACCTTTAAACATCATATATTTTCTACTTTAAGTCTATGGTTGAAGTAAAGAAGAGATAAATAATAATAAAAAGTTTATGGTTGAAGTAGCTCTATCAAAAATCAAATCTCTGCATTTCATCCCAAGGAATTGGATCCCTTTGAAATCTTTTAGTACCAAATGCATAAATCCATCACTGCTATTCAAGTCATAAAAGGAAAGTTGCAACCAGATGAGACATTAAATCTGAAGCCAATAACTCTAATGGCACCATACGTCAAGATTTATTTATTTATTTTTTTTTCTGTAGCAACGTATCTAAGATCTCATATTTTCATTCCTGTTGCAATGTATAGCCAACAATCTTGCTGTAAAAAACAAGCATCAACGGATAGATGGTTCTGAGAGATTTGGGAGTTAGCACTTGAAATAGGCAAAAGAAAGAGTCTCAACTATCACCAGAGTTCAAAATATTCTGATCTACTAAGTAGTGAAAGAATTACACGCTTGTTATGAAATCAAGTCAAAGAAAAATTATAAAACTCAAGCCCAAAATGGTTAAGGAAGCGTCTAAACTCTACATATTGGGGGAAAAAAAAAGAGGAACTCACTAGTAAAGGATGAAAATAGAGAACTTCAAATGATATATTTTTTATTAGTAGCGTAAAAATAATGTATTTTCTCAAAGAGAGAGGAGGGCTTGATATTTCTCAACAAAGCATTGTGAGACTGCAGTGCATGGCCAATTTTTACACCGCATCGCATGGCCAATTTTCTAATTTACACTATTAGTTTAGATCAGACTGCAGTGCATGGCCAATTTTTTGTTCATCTTAAAAGTTAAATCTTAACTAAGGGTCTCTACTGGATAGCTTCAAGCCCTCCTACTGGGAAGTTAACAAGTAACAAAGAATAAAGAATGGGAAGTTAATAATTAAAGCTGGGAACTTAAGGGATAACACCAAACACTTATGAATTTGATGAGAATAGGTGGGGGAAAAAAGGAGAAAAAGAAGCAAACAGATCCTTGAGAGTTGATGCAAAGTTGTTCAAGGTGAGGTCCATATCTACGAGTTACTTTCCTGGAAGACACATCCACCTTCATCATGGATTGTGTCATAGTTGAAGGTTGGAAACCTCCTACTAAGATAATCACTCATGGGGTAAGAACCTCCCACCAAGCTTCATAGAACAGGTGCTAAAAGACCACCTAAGCTAACTTAAGTATCACAACCATACAAATATACAAGTATAAATACCTGAAGGATGTACTCTTAGCTGCCATTGCACCTCTCTTGTTAAAGGAAATAAGAGAGTTGAGACTACTCAATAGCAGTAATAAAACCCAAGAAGTCCCAGTGCAAATGGCTCCAGGATTCAGTTAAATATATTGTTGGCTTCTAAGAAACCCAAAAATTGTAGTGGAACAAGTCAACAACCACTTGAAGGTACTTGTGTTTGACAACAGAACTATACATGCTAATGGCACAAAAAATATGTGTCAAACTCATAAAAAAACAAACACAGGTTCTACCAATTTTTATGTAGCAAAAATAGCCTCGAATCATCTCAGCAAATCAAGAACACAGTAACGGTACAAGATCATTAGCTCTGGTCAATTGCCCAAATTCCCAGAGCAATTGTTAGGAGCCTAAAGCCTACATCTTTTCATAAGCAGATTCCTAAGATACATATTTTCATAAGTCTAAGACTCCCTATTAAGCATTCTATATTGAGCTAGTTCAGTCTATGTTTACGAAGATCTTTCATTTCCAATATGATAATCTAAGTTTATTTGTCCATGCGTGGGTCATTGAGATTAGGGTTTTCAGATTGTTGGACCAAACAGGAACAAAATAAACACGGGAATTGAAGATGAAAACCAGGGTTTGGGGATTGGAAAGGCTACCTCTTGTTCCTCTGAACGAAGGCAGAGCTCTTCGCGTCTTCCTCTGTGCATTATTAATGTGTGACACCCCGTTTTTACGTGTATTTTCATTGAACAAATATTTTAATTTAATTAATATAATAGTTCTTGTATTTTAAATAATCAGATTTTAAATTTGGATTTTAATTGCTGTTGAATTTAAATTGATGTTTAATTTATTTTAGCTTGTCTTTGGTTTTAAAATTAAATAGTTGGTTTTCACTAGTTATTTATTTTATTTTAGCTTTACGTTGTGTTTAAAATGTTTTTCTTGGTTTTTATCGCTTTTAAAGTTATTTTCGTTGGATTAGTTTTTGGACTCCATAAGTGAGGATTGGACCTCATTTCTTTTCTTCCATCTTTTCTTTTCTTTTCCCTTTTTTCTTTTTCTCTTTTCTTTCTTTTTTTTTCTTTCTTTTTTTTTCTTTCCCTCCCGCGCATTGGCCTTTCCCCCCGTGCGTTTCCTTCTCTCTCCTTCCTTCCCGTCGCCGTCCAGCTGCCACCCCCAGCCCACCGCCGTCCGGCCAACGTGGCCAACACCACCCCCACCAAAAGAACCCCCTCTGGCCGGTGAACACCTCCACCGAAAATCATCCCCAACCGGCCAGCTGTTTAGCCGGAAAATCCCATCTAAGCCGTTTCCGGTGCCGTCGCTCCACCTCCGGCCAGCACCTCTTCACCACTTCTTCCCCTACCTCTTGCCGTCCTAACCCACCCATTTCCGGCCTCGATCCGTCGCTGGAGCAGTTCCCACGAGCTCAACTCTGATTTACCCGTTTTTCGCTTCCATCGCCACCCACGGCCAAAGCTCACTTCCCTTACCTTCATAAACACCTCTAGACCATTCTCTATCAATTTGGTATCTTGGTTTGTCCCCGTTCAAAAGTGGATATTTTGCGACCCACGGCCACAGTGCATTTGCACTGTTACGTTGCTTTCCGTTCACCGTTTGCTGCACACCGATCCTTCGAAAAATAATATATAGCGCTGTAAGTATTTTCCAAACTTCGTTTTAGATTTAAATGTATTATTGCCTTTACAATAATTATTTGTGATCTGGTTGGTTATTCCGGACTGAGTCCGAGGAGTCGGGGGTCGGTTGGAATTGAGAAAGGAGTTGTTTGTTTGATTGTTATCGATGTTGGTGCATTTGTATAATTTTATTTGCATTGCATTGTGCATGCATATGCATGTGTTATTTATTGAAAACTGGGTTTTCGAGTGAGGTATGGTTTTATTGGTAAACGTGAACGTGTGGATTAATTGGTTTGATTCAGAGGCACGTGTAGGGATGGTGGTAAGCAGGGATGGTGGTAGAGTCCCGCCTGCGGTGCATGCGGCGTAGGGATGGGGTAAGCAGGGATGGTGGTAGAGTCCCGCCTGCGATTCCCGCCTACGGTGCACGCGGCGTAGGGATGGTGGTAAGCAGGGATGGTGGCAGAGTCCCGCCTGCGATTCCCACCTACGGTGCACGCGTAGGGATGGTGGTGAGTAGGGATGGTGGTAGAGTCCTGCCTGCGATTCCCGCCTACAGTGCTCTGATGGTTTGGTTAATGGGCCATTTTCTGGGAAAATGGTGAGACTGGTTTTTGGGCCATTATCTGGGATAATGGCGAGGTTTGATTTTAAAGGATATGTTTTGGGGCCAAATGGGATTTTTGGCGCGTGTGGAAAAATGTGTTTTATGGGACATGTGCACTGGGCATGCTTCATACATATTGTTTTGGTCGTAATATGTTTTTATCTTGCGTTGTTTGGATTTTACTTACCTGCGGCACCGTTTTTAGTACCGTAGATTTTGGTGCAGGTGTAGAGGAGGAGGAGGCTGAGCCCAAGGAGGCGGCTCCGCCGGAGGAGTAGTTTGGTTGGCTTTTATGTATTATATTTGTCGTTGTTTGTTTTGTTATGTATTTTGATTTGAGATGTTGAACTTGTAATATTTTATTTACGCTTGTTTTAAGCTGGTTTGTAAATAAACAAAATTTCTGGTACTTAGTTATGTGGCTTTCCTATCCGCTGCGTGTTTTTATTTGAACACATATTGCTTGTGCACAAACTTTTGGCACTTGGCGATGGGATGTGTGACCGTGTTGTCAGCATCCCGACGTCTCAATTTCCACGTGTCCATACGTGGGAGCTGGGGGCGTCACAGGTGGTATCAGAGCAGTTCGGCTCTGGGTAAAACCACTTGTCCCATAGGAGCGGTACCAGAAAGTTTTTAAAGTTGTGTTTTAAAGAGTTTGTTTTATTTGAAGCTTGGTTTTCTGTTTTTAATTGAGTTAGCTTGTTTTTAATTATTTTATGTATTTGTTTGTTTTATTGTATGCTTTATGTTTGATCGCTTTTTGGTTTTGTTTTTATGTGTTTGTTTCGTCCGATATTTAAACGGGGTCAAAGGTTGCGTTATGGCAGGAAGATGGTAAGGCCACGAAGACCTTCTGGGGAACCTCAGGATGATTTACCGAGAGGCGATGGAAATTTCGCCATTGCTCGAGCGTTAAACCGTTTGACGGAATATTTGCAGAGAAGCGAGCAAAGTAGAGAGGCGCAAGCTGGTGAGATAAGCCGATTGACTGAATATTTGCAGCGAGGGGAACAAAGTAGAGCAGTGCAAGCTGGATGCACCTATGAGCGCTTCTTAGCGCACAGAACCCCTGCTTTTACTGGAGAAGAGGATCCACTTCGAGCTGGAAAGTGGATCAGGGACTTAGAAAAGACATTTGAAGTCTGTGGTTGCATGGTGGCGCAACAAGTACTCTATGCAAGTTATTTGTTACAAGGTACTGCTTCCGACTGGTGGGAAACAAAAAGAGAAATGCTAGTGATGGAGTTGGGTTCCTTTATCGCTGTGACTTGGGAGCGGTTTAAAAAGGAATTTAATGATCGTTTCTTTCTCGCATCTGTGAGGCGGCAAAAAGCTAGAGAATTTTCTAGCTTGGTCCAAGGAAGTATGACTGTGGAGCAGTATGCCCGAAAATTTGTAGAGCTTGGGCGATTTTCTCCTCATCTTATCGCCACGGAGGAGATGCAAACCGAGCGCTTCCAAGAGGGTCTGCGACCCGAGATACGCAGGATGGTGGTTTGCCTCCTGATTACTGTTTTCCAAGAATTAGTTGATTTGGCCACTCTTGCAGAGCGTGAGGTTAGTTTGAGCGTGGGATCCCCTCCAGGTCAGAAGAGGCTGAATGTTGATGGTGAAGGAAGCACTTCTGGATCACCACAAAAGTTTATACAAAGGATAGGAATCCGATCGATGACAACCTCCGGTGTGCGTATGGGAGGCCGAATTCCGGTTTGTGGTAGATGTAACAGAGCTCACGGAGGCGAGTGTCGTTTGGGTAGGAACCAATGTTTCGAATGCGGTCAGACGGGGAACTTTGCTCGTGAGTGCCATAGTCGAGTTCAAGGAAACCGTGGAGGTTGACGTGGTGGTAGAACTAACCAGAGGCAATTAGTTCGGGCTCGAATGTACGCAGTGACTCCTGGTACCATTGGAGGCGGGGTTCCGGAGGCCCAGGATGTTGGAGTGATGGCATGTATGGAACTAACCTAATCTTTCTTGGGTTTACCTTGTTGGATTTTCTCTAGTATAATCTGAGTTGTATCCTGCTAGGCGCTGATATTTGATCTCGCAAATTTCGAGGACAAAATTTATTTTAAGGGGGGAGGATGTGACACCCTGTTTTTACGTGTATTTTCACTGAAGAAATATTTTAATTTAATTAATATAATAGTTCTTGTATTTTAAATAATCGGATTTTAAATTTGGATTTTAATTGCTGTTGAATTTAAATTGATGTTTAATTTATTTTAGCTTGTCTTTGGTTTTAAAATTAAATAGTTGGTTTTCACTAGTTATTTATTTTGTTTTAGCTTTACGTTGTGTTTAAAATGTTTTTCTTGGTTTTTATCGCTTTTAAAGTTATTTTCGTTGCATCAGTTTTTGGACTCCAGAAGTGAGGATTGGACCTCATTTCTTTTCTTCCATCTTTTCTTTTCTCTTTTCCCTTTTTTCTTTTTCTCTTTTCTTTCTTTTTTTTTTCTTTCCCTCCCGCGCATTGGCCTTTCCCCCCGTGCGTTTCCTTCTCTCTCGTTCCTTCCCATCGCCGTCCAGCTGCCACCCCCAGCCGACGTGGCCAACACCACCCCCACCAAAAGAACCTCCTCCGGCCGGTGAACACCTCCACCGAAAATCAACCCCAACCGGCCAGCCGTTTAGCCGGAAAAGCCCATCTAAGCCTCACGGTTTTGAGCTGTTTCTGGCGCCATCGCTCCACCTCCGGCCACCACCTCTTCACCACTTCTTCCCCTACCTCTTGCCATCCTAACCCACCCATTTCTGGCCTCGATCCGTCGTAGGAGCAGCTCCCACGAGCTCAACTCTGATTTACCCGTTTTTTTGCTTCCACCGCCCTTTCCACCACCACCCATGGCCAAAGCTCACTTCCCTTACCTTCATAAACACCTCTAGACCATTCTCTATCAATTTGGTGTCTTGGTTTGTCCCCGTTCAAAAGTGGGTATTTTGCGACCCATGGCCACAGTGCATTTGCACTGTTACGTTGCTTTCTGTTCACCGTTTGCTGCACGCCGATCCTTTGAAAAATAATATATAGCGCTGTAAGTATTTTCCAAACTTTGTTTTAGATTTAAATGTATTATTGCCTTTACAATAATTATTTGTGATCTGGTTGGTTATTTCGGACTGAGTCCGAGGAGTCGGGGGTCGGTTGGAATTGAGAAAGGAGTTGTTTGTTTGATTGTTATCGATGTTTGGAATATGTTGGTGCATTTGTATAATTTTATTTGCATTGCATTGTGCACGCATATGCATGTGTTATTTATTGAAAACTGGGTTTTCGAGTGAGATATGGTTTTATTGGTAAACGTGAACGTGTGGATTAATTGGTTTGATTTAGAGGCACGTGTAGGGATGGTGGTAAGCAGGGATGGTTGTAGAGTCCCGCCTACGGTGCACGCGACGTAGGGATGGTGGTAGAGTCCCGCCTGCGATTCCCGCCTATGGTGCACGCGACACAGGGATGGTGGTAAGCAGGGATGGTGGCAAAGTCCCGCTTGCGATTCCCGCCTACGGTGCACGCGTAGGGATGGTGGTGAGCAGGGATGGTGGTAGAGTCCCGCCTGCGATTCCTGCCTACAGTGCTCTGATGGTTTGGTTAATGGGCCATTTTCTGGTAAATGGCGAGACTGGTTTTTGGGCCATTATCTGGGATAATGGCGAGGTTTGATTTTAAAGGATATGTTTTGGGGCCAAATGGGATTTTTGGCGTGTGTGGAAAAATGTATTTTATGGGACATGTTCACTGGGCATGCTTCATGCATATTGTTTTGGTTGTAATATGTTTTTATCTTGCGTTGTTTGGATTTTACTTACCTGCGGCACCATTTTTGGTACCGTAGATTTTGGTGCAGGTGTAGAGAGGAGGAGGCTGAGCCCAAGGAGGCGGCTCCGCCGGAGGAGTAGTTTGGTTGGCTTTTATGTATTATATTTGTCGTTGTTTGTTTTGTTATGTATTTCGATTTGAGATGTTGAACTTGTAATATTTTATTTACGCTTGTTTTAAGCTGGTTTGTAAATAAACAAAAATTCTGGTACTTAGTTATGTGGCTTTCCTATCCGCTGCGTGTTTTTATTTGAACACATATTGCTTGTGCACACACTTTTGGCACTTGGCGATGGGATGTGTGACCGTGTTGTCAGCATCCCGACGTCTCGGTTTCCACGTGTCCCTACGTGGGAGCTGGTGGCGTCACATAATGGACGGACGGAAAGCTTTGGTTAGATAATAAAAGTAAAATTAGGGATTTAGAATAGGAAATGAGAGACTGCAAGTGGATTACCTGAGAGACCGAGAGAGAACTTAGTAATGATGGTTTCGGTGATTGCAAACCCCCCAGAAAAGGCCAGTTCCGATTCCACTCTCGCTTGAAGAACATTGGCCACAGATCGAACCTAGGCATTTTCTCTTCGCCTTTCCTTCTCCAAATTCTACTTCGCAACGAGCTTGTACGATATAATTTGAAAAGCTCTTATAGCGGTGAATGTGACAAATGAAAATGGCTGGCCAGATATCATATAAATTATGTAGTCAAAGCGAGTGATGGGTGGCGCGGGGTGGTGCTGGACCAAGAAATGGCCATCGCGGGGTGCACTGGTGTTGGGGTCCTCTGTCTAGACCCAAAACACCAAGTCCTCCATGCGAATGGTGGCCTTGTGATGATCGAACCTTGGTTCCTCTCTTGCTTGGCCCACGTGCAAAGGTGGTCAATATGACCACTTGGGGATGGTGGGGTTAAGTGTTTAGCCTAAGATGGGTGTATGGAGTGATAGAAGATGAAGGGTTGTGTGGTTCAAGGGTGAGGGGTGCACGGCACAAGTGTGTGCTAGTGTAGGCGCCACTTGGAAGTTGGTTTAGGGTTTGGGAGATGTAAGATGGGTGGCTAGGATGGAAGATGAGTGATGTGGAGTGGGGATACTAGGGCTGGCCGAAATTTGGCTTGGGAGGGATTTTAGGAAGTTTCCTAAAATCTTGGAAGTCAAACTTCCTAGAATCTTGGAGATGACCTTCCTAAAATCTTGGGATATGATGGAGATATGAATGGTTGATTATGGGAGTGATTTTAGGGATCAATTAGGATTCCTAAATGATAGGAATCTTAATTGGAAAGTGGGGTGGTCGGCTAGGGTAAAATGGATGAAGCAATCAACTATGGAAAGTTGACAAGCACAAGTGGTGGGCGATTTTGAGGGGTGGATGGATTGAATGAACAAAATATGATATGAACACCTCAAGAACAATGATGAACATGCATGAACAAAATGAAGAACATGCATGAACACAATGAAGAACACTCAAGAATAATGAAGAACACTCAAGAACAACGAAGAACACTCAAGAACAATAGCAAAATACTAATGAACTTGAATGAACAAACACATAAAAAGGATAATCAATAATTGATTCACGGATTACACAAGTAATGAATAAACCTCATACATTGATAAACACAACTTAGATTCATGAATTGCACCAAGTTGCAAGAACAAGATAGATTGAATCACACTTATTCAAATAATTGCAAAGTGTGATTCTCTCTTTGGGATTCACGAATTGCACCCAAAAAGCCTAAGTGCAAAGGCACCAGTTTATGATCTCTCAAACAATAGTCTTCCCTCTAGGATTTTTCCAAAAGATACTAAAGCAAATGAAGGAGGTCCTATTTATAAGAAAAACAAATTGGAAACCCCTAATAGGTCCCTAGAAAAATAAATAAATAAAATAAATAGCAAGATAATGGCCATGGACCAAGGCTAGCCGTGGCATGCATGGCCCATGGTGGGCTAGGTGGTCAGGTTGGTCTATGGTCAGGTGGTGCGGTCATGGCTTGCTGGGTGGTGAGCCATGGTGGTGCGCGTCATGGTTGGCTGATGGTGAGCCAGGGTGGTGCACGGCATGATGGGCATGGCTTGCTGAAGGTGAGCCATGGTGGTTCACGGCATGGTGGGCATGGCTTGCTGAAGGTAAGCCATGATGGTGCACGACATGGCCCAGGCTGGTGGCCTGGGCGTTGAGTCTGCAAGGCATGGGCTGGAGCCATGCGCTGGATGGCATGCCACTGACCTGCTCCGCAAGGCATGGGCTGGAGCCATGCACTGGATGGCAAGCCGCGAGGCATGCCACTAACCTGCTCTGCGAGGCATGGGTTGGAGCCATGCGCTAGATGGCGTGCCTGTGGGGCACGCCACTGGCCTCGTTTATTTATAGATCATCATTTTATTGTTTATCTTTCTGTGTACTCAATTCTCTTTCTTGGGTTAACTGGGTAAGTTAGGATGCTTTTTATCTCAATCATACTGGTTTATTTATAGATAACTCATCATTTTATTGTTTATCTCTAAAACTGAAACAACATCGATTGATCAATCTATCTTTGCTCCTTTAAATCCAATTAGGATATTTGGAAACCAGCTTTTGTTTCTTATTGGTCTTGGCTACACAATCCAACTTATGCTGCTGCCACACAGCCTTCAATTCCAGTCTTTACATTTCTATTGGTTGCAATGATAGGGTCAGATTGACAAATTATTACTGTGCTTTAATTTAGCGGATATTTTTTTTAGCCATCTCAGATACACACACTTGCTTGTAACAGAAATTGTAATTTTAGGAGGAAGGTTGAGAAAAGAGCAAGCAAAATTGCTTCTATGTATTTCGTATTCTATATTTACATTACAACAAAGTATAGCTTTATATAGCAATGTACAAAAGCGTGTAAGTAAGGAAATCAAATCCTAACAAGGAAGGAAAAAATATTCTAACGGAATTACAGCTCATTCATTTGCATTTATTCTAGGCGATTCTTTGGTCCATAATTTTAGCCAAGGAGATGTTGAGGAGTTGTGATCATCCATGACTTGGGCAGCTGAGTTGTATTGCTTTAGTGGCATATTTTGGGCATATTTCAACACCCCCCTCGCAAGATGGAGAGTGGATAGTGACTCCCATCTTGAGCAAAAGAGAAGACAATAATGTAGATGGAAGTGCTTTGGTGAGTAAGTCAACCAACTGTGAGCTTGAAGGAGTGTAAGTAGTAGAAATGATCCCTTCTTGAATTTTGTTTCTAATCAAATGACAGTCTAATTCAATATGTTTGGTACATTCATGAAAAATGGGATTAGCTGCAATGTGCAAGGCAGATTGGCTGTCGAGGCAGATTGGCTATCGCAATATAAAGTAGTAGGTTGTGAGTGCATAACTTTGAGATCAGCAAGAAGATATTTGAGCCATACAATCTCACATGAGGTAGTTGCCATTGATCGATATTCAGCTTCGGCAGAGATTCAAGTAATGGTAGTTTGCTTCTTGGATTTCCAGGAAATGAGATATTAACCAAGAAATACACAATAACCAGTGGTGAATCTTCTTGTATCGGGGCAAAAAGCCCAATCTGAATCACAATATGCAGTGAGATGACAGGAAGAGGATGCAGAAAAAAATAGACCTTGTGTTGGAGAATTCTTGACATATTTTAGCACCTAATATGCTGCTTGAAGATGGGGAAGACGAGGGGCTGCCATGTATTGGCTGAGCAAGTGAGTTGAGTAAGTTAAGTCCGGCCTTGTAATGGTCAAATAAAGAAGTCTGCCAATAAGTCTCTTGAATAGGCTTGGGTCGTCAAGCAGAGTACCTCAATCTTTTAAGAGCTTGAGATTAGAGTCCATGGGTGTTATGCTTGGTTTGCAACCAATTAGACCAGAATCATGCAATATATCAAGTGCATATTTATGCTGATAGATATGAATAGCTGTGGAATTTCTTGCCACTTCCAGACCTAAGAAATACTTTAGTGTGCCGAGATCTTTAATCTTGAATTTGGTGTGCAAAAAACTCTTGAAGTCTGAAACAGCTTGAGGATCATTAGAGGCCACTACTATGTCATCAACATATACAACTAGTGCAAGGAAAGAATGTCCAGCTTGTTTGGTGAAGAGGCTATAATCAACTCTAGATTGAATAAAACCAAAGCTAAGTAAGGATGATGAGAATTTAGCATACCATTGACGAGAAGCCAGTTTAAGGCCGTATAGACTTCGTTTCAACTTGCACACTTTGTCTTTCCCTTTCACCAAGTATCCTGGAGCGAGTTTCATGTAAACCTCCTCTTCTAATTCTCCATGTAAGAAGGTGTTGTGAACGTCAAATTGATGAAGAACCCAGCCTTTAATAGTAGCAATAGCCAAGAGAGTTTTGACAGTCACGAGTTTGGCAACGGGGGTAAAAGTTTCGTGATACTCAAGTCCTTCTTGTTGTGTGTATCCTTGGGCAATAAGACGTGCCTTGTGTCTTTCAATGGTGCCATCCACATGGTATTTTATTTTGTAAACCCACTTGGATCCAATAGCAGGTTTTCCTTGAGGAAGATCAATAATATCCCAAGTATTGTTTAATTCAAGAGCAGCAATTTCACTATCCATTGCTTTACGCCACTCAGAAGATTGGACAGCTTGTTTATATAATGTTGGTTCAAATTGCTTAATGATGGAAGAAGAAAAACTAGCATGTTAGGGTGATAATTTTTCATGTGAAATGATAGATGATAAGGGATATGAATGAGTAATATGTGAAATACCTTCTTCTTGGGAGCATATCAGTGAAGGGGAAGACCCACCATCTTGTTGACAGTAATAATCCTATAGGTAAAAGCGTTGTTTCTTGGGTCTTTCAGATCGTCGAGGAGCTATTTGGTGTGTTTGGAAAATGTGAGAAGGGGAAGAGGTGGATATAGGTGATTGAGGAAGGGGTGACTGAGGTGGGGAAGTGAAATCTAGTGGAGGAATTGGGTCTAAACCGTGAGGAATGATTTTTGGTTGATGAATTGGTGAAGGAATATCTAGTGGATGGATAGAGTCTAAGCCGAGAGGATTGATTTCTGGTTGGTGAGTTGAGGAGGTAATATCTGTTGGAGGTGTAGTGTTGAGGCCGAGAGTAATGAGGGGGTTGTGAAGGGAAATGTCAGTCTTATATGGGAAAACTTGTTCATAGAAAATAACATCACGAGAGTTAAAAACAGATTTGGTTTGTAAATCCAATAATGTATAACCTTTTACTCCAAAGGGGTACCCAAGAAGGATGCATTTTTTGGCACGAGGGTCAAACTTGTAGCGATGAGTTGTCAAAGTGGAGGCATAGCATAGGCAGCCAAAGATTTTTAGGTGGCTATATGATGGTTTTACTTTGAATAAAAGTTGGTATGGTGTTTGATTTTGGAAATTGGGAGAAAGGGGTTTGATTAATTAGATTGGTTGTGACGCTCTCAAATTTCGCTTGGGATTGAACGGATATCTGAAGCGTCGGGACATACAACACATGGTTACCTGCCCCCATTCATGCATATAAGATGCAATGTTCCTAACATGCATCTAGCATTATGCAATATTCGCAGCGGATAATCCTTTTTTTTTTCTTGAGCAATACTATGCACCAAACTTATAATATCCCAAATAGTTAAATCGTAATCCAAGCATACTTAACAAAATGAACATCCACGATTTCAGTATGAGTCTTAGAAGACTATAACCTTAAAAACATGGGAGACCAAACTCCATATTTACATTACCAAAATAAACTATTGAGGAAGTTCGTCGAGTAACTTGTGTAACTCGACTAACGAGGCCAAAATACTGTCCAAAAACTAACTATGGAAGCTGTAAGCTCCGCGTCGTGTCTGTGGTGTCTAGTCCACCTCCTTCAGTCTACGAATATCTGCTCCCTGCTATGATCCTAACACATTGCCTACCATTCAGGGGGAATGGTAGTTGGGACTACCACGGTGAGATTTGATTAGAAATCTCAGTAAGTTAATAGGAAACTCCCACACAGGTTAAAGATGCATGCATGGCAGTAAAAGCATAAATACATAAATAAAGTCGTAAATAAGCATAGCATAACTTGACATATAGCATGACATAACCTGAACTTAAACGTGAACTGAACTTGACTTAACATGACATGAACTTGAGCTTAAAACATAACATAGACTAGAAACATAACATGAACGTGAAACTTGAAACATAACATGGACTTGAAACATAGCATGAACGTGAACATGCATAACATAAATATGAACTTGAACTTAACATAAACCTGAGCATAATACGACATAAGCATGAACTTGAGACATAATGTGAACGTGAACATAACATAACATGAACGTGAACTTAAAAATAACATGTACGTAAACATAACATGACAGAAACGTGAAGTTGAAACATAACATGAATATGAACATAACATAACATGAACGTGAGCTTGAACATATCATAAACATGAACATAACATGATATCAACATGAACTTGAAACTTAACGTGGACATAAACATAACTTGTACATGAGCATAATACAACATAACATGAACTTGATCTGAAACTGGTCTTAGCGTACTTGATCTGAAACTTATTCTTATCTCATGGGGTCACCATGATTGCTTATTCTTAACTTCTTGACATGAACTTGGAATCTTATTCAATTGACTTGATTAATAACGTGACCATATGGGTGCTACACGGGTCCCTTAAAGCCGTGTGTCCCTACCGATTACCGCATCACAACACATGTATCTACACCAGCTGTGAATGTGTTAATACGTACTCCACAGTTGTTGTGGCCCCACGTATTCTACGTGTCACAATTGTTGTACCTCACGTAGTGTATGCTCCACAGTTGTTGTGGACCCATACTTCATGCTCCACAGTTGTTGTGGCCCCTTGAATACACGTAAAATAAGATATGGCACCATCAGCGTTAGTGCCTGGCGTGCTCCGGTGACCAGCTAATTAGGCCCTATTCACAACTTGTTGACTGTACTTGGTCAACCCAGGGAATTTCACACCCATTTAGACACTCCAGCGTGAACAAATGAGTTTCACTAGGATATTACCCCATCCTAGCACTTAGGGTCGTGATTGACATGAATAACTTAACTTGAACGTGATCTGCCTTCTTTACTTAACATGACATACTTGCAATGGTGAATATTACATGATATGACATAAATGTAACATAATTCATATTTAACATGACATACTTATAGCACATAACAATACGTGATAGAATAAATTGTGTAACAGATAAATATTCATGACAGAATAAATCATGCATAACAGATAAACATGTAATGACGTGGCATGGCATGGCATATATAATAACATACATACATAAATCATAGTTCCCTTACCCATCATACATACACAATAAACTGATAGTAAGTTAGAAGCTAACTTACCTCAATCGTCATGTTCTACGAGAATAAAGCGCGAAACACGAGAAACTGTAAGAATGTATTCTAAAAGTTAGACATTTAATTACTAACAATTAGAAACATGAAAACAAGCTAACTTAGGATAAAATTACCATTTTACCCTCTACATGTGGGAAAATGACCATTTTACCCCTAACTTAAGGATTTCACATCTTAACTCTAAAAATTTCCAAAATTTATATTCCTCATGAAAATTTTGTCCTAAACTCAAATATCAACTCAGAAAAATTTAAAACAAAACACAACTATGGAAAATACACTATGGCCGAAACATCCATAGGCTATTTCTCTTGATTTTTGTTGCAATTCCTTCCAACTTCAAAACTCATGCTTAAACCAAAATTTTGCAACAGACATCTTCCAATCCTAAGTTTAAAACCATACTTAAAACATTCATTTAGAAAAAGCTAATAATCAACACCAAACTTTTTGTAAAAAGATCCAAACACTTAATCACATGCTTTGACCCTAAATCAAAATATCTCCAAGAATTCCAAAAAATCAAATCTTACTTCTAACATATTCACAACATCATCCTAAGATCAACCATGCTTTAAATCATCCAACTAAAGTCACCAAAATCACAAAATAACACTTGGAGTTTTTGGTTTTACACTTAGTCCAAAAACAGAAACTTTTTCCTCAACTAGTTTTGATAAATCTCTTGATCAATGGCTTAACAATGTGAGATCTTCGAAATAAAGCATCACATAGTGTAAGAACATGTCTTAAATAGGATCCAACCATCAAACTTGAAATCACATGGCTAAAAATCAATAAAACATATATCTAACCCAAACACATCAAATCTTAGGCCTAACCGGAACCATCTTGAATAGAAAAATCATATCTTTGAAACTAATACTAAATATCTTCAAAATTATATCCTAACATGAAAATAAGAGACTTAGGATCATCATATAAAAATATCAAAACCTTTAGAGTAAGATCAAACCTCGAAATATTCAAACTTTCTCCAAATAAAAACTGTTTTGCCACTTCTAGTTTTCAAGTTTCTAGATCTAAGAAAATCTATCATCAAAAGCTTTAGTCATGCAACAAAACCTCAATTAACACTCTTAAAAACATTCTAAAAACACTCCATAAAATTTTCGGACCAAGATATGTCCATTAGCTTGGTCAAAAACTCCAAAACATAACATACTCTCTAGATTCACGCCTAGAATGACCTTTCCATGGTCAAAAATACTTTTGACCAACCCAATGACCATGGAATGATACAAACAATATATCTACGGAAACTATACTCAAATAGAAACAACTTTTATGAAGGAGTAATCATGTGAAAATACTTACAAAGGGTCAAAAAGCTCCACGCAAGAAGACCCAGAAATCTGCCCTAGAGAGCTCTTTGGGGTTTCTCTCTAAGAACGGGGTGAAGAAGTGATGAAAGGGAAGTAAGTGTGTCTTGAATGACTTAAGACTTCTGTAGGGGGAAGATATGGACCTGAATGACCATTGATTGGAGGTAGATAAGTGACATAAAGTGGAGAATAGGGAGGGGAAAGGACAGCCTGCAGAAGCTGTGAGTTATGGAGGTTGATGGGGTGGGTTTCTCCATCTCATCAAGGCACTATTGGGTGTAGCCAAGGGTAGTGAATGATCTTCCATGTGGGGGAGGAAACTTCTCCAAGAAGCCTTGCCAAGGTGGCCAAATTCGTGGGCCTTGGTGGGCCCCAACCAAGTGGGCTTCAATTTGGGGTTTAAATGAGGTTTGGTTAGGGTTTGAGATGCTATCAAGCCTAAATCCAATTTTTCTTGGCCCAAACAAATTTCCAAGGTCTAAAAGGTTGGATAAAGATGTCATAACAAGAATTTGAGAAATTAATAGCATGTGGAAGTGATTTAATCAAGTGATTAAACACAATGCTAGAAATTGGATCGAAAAGGGTTTGGAGGCCAATTTTAGGGTTTGGGGAAACCGTTTAGGGTTTCGGTTTCAACCAAGTTTTTGGGATTTCAATTGGATTGCAACCATTTAGAGTTTCACTAGGGTTGAAACCCTCTTTGATTTGGCTCAATTTGGTTGATCAGATGAAAAAGGTTTTGCATAGGTGGCATGATCTTACACCTTGATTTCCTTCACAAATCCATCTAATGGTTCCTCTTTATGCCAAGTATCTAATACTATTTATTATGTGTGGCTAAGATCTTGCCAAATGTCCAAATAAAACTTCTCTAACCTAATTTGGACATTCCACACTGTGATTTTGAAAACACTATACTTAGTACGCTTATCGAGGTTACTATTCACTCCGAAAACCACACAATAAACTTAGTATTGAAAAATCCTAAATATTCATATTAACCTACAGTGAAAACTGTTTACCAAAACTCAACCCCGAAGTGCCCCTATAAATAAATTCACAATTTCAAACAGTCGTTTCATCCGAAATTATGAAAATAGGTTTTTGCGCTATAAAATCCTAAATATTCTATTGAGTCTAGTGGCATAAACTATAATGTATTCTAACACTTCTAACTACTTCAAACGATTATAATCGCATTTTTGGCACCATAGTGAGTGATAACACTGATTATGTTGACAGACTAAAACCTGTGCGATTGATCGATTCGTGAAAACTTATGGGGTTTTCACGAGGTTTCTAAATTCTATAGAAATTCCAGCAGTGAATTTCTAGCGGGCTGTTACATTGGTGGCAGTCATAACACAATCATTCCAATAGGAAATGGGAATGCCAGATTGAAAAAGTAATGCTCGAGCAATGTTCACTATGTGTTGGTGTTTGCGTTCTACAATCTCGTTTTGTTTGAGACTTTCAACGCAACTTTTCTGATGGATTATACCTTTTTCTGTATAGAAATTTGTAATGGAAAATTCCACACCATTGTCTGACAAAATGGTTTTGACTTTTGTTTGAAACTGTGTCTCTACAAGAGAGCAAAAAGACTGAAAGAATGGTTGAGCTTGTGATTTGTTTTTCATTAAATAAAGCCATGTTGATCTTGTGAAGTCATCAACAATTGTAAGAAAGTATTTGGATCCATCATAGGCCATATGAGAACAAGGTCCCCATATGTCACAATCGATTATATCAAAAGGTTGTTGTGCTTGTGTTTGACTAATGGGAAATGATAAACAGTGTTGCTTTGACAAATGACAAGTATCACATGGAGAAATTTCATTCATGAATTTTTGATTTGATAAGTTTTTTGTAATAATAAAAGGCGGGACTCAGAGGGATGTCCCATTCGACAATGCCATAATATGTGCTAGAAATAGAATTAAAATGGAAAGGTAAATCAGAGGAGGTTGCAGCAAGGGCTTGAGCAGGTATTGTTGTCAACTGTAAATGGTATAAGCCATTGTGAGCCTCACCCTTCCCAATCATGCTCCAAGAGGAAAGGTCCTGCACAAAACACTCATTGGTGAAAAATATGAAACAACAATTGATGTCTTGAGTTAACTTCCTGGCTGAAAGAAGATTAAAAGTAAATGAAGGGATGTAGAGAACATTTTTCAGAATAATGGTAGGGGTGAGCTGAATCGTGCCCCGATGAGTGACATGTGCTTGGTTACCATTTGGTAATTTAACATAGAAAGAAATTTTGGTTGGTTCTGAGGTGTAAAGGGAGGTGCAACAGATCATGTGATATGTTGTACCCGTGTCTATAATCCATTAAATTATTATAGATAAAGAAGATGAAAGTGAAATAATTTGGGCCTTGATGTTAGTGAAAGAATCATGAAGTCCCATGAGAAACTTCATCATCTAGTCACATTGCTCGTTGGCAATGACAGTTTAAATAGAACCTCATGTGCAGGTTGGTATGGTTTCAAAATTCACGAGTTCATCAAGCAAGCTCTTCAATTTTGAAAAATAAAGGCTAACTGAGTCGTCTCCTTGAGAGAGAGCATTGATAGATTGTTTCAACTCATAGAGAGCCGAGGACCATTGTTTTGTGCAAAACGTTGTTCTAACTCAAGCCAAAGAGCAAGAGCAGTTTCAACATACACAACATTGTTCTTGATTTCCAAGGACATAGCATTTTGTAGCCAAGTTACAACCATGTCATTGCATTAAAGCCATGGTTCTAACAAGGTACTGGAATCGGATGGTTGAGAGAGAGTTCCATCGATGAACCCTAGTTTCTTCTTGATACACGAAGATCTACAAATGGTGCAAGCCCAAGAATGATAATTATCGGCAGTCAAAAGATGATTTGTGAGTAGTGTGCAAGGGCCATCGTTTTGATTTAGAAAATAGGGGCTAGAAGGGTCTTTGGGGTTGAGGTTAATGGTTTCTAGTTCTGCCATTTTACTGGCTTGATACCATAACAGAAATTGTAATTTCAGGAGAAAGGTTGAGAAAAGAGCAGGCAAAATTGCTTCTATGTATTTCATATTCTATATTTACATTACAATAGAGTATAGCTTTATATAGCAATGTACAAAAGCGTGTAAATAAGGTAATTAAATCCTAACAAGAAAGGTACAAATATTTAACAGAATTACATCTCATTCATTTGCATTTATTCTAGGAGATTCTCTGGTCCATAATTTTGGCCAAGGAGATGTTGAGGAGCTGTGATCATCTGTGACTTGGGTAGCTGAGTTGTATTGCTTTAGTGGCATATTTTGGGTAGATTTCAATAGTTTGTTTGCTTTTCAATCGATTTGACTTGTTCAATATCATATGTTGACTTGTTCATGCAGTACAAAAAGAGTGAACTTGCTCCGAATTGAAGGTTAGGCCAAGGTTGGAGGCATCCTTCTTCTACTGTAATTTCCATGAGCCATGCATTACTAAATCAGATTATTTCAATTGGGTAAACTGGTTGACTTGAACTTCACTAGAAATCATATCCAATGAATCTTTTCTTTTCATGCATCTGAAATGTGATAGCAATAGCTGGAGACTCGATTCAACTGAATTGTGTATTCCTACTACAATCTTTTGTGCCTCAAAATGTGATAAGTGTGGTTTTTATGTGATTTTTATTACTCTTTTATTTATGAAAAATGTCAATTTTCCTTTAATTCTATTGTTTTGATTTGATTTCTATATATTTTTCTTTATTTTCTTGTTTGAAGGAATGAGAAGATTTAATGCAAAAGGAGAGCATTATGGTACAAGAGAAAAGACTATGGATCTAGACCGATGAGAGACAATGAGATCTAAAGAGAGTCGAGGAAATTTTGGCGAGGAGCCTTGTCCCGTGGGCAGCAAAGAGAATTATCTCATCCAAAGGCGAGAAGACTTACCCCTCGGTAGGCGAATAGTCTTTCCTCTTAGTAGGTGAGGAGACCCAACGACGACCAGGCTTGGTGATAAGGTTTCGAGTGTTTAGATTGGGTGATGAAAGTTGACCCTAAATGACCAACTTAAGCGACCAACCTAAATGACATTGTGGGCAACAACTAGTGTGATGCCCCCATATTCCACTTGGGATCGAATGGACATCTGAAGCATCGAGACATGCAACAAATGGTTACCTGCCCCCGTTCATGACATATAAGATGCAATATTCCTAATATGCGTCTAACATTATGCAATATTCGCAGTGGATAAATTTTTTTTTAGCACTACTATGCACGAAACTTATAATATCTCAAATAGTTAAATCGTAATTCAAGTATACTTAAAAAAATAAACATTTACGATTTCAGTACAAGTCTCAGAATACTATAATCTCAAAAACATGGAAGACTAGACTCCATATTTACAATATAAAAATACACTATTGTGGAAGTTTGCTGAGTAGCTCGATTAACGAGGCCAGAATACTATTCAAAAACTAACCATGGAAGCTATAAGCTCCGCGTCATGCCTGTGGCGTCTAATCAACCTCCTCCAGTCTACCAGTGTCTGCTCCCTGCTTGGATCCTGACATATCGCCTACCATTTAGGGAGAATAGTAGTTGGGACTACTACGGTAAGATTTGATTACAAATCTCAATAAGTTAACAGGAAACTCTCACACAGGTTAATGATGCATACATTGTAGTAAAAGCATGAACGCATAATTAAAGTCGTAAGTAAGCATAACATAACTTGACATATAGTATGGCATAACTGATATAACCTGAATTGAAACATGAATTAAACTTGACTTGACATGACATGAACTTGAACTTAAAACATAACATGGACTAGCAACATAACATGAACGTGAACTCGAAACATAACATGGACTTGAAACATAGCATGAATGTGAACATACATAACATAAACTTGAACTTGAACTTTACATAAACCTGAGCATAACATGACATAAACGTGAACTTGAGATATAATGTAAATGTGAATATAACATAACATTAACGTGAACTTGAACATAACATGTACGTGAACATAACATAATATGAACGTGAACTTGAACATAACATAAACGTGAACATAGCATGATATGAACATGAACATAACATAACATGAACGCGAGGTTGAACATAACATAAACGTGAATATAACATGATATGAACATGAACTTGAAATTTAACGTGAACGTGAACATACCATAACATGAACGTGAACTTGAAGCTTAACTTGAACGTAAACTTGAACATAATATAACTTGAAACATGACTTGAACGTGAAATACATGAACTTGGAATCGTGTTTAATAGACTTAATTAATAAAGTGACCATATGGGTGCTACACGGGTCCCCTTGAACAGTGTGTCCTTGCCGATTACTGCATAGTGTATGCTCCATTGTTGTTGTGGCCCTATGAATTGTTTGTGCCACACTTGCTGTAAACACAAATAACATAAAATAAGGCTCCATCGGCATTAGTGCTTGTGCGCTCTGGTAACTAGCTAATTAGGCCCCATTCACAACCTATTGACTATATTTCGTCAACCCAGGTAATTTCACACCTATTTAGACACTCTAGAGTGAACAAAGAAGTTTCACTAAGATATTACCCCATCCTAATACTTAGAATCATGATTGACATGAATAACTTAACATGACTATTATTGAGATACACAAACTGTATTTGAGACTGGACGTGACTGAAATACGAAAGAACAGAAGTCCTGACATTACATAACATGACTTGAACGTAACTTGAGAGACATGACTTACTTGAGATAGAAATATTTTGTAGTATGACATAACATGTAACAGACAACATTTCATAACATGGCAAAACATGTAACAGTGAATTTTACGTGACATGGCATACATGTAATAGTGAATATTACGTAACATGGCATACATGTAATAGATATCATAACATAATATGACATACTTGTAACATATAGCAATATGTAACAGAATAGATTGTGTAACAGATAAGCATTGGGGATAGAATAAATCATGCGTAAGAGATAAACATGTAATGACGTGGCATGGCATGACATATATGATAACATACATACATAAATTGTAGTACCCTTACCCATCATACATACACAATAAACTGATAGTAAGTTAGAAGCTAACTTACCTCGATTATCGCGTTCTACAAGAATAAAGTGCGAAACACAAGGAACTAAAAATAGTGATTCTAAAAATATTAAAAATTTAATAACTAACAATTAGAAGCATGAAAACAAGCTAAATTAGAGTAAAATTACCATTTTACCCTCTACATGTGGGAAAATGACCATTTTACCCCTAACTTAAGGATTTCACATCCTAACTCCAAAAATTTCCAAAATTTATATTTCTCACGTAAATTTTGTCATAAACTCAAATATAAACTCAAAAAAATTTAAAACAAATCACAAATATGGAAAACACACTAAGATCAAACCTCGAAATATTCAAACTTTCTCCAAACAAAAATTATTTTTCCACTTCCAGTTTTCAAGTTTCCAGATCTAAGAAAATCCATCATCAAAAACTTTATTCATGCAACAAAACCTCAATGGAAACTCAACAACACTCCATAAAATTTTCGGACCAAGATTGTGGCGTCCCCAAAATCCCCACGTACCAACACGGGGAAATTGAGACGTCCGGATGATGACATCACGGGTCACCACCCTATCGAAGAGTGCCAAGTGTGTGCAAGCGACAAATGTGCCCAAGAAGATACGCAGCGGATAGAAAAGTCAAATACTAAGTACCAGAATTTTTCTTAAATAAAATACAAAATGGTTCAAAGGTACATAATAAAATATTACATGATATAAATATTGTTTCAAACCAAACATAAAGCATGAACTCCAACTCAAATCTCCGGCGGAGCCGCATCCTCGGGCTCAGCCTCCTCCTCCTCCTCGAACTCTGCATCAAAATCTACGGTACCACAAATGGTGCCGTAGGTAAGTAAAATGCAAAACACCACTAGATAAAAACATATTAAACTCAAACAACAAGCATGAATGAATGCCAATGCACAAAACTCCCAAACCATATTTTTCCACGCACGCCAAAAACCCATTTGGCTTAAAAACATAACTTTTAAAACCAAGCCTCGCCATTATCCCAGATAATGGCCCAAACCACCATTTTACCAGAAAATGGATCACAAGACCATCGCCATTTTCCTAGAAAATGGCCCGTATCCGNCTGCCATTTTACTGGCCTGATACCATAACAGAAATTGTAATTTCAGGAGAAAGGTTGAGAAAAGAGCAGGCAAAATTGTTTCTATGTATTTCATATTCTATATTTACATTACAATAGAGTATAGCTTTATATAGCAATGTACAAAAGCGTGTAAATAAGGAAATTAAATCCTAACAAGAAAGGTATAAATATTCTAACAGAATTACATCTCATTCATTTGCATTTATTCTAGGAGATTCTCTAGTCCATAATTTTAGCCAAGGAGATGTTGAGGAGCTGTGATCATCTGTGACTTGGGTAGCTGAGTTGTATTGCTTTAGTGGCATATTTTGGGTAGATTTCAATAGTTTGTTTGCTTTTCAATCGATTTGACTTGTTCAATATCATATGTTGACTTGTTCATGCAGTACAAAAAGAGTGAACTTGCTCCGAATTGAAGGTTAGGCCAAGGTTGGAGGCATCCTTCTTCTACTGTAATTTCCATGAGCCATGCATTACTAAATCAGATTATTTCAATTGGGTAAACTGGTTGACTTGAACTTCACTAGAAATCATATCCAATGAATCTTTTCTTTTCATGCATCTGAAATGTGATAGCAATAGCTGGAGACTCGATTCAACTGAATTGTGTATTCCTGCTACAATCTTTTGTGCCTCAAAATGTGATAAGTGTGGTTTTTATGTGATTTTTATTACTCTTTTATTTATGAAAAAAGTCAATTTTCCTTTAATTCTATTGTTTTGATTTTATTTCTATATATTTTTCTTTATTTTCTTGTATTTGAAGGAATGAGAAGATTTAATGCAAAAGGAGAGCATTATGGTACAAGAGAAGAGACTATGGATCTAGACCGACGAGAGACAACGAGATCTAAAGAGAGTCGAGGAAATTTTGGCGAGGAGCCTTGTCCCGTGGGCAGCAAAGAGAATTATCTCGTCCAAAGGCGAGAAGACTTACCCCTCGGTAGGCGAATAGTCTTTCCTCTTAGTAGGTGAGGAGACCCAACGACGACCAGGCTTGGTGATAAGGTTTCGAGTGTTTAGATTGGGTGATGAAAGTTGACCCTAAATGACCAACTTAAGCGACCAACCTAAATGACATTGTGGGCAACAACTAGTGTGATGCCCCCAGATTCCGCTTGGGATCGAATGTACATCTAAAGCGTCGAGACATGCAACAAATGGTTACCTGCCCCTGTTCATGACATATAAGATGCAATATTCCTAATATGCGTCTAGCATTATGCAATATTCGCAGTGGATAAATTTTTTTTTAGCAATACTATGCACGAAACTTATAATATCTCAAATAGTTAAATCATAATCCAAGTATACTTAACAAAATAAACATTTACGATTTCAGTATAAGTCTCAGAATACTATAATTTCAAAATCATGGGAGACTAGACTCCATATTTACAATATCAAAATACACTATTGTGGAAGTTCGCTAAGTAGCTCGATTAATGAGGCCAGAAGACTATTCAAAAACTAACCATGGAAGCTGTAAGCTCCGCGTCATGCCTGTGGCGTCTAATCAACCTCCTCCAGTCTACCAGTGTCTGCTCGCTGCTTGGATCCTGACATATCGCCTACCATTTAGGGAGAATAGTAGTTGGGACTACCACGGTAAGATTTGATTACAAATCTCAATAAGTTAACAGGAAACTCTCACACAGGTTAATGATGCATGCATTGCAGTAAAAGCATGAACGCATAATTAAAGTCGTAAGTAAGCATAACATAACTTGACATATAGTATGCCATAACTGATATAACCTAAACTGAAACATGAATTAAACTTGACTTGACATGACATGAACTTGAACTTAAAACATTACATGGACTAGCAACATAACATGAACGTGAACTCGAAACATAACTTGGACTTGAAACATAGCATGAATGTGAACATACAGAACATAAACTTGAACTTGAACTTTATATAAACCTGAGCATAACATTACATAAATGTGATCTTGAGATATAATGTAAATGTGAATATAACATAACATGAACGTGAACTTGAACATAACATATACGTGAACATAACATAACATGAACGTGAACTTGAACATAACATAAACGTGAACATAGCATGATATGAACATGAACTTGAAACTTAACGTGAACATGAACATAACATAACATGAACGTGAGGTTGAACATAACATAAACGTGAATATAACATGATATGAACATGAACTTGAAACTTAACGTGAACGTGAACATACCATAACATGAACGTGAACTTGAAATATAACGTGGACGTGAACTTGAAGCTTGACTTGAAAGTAAACTTGAACATAATATAACTTGAAACATGACTTGAACGTGAAATACATGAACTTGGAATCGTGTTTAATAGACTTAATTAATAAAGTGACCATATGGGTGCTACACGGGTCCCCTTGAACAGTGTGTCCTTGCCGATTACTGCATAGTGTATGCTCCATTGTTGTTGTGGCCCTATGAATTGTTTGTGCCACACTTGCTGTAAACACAAATAACATAAAATAAGGCTCCATCGGCATTAGTGCTTGTGCGCTCCGGTGACTAGCTAGTTAGGCCCCACTCGCAACCTATTGACTATATTTCGTCAACCCAGGAAATTTCACACCTATTTAGACACTCCAGCGTGAACAAAGGAGTTTCACTAAGATATTACCACATCCTAATACTTAGAATCGTGATTGACATGAATAACGTAACATGACTATTCTTGAGATACACAAACTGTATTTGAGACTGGACGTGACTGAAATATGAAAGAATAGAAGTCCTGACATTACATAACATGACTTGAACGTAACTTGAGAGACATGACTTACTTGAGATATAAATATTTTGTAGTATGACATAACATGTAATAGTGAATTTTACGTGACATGGCATACATGTAATAGTGAATATTACGTAACATGGCATACATGTAATAGATATCATAACATAATATGACATACTTGTAATATATAGCAATACGTGACAGAATAGATTGTGTAACAGATAAGCATTTGGGATAGAATAAATCATGCGTAACAGATAAACATGTAATGACGTGGCATGACATGACATATATGATAACATACATAAATAAATTGTAGTACCCTTACTCATCATACATACACAATAAACTGATAGTAAGTTAGAAGTTAACTTACTTCGATTATCGCGTTCTACGAGAATAAAGTGCGAAACACGAGAAACTAAAAATAGTGATTCTAAAAAAATTAAAAATTTAATCACTAACAATTAGAAGCATGAAAACAAGCTAAACTAGAGTAAAATTACCATTTTACCCTCTACATGTGGGAAAATTACCATTTTACCCCTAACTTAAGGATTTCACATCCTAACTCCAAAAATTTCCAAAATTTATATTTCTCATGTAAATTTTGTCATAAACTCAAATATAAACTCAAAAAAATTTAAAACAAACCACAACTATGGAAAACACACTAAGATCAAACCTCGAAATATTTAAACTTTCTCCAAACAAAAACTATTTTTCTACTTCCAGTTTTCAAGTTTCCAGATCTAAGAAAATCCATTTTCAGAAACTTTATTCATGCAACAAAACCTCAATGGAAACTCATAAACATATGCTAACAACACTCCATAAAATTTTTGGACCAAGATATGTTCATTAGCTTGGTCAAAAACTCCAAAACATAACATACTCTCCAGTTTTACACCTAGAATGACCTTTCCATGGTTAAAATACTTTTGACCAAACAAATGACCATGGAATGAGACGAATAATATANTTTAAACACATCAATAAGCTAAAATAAAATAAATAGCTAGTAAAAACCAACTATTTAAATTTTTAAAAGCAAAAACAAGCCAAAATAAATTAAATCACAATTTAAATCCAACAGCCAATAAAATCCATTTAAAACTCGATAATTTAAAATAAAAGCACTATAAAATATTTAATTAAATTAAAATATTCCTTCAGTGAAAATACACATAAAAGTGGGTCATCACAAAGATATGTTCATTAGCTTGGTCAAAAACTCCAAAACATAATATACCCTCCAGTTTTACACCTAGAATGACCTTTCCATGGTTAAAATACTTTTGACCAAACAAATGACCATGGAATGAGACGAATAATATATTTACGAAAAATAAACTCAAAGAAGAACAACTTTTATGAAGGAGTCATCGAGTGAAAATACTTAAACATGGTCGGAAAGTTCCACGCAAAAAGACCCAGAAAATTGCCCGAGAGAGCTCTTTAGGGTTTCTCTTTAAGAACGGGGTGAAGAAGTAATGAAAGGGAAAGAAATGTGTCTTGCAAGACTTTAGAATTGTGGAGGGGGAAGATATGGGCTTGAATAACCCTTGATTGGAGGTGAATATGTGACATAAAGTTGAGAATAGTGAGGGGCAAAGAACTGCCTGCAGAAGTT
Source organism: Carya cathayensis (assembly GCA_011037825.1). Lineage (NCBI taxonomy): Eukaryota > Viridiplantae > Streptophyta > Magnoliopsida > Fagales > Juglandaceae > Carya > Carya cathayensis. Next base: position 89,298 of record QGSO01000713.1, on the reverse strand, counting down.
ATGAGGTATGGAGGTTGATGAGGTGGATTCTTCTTCACATCAAGGCACTATTGGGTGGATGGTCTACTATGTGGGGGAGAAAACTTCTTGAAGAAGCTTTGCCAAGATGGCCAATTTCATGGGCCTTGGTGGGCTTGAACTAAGTGGGCTTCAATTTGGGATTTATTGGTTAGAGTTTGAGATGCTATCAAGCCCAAATCCAATTTTTCTTGGCCCAAAAAAATTTCCAAGGTTTAAAAGGTTAGATAATGATGTCATAACAAGAATTTGAGAAATTAATAGCATGTGGAAGTGATTTAATCAAGTGATTAAACACAATGCTAGAGATTGGATCAAAAAGGGTTTGAAGGCCAACTTTAGGGTTTTGGGAAACTGTTTAGGGTTTCGGTTTCAACCACACTTTTGGGGTTTTAATTGGATTCCAACCATTCAGGGTATCACTAGGGTTGAAACCCTCTTTGATCTGGCTCAATTTGGTTGATTAGATGAAAAAAACGTTTTTCTTAGATGGCATGATCTCATACCTTGATTTTCCTCACAAATCCATCTAATGGTTCCTCTTTGTGCCAAGTGTCTAATATTATTCATTGTGTATGGCTAAGATCTTGCCAAATATCCAAATAAAACTTCTCTAACCTAATTTGGACATTCCACATTGTGATTTTGAAAACACTGCACTTAGTACTCTTATCGAGGTTACTATTCACTCCAAAAAAATGCATAATAAACTTAGTACTGAAAAATCCTAAATATTCATATTAACCTACAGTGAAAGTCATTTACCAAAACTCAACCCCTAAGTTTCCCTAAAAATAATTTCATTGTTTCAAACAGGCGTTTCGTCTGAAAATGGGTTATTGCGCCATAAAATCCTAAATAATCAGCTGAGTGTAGTGGCGTAGACCATAACGTATTCTGACACTTTTAACTAACTCAAATAATTAAAATTGCATTTCTGGCATTATAGCGAGTGATAACACTGACTATGTTAATAGGCTAAAACCTTTGCAATTAGTCGATTCGTGAAAACTTACGGAGTTTTCACGAAGTTCCTAAAGTCTATAAAAATTCCACCATTGAATTTCTAGCGGGTTGTTACAACTAGCAAAGGCAAGTAGCTTTACAGCTCGGTAGGTTCGCGAGAGGGGTCTATTATCCCGATCGGGAGTCTTTCATCTTGATCAAGAACCTTACATCTAGGCCATTGGGCGAGGAGACCAGTTATATTCAGTGCACATGGCTTCTACCCAGTGGGACCCTCCCGAGCTTCGCAATTCAAGCCACATATCACTAAATCTTCCATTTTAGATAATCCTGTTATTTTTCAGATGTTTTTCTCTCTTGTTAATATTTATCTTTATAAACTATTTTCTAGATCTTTAGGCTAGATTGTAGCCATAAGTCTCTGATTCCCTTTTTGTCAACTTTAACAGCTATTTAATCCCAGCTTGTGGGATGAATTCAGAGATTTTGGAGAGTCCCATAGTATAGAGTCTAGTTTTTTAGTTTAGTTTTTATTCTTTATTTTTCTAAGGAGGAGGCGGATCTAAAGAGCAGAGGCGAGAGCCACATGCTTCATCAACCAATTCCAACGAAGAACACTAATTCTATTCTTTTTCTTTTCAGTTTCATTATGAACTAATGTTAAATTCTAGAACTTTGATGTAGTCTAGTTTTGAACACACAATTTATATTCCAAGTTATTTTATTTTCAATATTTTCATAATTGAGTGTTTATTCCTTGTACTTAATGCTTGTAGTTTTTTGGCCAATTATTATTCGATCTATTGAATCACAATGAGACCGAGGGGTGATTTATGATTAAAGCTCTAGGATTAAGCACCATTAGTTGAGTGAAAGTAGAGATACTTTACCGCGATTAGTATTATTTTCAAGAAAAATCTAAATAACTTAATGAGTCTCCAATTAGTTAAATTCACATAGAGATATGAAGTTATTAGTTCGAGATATTTTTACTATCAGTTCCTCTTTAGAGTGACTATTCCTATAAAGGGGGTTTATCGAAGACCAATAGCAAAAGGACACATCAGCTGAGCACATGGTCTCAGCTTGAACCTGGCTGCACCAGAGAAAGGGGTAAATCTCGTCAGAAATTAGAGTTGTTTTTGGGAAAAAACTACATCCCTTCAAATGCAAGCCGCACGTTTAACCGGTCCCAACTGCACGCCGTATTGAGGGAACCATCACACCCCTTCCAGCATCATACCAGTGGATGAGCAACCCTTTAGGTGAACCCAGACCACCGTAGTCGCAACCATAGTTAGCAGCAGCTACCCTCCAAACCGAGGGAACCATCACACTATACCCATTCCTCCTTGTTTCAGTTCTGCAAATCATATGGTATAACAATACAAATCAGTCTTTTGTAGGTGATGATATATGGAGATTACATGCAAAATAACACTTGGTTTTCAAAACTCACCATTTCCAAGCCCCATAAAAAAAGAAAAAAAAATGTCAATGCATCATTCTGAACCATTTCCCAGCCCCATGAAAATAGTGCAAAAAATAAAAAAAAATAACTTTGCTGCTGCACCTATATTGATGTGATGGTTTTATATATGGTCTTTCAAAATAATTAAGTGCGTATGGGCCTTCCTCTGTGAAATTACAAGCATATTTGTCCTTATAATTATTTTATCTACATGCAAACTAGATTTGCTTGATAGGAGAAGTAGCATCCAGGAAAATTGCTCCTGCGCTGGGGCACTAGCTCTCTGACACTTAGATGTTTGTAAAAGTAAATTATGGGACTCTAAAAGAAACTTGTAAAGATAAATTATGCCCCGTTATTAGTTAATTTGCTCTATTTTTTCATTGATTTGATAATCTTGTGGTAGTGTTTTGGTAGTATTATTTTTTATTGATTGCATTGTTTTATTTTGGAATGAGGGATTTTATGTGGTATTCGGATAGTGATGAAGTTGAGATACTAACGAGTAGAAATTGTCCACAAGTTGAACATGAAAGTATTGAGGCTGAAATCGTGGAAGAGCAATGTGATGTGAATGTGGGGAGATGAATATGGATGTGGAAAATGGCATGAATATGGAAGATCATGTAGATCAAGTGAATTTGGAAGATTGAGTGAATGTGGGAGATGGAGATGGTGATGGAGTGAATGTGGAAGATGGAGATGGAGTCAATGTGTTTTCCACTTCCACAAGGAGTTGCTTTTGATGGACGATATTCAAGAAAAAAATTTAGAAGGTGAAGACATACAATTGACAACATATCACAAAGCTTGGATGTTTGTACAAACATGAGGTTGGTGTATAAGTTCATGTTTAAAATAGTACAAACATGATTTTTATTTTGTTTAAACATGAGGTTGATGTTCTTCGCAAACTTATTTGATTTTTTTTTATGTTACAATTAATGATAATGGAGATAAAGGCTTGTTGGAGTGGATTCAAAGGCTTATTTGGAGCTATTGAATATCTGGATAGAAACTTAACGTATTTGGACAGAAAGTTGATGTATATTTGGAGCTATTGAATATCTGGACAGAAACTTGATGTATCTGGACAAAAACTTAATGTATTTGCATTCGTTGTATTTTGAATATTCGGACCTAGAATATTTGAATATTTGGACCTATAATATTTGAATATTTGGACCTATAATATTTGAAGATCTGGACTTTTTTTCCTTTTTATCTTTTCAGTGGATGTATTTGCAATGCTCTTCATATTTAAGTTACTCAAATCCTCGACTGCTGAGTTACAACTTTCATTGTAATGGGCTGTATAAGTCTGCGAACAGTAGAGAACATTGATTTGTTTAGCAAGAGATATAATGTACATTTAGTATTATAAAACACATTACATATTGAAGAAGTACATTCAGGTTTTCATTAGATTCAAAAAGATTCTAGATACACTCCAAAAGTACAGTTTTGGGAGCATTACAAAATTTAATTACGAATGGCTTAATAACCATAGGTTGTTAACATTGGCTTAATATCCATAGGTTGTTAGCCATTACACGTTTTTTATTGATCCTGTTGTCTACCAAAACTAGTATCTTTACCAGAAATCCTTAACTTCAATGGAATCCCATAGTAGCAAAGTGGTCTCTCCAAAGCAGCTTGGTCTTTTGCTCTTGAAGTCCAAGAAATTGAATTAGCACCACTATCAGTATGTTTCATGTTTCTGAAAAAAAAAACTAGCACCGCTGTTAGACTACATTTGCCACATTAATTAATCATAAACATATAATTAAAAACGCTCCAACAAATGCATAATAAAAAAATGACTTCATGTAAGAAACTGTGATGGTGCAGAAAATTGTGCCTAAATCACTTCAGGTCACTTGGAAATCTAGCTGGACATGGACATGGAAGTAGCTCAAGTGGGTTAGCATAAGGAAGTCTGTTCATTGAGGATATGGTTTTTTGGATGTCAAAACCTTCTTGTAGTAATGCTCTGTTTACAAATTTATGAAAAAATAATGCTGTGTTTGTTGTTATTCTATTCTTTATTTTTATTTTATTTCTAATTTTTATTTTTATTTTATTTTATACAGGCTAAAAAATGCCAGGGACTTAAAGGGGAATTCACTCTTTACTTTGACTTGGAACTACACGACAAAGAGGGGATTATTGCTATTAGGTTCATTCACGCCACATGGCTTGGGGACTTTTTGACTCATTCACCAACTTTTGGCTTGGGATTAGAAAGGACTTTTGGCATTACATGGGGAGTTCAAGAGCTGGACGGCACCACTTTTTATGGGATTGGAAATTTTCAGCCGCAAGATACATTTTTCTTTTGGGAGATTCAATTCCACGCCGCACGTCAATTGGCATTAGAGGACTTCAACTCATGCACGGCATCATATATATTATTTTCACCCAGCGCCGCAAACCACTCTCTCAAAAAATTCATTCGGGCAAAAAAAAAAAAAAAAAAAAAGAAAACACATTTTTGGGGCATCTCAGTGTTGCAAGACATTTTTATTCTACTAGGACTTAGACGCGCTAGAGGATTTCTTTCTTGCAGCCAATTCAATTAAGCACTACATGCACATAATTTCTCTGAGGCATTTCAGCACACGAGGATATAGGTTTTTGGTTCTACACTGCAGTGCAGTTGAAGAGCTCTTTGAGGGGTCCAATTGCTGCTGCAGTCTAGCCTCCTCCACTACGTTCAATCTCCATCTCCGTTCATTTGGCTTGATCTTTTCATTATCTACTTTTTATTTAATTTCAATTTAAAGTTTATGATGTATTCTTGATATTTTTTGGATTAAAAGTTTAGGCATTTTATTTGCTGTTTATTTTATTTTATATCAGTTATTTTTATTTTTTCTTTAACCTTCTATTAAATATGCATTACAATTATATTTTTGTTTAATTTCAGTTTATTATTTAATTTTTAGATTGATTAAAATTGTTTAGCGTAGTAATCTTTAATTGTTAATTTCAATTTGTTAGTCATTTATATTCCATTTCGACACTAAAAAAAATACAAAAGTATGAATCTAGTTTATGACTAGTGCCCTTTTTATTTCCGTTACACCCTTCCATTCATTGTACATACCACTACTTTTATTTGTGAAACTTTTCACAATTTTATATGAGTTTAGATTTAAACAACTTTTCTCGAGGAGACGATCTAGGAATTTTATTCCTAATTATTACACGACATCCTCCTGCACTTCGGATAGCCTTTGTAGTACTCATTTTTGAGTGAGTCACTAGCAGTTTATAACATTCAGCCGATTCCCTTATTACATTAAAATAGCTACATTCTACATTACATAGATTTACAAGAAGGTTCATAACACACAATCACACCCTTCAATGGAAATTTAAGCATTGCAAACAGTAAACAATCCATAGAGTAGGTGACTCACGGTGTGATAACAAAACAATTAGGTTGCAGGGAAAAAAACCAACACAATGCCAATTTAAATGTAAAAAGGTTATAATCATAAATACTCCAAAAAGGATGCCAAGAAATCCAAGGTGTATGATGACCGATTACATAAATTAGTTAAGAAGAAAAAAAAAAGGATGTCAAACATACACATTCGCATTTTGGTTAAGATAACTTTAGCATAAAAAAAATGTAAATGCAAATGTCCATCTATATACATGNCGGTGAAGAACAAATTACGTGATTTACGGAAAAGATAATCTATACGCGTGATTCCAGATGAGGGTAAAGACGAGAGAGATGTGATTGCTGTCGGGAAAGAATCCAAAACTGATTATTTTAGCGGGCTGTTACAATTTTAGCACACGAGGATATAGGTTTTTGGTTCTACACTGCAGTGTTGTTGAAGAGCTCTTTGAGGGGTCCAATTGCTGCTGCAGCCTAGCCTCCTGCACTGCGTTCAATCTCCATCTCCGTTCATTTGGCTTGATCTTTTCATTCTCTACTTTTTATTTAATTTCAATTTAAAGTTTATGGTGTATTCTTGATATTTTTTGGATTAAAAGTTTAGGCATTTTATTTGCTATTTATTTTATTTTATGTCAATTATTTTTATTTTTTCTTTAACCTTCTATTAAATATGCATTACAATTATATTTTTGATTAATTTTAGTTTATTATTTAATTTTTGGATTGATTAAAATTGTTTAGCGTAGTTGAATCTTTAATTGTTAATTTCAATTTGTTAGTCTTTTATGTTCCATTTCGACACTAAAAAAAAAATACAAAACTATGAATTTAGTTTATGACTAGTGCCCTTTTTATTTCCATTACATCCTTCCATTCACTGTACATACCACCACTTTTATTTGTGAAACTTTCACAATTTTATATGAGTTTAGATTTAAACAACTTTTTCCGAGGAGACGATCTAGGAATTTTATTCCTAATTATTACACGACATCCTCCTGCACTTAGGATAGCCTTTGTGGTACTCATTTTTGAGTGAGTCACTACCAGTTTATTACATTCAGCCGATTCCCTTATTACATTAAAATAGCTACATTCTACATTACATAGATTTACAAGAAGGTTTATAACACACAATCACACCCTTCAATGGAAATTTAAGCATTGCAAACAGTAAACAATCCACAGAGTAGGTGACTTACGGTGTGATAACAAACAATTAGGTTGCAGGGAAAAAAAACCAACACAATGCCAATTTAAATGTAAAAAGGTTATAATCATAAATACTCCAAAAACAATGCCAAGAAATCCAAGGTGTATGATGACCGATTACATAAATTAGTTAAGAAGAAAAAAAAAATGTCAAACATACACATTCGCATTTTGGTTTAGATAACTTTAGCATAAATAAAATGTAAATGCAAATGTCCATCTATATACATGTTTGTTTCTATATAGTGTATGGTGGCCTGAAGAGGGGGCGGAGAGAGAGAGAGAGATGGTGACTTATGGACAACGTTCGGTCAACGAGGAATCTGAGATAGGGAGTGGGTTTTGGTCGATGAAGAATCTCAGATCAGCAGAGGGGAACGGGGTTGATGGTGGCCCCTGCTCCTCAAAGGCTTTTTTGGGAGAGAGAGAGAGAGGGGGTGAAGGAGGGCAGAGTGCACGAAGAGGGAATTTTTTTTTCCTATGCAGTGCAGTCTACCCATGTGTTAATGTGGCTTTTCGTGGCATGTTCCCATTGGACTCCGTTGATGGAAGAATAGCGGATGTTCTTGTGGGAAGGTTTTCTCTTTTACTATCATCGAGGGAAGATATTGAATAGTTAAGGGATTTTTATCATTAACTTGGAAAATTTGAAATTTTATAGCGAGGAAGAATAAATTGTGTTGGATTTGCTAGGTGAAATCAAACACTCTAGATCTATTCTTATTATATTTACAATCTTAGATTTTATGCTCTTTTATTCATAAATTTATTTTTGTCAAGTATTTCAATTAAATTTAGATAGTAGAATCTTTCCATTTTTTGGTTTTCCAAATTGTAATTAATTTAGTAAATTTTAGTACTCAATAACAAAAATTAATCTTTGTGGGTTCGACATCCGTTTTCTTTAAAACACTTTACTATTTGTTACAATTCTATGCATTTGTAGATATTTTCATGCGAACAAGTGTTTGGCGCCACTGCCGGGGATTAATTATTTATTGTTTATATTGATACTAGCTAGATTACTACTAATTAGGATTTCATTTATTTCTGAAAATTTGTTTAATTAGATCTCAATTTTACTTTTTCTTTTATTTCAGGAATCACAAGTGCATGCCTCAATCTAAACCATTAGTGCATACACTTTTTGATCTTGAGCTTGAAAAAACGTTACATCAATTAAAAAGAGAGAAGAAGCAAGTAGCCACCACAAATATATTCAATATGGCTGAGCAGGAGAACTAGGCTTTGAGAGACTATGCGATGCCCTCGGTTAATGGGGCTACATCTAGCATAAGGAAGCCGGCTATACAAGCTAATAATTTTTAGATCAAGTTGGCCATCTTCAAATGATACAATAAACCATCCAGTTTGGAGGGCTCTCATAGGAGATGTTCATGCAATACATGCAAAAGACTGATTTGGTGATCTAAAACAACTCAGCTTCAATCCACAACCTTGAGGCTCAAGTCGGTGAGGTTGCAAACATGCTTATCGATAGGATAGCAGAGACTTTACCGAGCAACATTGTTACAAATCCGTGGAAACATGTCAAAGCCATATCATTAAGAAGCGGGTGGACATATTACTAGCTGCAAATATTTTTGGAGGTCAAGATGAAGGAAGCTGAGTCCGAGATGAAGGAAAAAAGTGGCCGAAAAGCAAGCCGAGAAGACTAAAGAGAATAAAAGAGCTTCAACATCCAAAAACTCTAGGGAGTTTACATCTGAAACTTATACTCCTTCCATTTATGATCCCCCAATTCATTTTCCTCAAAGATTAAGATAAAATAAGGTTGATAATCAATTCTCTAAATTTCTTAGTATATTTAAACAATTGCATATTAATATTCCTCTTCTAGAAGCTTTAGAGCAAATGCTTAAATATGCTAAATTTTTTAATGATATATTATCAAATAAGCAGAAATTGGAGGATCCTGAAACGATGATGTTGACTGAGGAGAGTAGTGCTATTCTACAAAAGAAGTTGTTGCCTAAGTTGAAAGATCTTGAGAGTTTTATGATTCCTTGCACTATAGGGTATTCCTATTTTGATAGAGGTTTCTGCGACTTCGGGGCAAGTATTAATCTAATGTCTCTCTCTATTTTCAGAAAGCTGGGTCTTGTAGAAGCAAAGCCGACTACCATCTCTCTACAACTTGTGGACATATCTATCAAGTACCCGAGGGGACTAAATGAAGATGTATTAGTGAAAGTGGACAAATTCATCTTCTCGGCTGACTTTATTGTGCTAGACATGGATGGGGACAAGGAGATTCCTCTGATTTTGGGTAGACCATTCCTTGCGACGGGGAGAGCTTTAATGAATGTCCAATAAGGAAAGCTGATTTACTAAAGAAGAGAATGAGAGAAGTTAAGAAATGCTCCCCTGATTTTCTTTTCTTTTCTTCCAATTAAATATTTTCTTTGAAGGTGCAGCTGTGTACCTCTTGGAGATCTCTTCGACCACTTCGTTCCTTAAATTTGATGGAAGCGGTTTGAGCTCAGGCTTATGTGGTTCCTTACTAGAAGAAATCAGCCAAGAGGATTTTAATTCTTCTACTTTCGGCTCAAGTGTTCACTTTTGAAATTTGACTTTATAAGTCTCATTGACCATGACCACGTCTCTGTCTTTTATTTGAAAACAAGAGTGCACCTCGAGACGAAACTCCATGGCTTTAAAGACATCGAAAGTGAATTGCTCATCTTCGATCCCCACGGGCACCATGCCATGCCCCTTGACACTGCCTCTGATCCTGACTAGCCCCACGGGCCATGCCCTACCAGAGCCACCGACCCTGACAAGCCCCACGGGCCGTGCCCTGACACTGCCCCTGATCCTTAAAAACCCCACGGGCACCGTGGCATGCCCCTGGACACAGCCGCTGACCCTGACAAGCCCCACGGGCCACGCGCTGACACTGCCCCTGACCCTGACAAGCCCCACGGGCACCATGGCATGCCCCTTGACACTGCCCCTGACCCTGATAGGCCCCATGGGCCATGCCCTGACACTGCCCCTGACCCTGACAAGCCCCACGGGCCATGCCCTGACATAGCCGCTGACACTGACATACCCCACGGGCACCGTGGCATGCCCTTTAAAACTGAACCTGACACAGACAAGCCCCACGGGCCNGAGGAGAGTAGTGCTATTCTACAAAAGAAGTTGTTGCCTAAGTTGAAAGATCTTGAGAGTTTTACGATTCCTTGCACTATAGGGTATTCCTATTTTGATAGAGGTTTCTGCGACTTCGGGGCAAGTATTAATCTAATGTCTCTCTTTGTTTTCAGAAAGCTGGGTCTTGTAGAAGCAAAGCCGACTACCATCTCTCTACAACTTGTGGACATATCTATCAAGTGCCCGAGGGGACTAAATGAAGATGTATTAGTGAAAGTGGACAAATTCATCTTCCCGGCTGACTTTATTGTGCTAGACATGGATGGGGACAAGGAGATTCCTTTGATTTTGAGTAGACCATTCCTTGCAACGGGGAGAGCTTTAATGAATGTCCAATAAGGAAAGCTGATTTTGAGGATCGAAGATGAGCAATTCACTTTCGATGTCTTTAAAGCCATGGAGTTTCGTCCTGAGGTGCACTCTTGTTTTCAAATAAAAGACAGAGACGTGGTCATGGCCAATGAGACTTATAAAGTCAAATTTCAAAAGCGAACACTTGAGCCGAAAGTAGAAGAATTAAAATCCTCTTGGCTGATTTCTTCTAGTAAGGAACCACATAAGCCTGAGCTCAAACCGCTTCCATCAAATTTAAGGAACGAAGTGGCCGAAGAGATCTCCAAGAGGTACACAGCTACACCTTCAAAGAAAATATTTAATTGGAAGAAAATCAGGGGAGCATTTCTTAACTTCTCTCATTCTCTTCTTTAGTTTTTCTTCCCCTTTCCCATTGAGGACAATGTGATATTTAAGTTGGTTTGATGAATAAAAAGCCTATGATAAGAATATGATTGAAATTGATTATAAGTTTTAGAAAAAATTCTCATTGCTTAAGTCTAGTTGTTAATTCTTTACTTGATCTTGCTTAATTTGATATTTTCTATGTCCAATGAATGCTTATAATAATCATTAATTGTTTTGCATACCTAGAGAAATTTTATGTGAATTTTGTGAATTTGTATGGTCTCAACTTACTCTAGAACTTGTTTGATTACACTTGAGGAAAAAGTCCTAAACATAATATTACTGGGGAAATGAGTAAGGCATTCTTGGGATCGATTGAGCCTTTCAAGCTTACCTATGTATTATCTTTATCCCTAGTCACCCCTTTGAGCTTTATTGAATTATATTTTAGCCTTATATTTTTCTTTCTTGTGAACCATCATATTCCCTACCCAATTTGAGCTTAAATATTGATTTCCACACCTTTCAAGAGAGCTAAGTTGACACAAACTCAAAGGAGCATGAAAGGAGAGAGAGGTAAAAGGTTTACAAGTAAAGAGGATCATAGCTCATATTATCAAAATCATAAGTTTCAGGGTGCCAACAAGGTGACTATGTGTACCAACAAACCAAGTCCGACTAGAGTCGTCCCCAAAAGCGTTGAAAAAAAATTGGTTTAGTTAAAAAAAAAAAAAAGAACAATCTAACTTGCCGGACAATGGGGTATAAGGAAATAGATTTTTGGAAGTTTGATAAAGAGAGGTATGTTGAGAGATTCACAAGATTGAGAAGAGATGTTTGTGTTAGAAGTGAGTATGCTCTATGTGTTCTGTAAGTGTTCAAACTTATGTTCTCTTGCTTTGTTTGAATCCTACATTTTCTTTGTAGCCCTTACTCTAGGCTTACATTACAAGCTTACTAAAGACCTATTGATCCCTGGTAATTGACTCACTCAAAAATGAGTAGCACTAATGCTATCCCAAGTGCAGGAGGATGTCGTATAATAATTAGGAATAAATTCCTAAATCGTCTCCTCAGGGAAAGTTACTCAAAAATTAAACTCGTTGAAAAAGTGTGAAAAATTTCACAAAGAGAAAACAAGCGGATGATATGTGCAATGAATGAAAGAGGTTACTAGTCATGGACTAGATTCATATTTTTAGATTTTTGATTGTCGGTTTGGAATGTAAATGACTAATAGATTAAACTCAGAAATTAATAAAACTAAATTAAGAATTAAACTAGATTAGAAAGTAATTAATAAAACACAAACTGAAAATTGAAAATGCTCAAAGAAAAGAAAGATTAAAGAAGTGCGAAAAAAAATAAATAACACGTAATAAGTAAACAAAAAAATAAATTACTCAACGAAGCATCCAAAAAAACAAATAAAACTAAAGCTGCCGAAAATGAGATCTGTTCAAAAAAAATTAATCTAAGCAAAGCCATAAAAATGAAATCGAACCCTAAGCTCTGGACAACGATAACGTAAAACAAGAGGAGAAAAAAAAATAAAGACTGGCCGCCGAATGAAAGCTAAGAAGAAATGAAAATAACTCTACAAATGATGAAAATGAAAGGTAAAAAGAAATGAAGCCCGGCGTCCAAAATGAAAAGAAACTAAAGATGCAGAAAACAAAATCAAATACGCTGAACACCACAACCAAAAGTAAAAAAAAATAAAAAAAATGCCGCCTGAACGAAACAAGAAACTAAGACTAAATCTACCAAAACAAAAAGAAGTAAGCTAAATGCTAAATTAAACGGAAAGAAAGAAGATCAGTTCTCCATGGAAGAAAGAAAAAAAATAAATGCTGAATGAAAAATAAACTCAAAGCTCGTAGCTTCCATCTTTAACGTAAAATGCTCCAACGTAACAAAACAACTGTCCGTCTACCATCAAAACAGAGTTACGTCTGAATATTAAAAACTAGAAATGAAAACTGCAGAACAGAAAAATAAAATGAAGTGCTGCCGATGAAATAAAATGAAACTGAAATGAAACTGAAGCTCAAATAAAATGAAACTGAAGCTGAAACTGGAGCTGAAACTGAAGCTGCCTCCGTATACTATGTAAAGAAGAGAAAAGAGTGGTTTTTTTTGTTTTAAGCTTCAATCCCTCAGTATTTATAAGGTCAGCTTGTGTGAGAGTTGCTGTTCTTTTTATCCGTGAATGATGCTGGTCACCACGTTCTGCATGTGCTGTCAACTTCCTGATTTTCTGCATTGCTGATTTTCTGTTTTAGGTGCCGTAATTTGCTGCTTCTTTTGCTGCTATCCAGGTGCATGTTTCAGCAGCTGAGAGTTATCTTTCCATCAAATTTGAGGTGCCGTGATTGATGTCCGCTTTCTGCTTCATTTTTCTGCATGTGCCGAGTTTGTTGATTTTTTTTTCTGCTTTGCTGAACTGCATGTGCTGTTTTTCGTGCTGTCCGAATGCTTCATCAGGTTTTCTGCATGTGCTGGTTTTAGGTGCCGTGATTTTTGATTTCTGCTGCATGTGAATATTTCCTCTGCATGTGTTAGCTGTCGTGAAAGACTTTCTGCATGTGTAGCTGCCGTGAGTTGAATTTCTGCTAAATGTGAATTTTGTTCTCTGCATGTGTGAGCTTGAGGTGCCGTGAGTTGATTTTCTGCTGCTTTGCTTGACTTTTCTGCATGCTGTGAATGATGCATGAGATACTTTGCATGTGCTAAAGCCGTGAGTTGCTTTTGCCGTGGGACCAAGTGATGTATGTGAGTGAGTTGTGTGCTGCTGTCTTGCATTTTCTTTCCAGCCGTTATTGATGCAAGTGTGAGTGATGCATGTGAGTGATTTTCCTGCATGTGTTGCATTGAGGTGCCGTGAGAGACCTCCCTTGGTTGAAAATTCAATCACGACACTTCTCCTCCTTCAATCAATCACATGTTCCTCACGTCCCTTAATTCCAACAAATTCAACTCTCCTATCTCTTTCTTTCCTCTTGCTCCCTTTCTTTGACCGATTCTCTCTTTTTATTCTAGCAAATCCTCGGTCACCAAGAGAAAAATAAATCACCACCAACTCCACCACGATCTCTCTTCAATGAATCAAATACAGAACTTCTCAACTTTCTGGTCCAACCACCCTTTGAATTTTATTCAAGCTGAAAATATGAAGAAAGAAATAACACTGAAAAAAATAAATATAAAAAATATGTTATATATTTGAAAAGATATTGCCCAATTATATCTTAGTTATAAAATTAAGCATAAACATGATATTAATCAATTAAAAATCACAACTAGTATTTATGCTTATTAACCATTTTTCCGTCTAAAACCAATAATAATGTCATGAGGAATTTAAAATCCATTGGTTTTAAATAGTTAAAATATGCAATATCTCAGCTCAATCACACCCCCCAACTAGCTTTTTGCTAACCCTTGAGCAAAATAGTGAAAATTAATTGAGATGAATATTGCATAAAGATCGAAATTCAAACAAAAACAATCAAACTCAATTCTGAATTCACACAAAAGTGACACGTTACTACTCAACCCCCAAGGGTTATACCCACCAAGACTATCTTCAACAATCTTTCACATAGAATTAAGGCAAATATCTCAGGACTCAAATGTGTGTGTGAAGCTAAACTGGTTGTGTGTTCCTCATTACTAGCCTTGATTTGTCATAGGATTTTTCAACCTTAAGATTAATCATTGTTGATTCTAACTACCTCAGAGCCCCAGGAACTAGCAGTTTTCACGCCAGCTCTGTTTTTAAAGGTTGGAAACTCAACCCCCAAAGTCTTGGGTAACTGTTTCTAGTCCTTTTTACTTAGGAAAGTTCACTAAGCCGCCTTTATTTCTTCTTC
>QGSO01000713.1:20000-72563 GCA_011037825.1 Carya cathayensis | reverse complement strand
TTTTCTGCATTGCTGATTTTCTGTTTTAGGTGCCATAATTTGCTGCTTCTTTTGCTGCTGTCCAGGTGCATGTTTCAGCAGCTGAGAGTTATCTTTCCATCAAATTTGAGGTGCCGTGATTGATGTCCACTTTCTGCTTCATTTTTCTGCATGTGCCGAGTTTGTTGATTTTTTTTCTGCTTTGCTGAACTGCATGTGCTGTTTTTGGTGCTGTCCGAATGCTTCATCAGGTTTTCTGCATGTGCTGGTTTTAGGTGCCGTGATTTTTGATTTCTGCTGCATGTGAATATTTCCTCTGCATGTGTTAGCTGTCGTGAAAGACTTTCTGCATGTGTAGCTGCCGTGAGTTGAATTTCTGCTGCATGTGAATTTTTTTCTCTGCATGTGTGAGCTTGAGGTGCCGTGAGTTGATTTTCTGCTGCTTTGCTTGACTTTTCTGCATGCTGTGAATGATGCATGAGATACTTTGCATGTGCTAAAGCCGTGAGTTGCTTCTGCCGTGGGACCAAGTGATGTATGTGAGTGAGTTGTGTGCTGCTGCCTTGCATTTTCTTTCCAGCCGTTATTGATGCAAGTGTGAGTGATGCATGTGAGTGATTTTCCTGCATGTGTTGCATTGAGGTGCCGTGAGAGACCTCCCTTGGTTGAAAATTCAATCACGACACTTCTCTTCCTTCAATCAATCACATGTTCCTCACGTCCCTTAATTCCAACAAATTCAACTCTCCTATCTCTTTCTTTCCTCCTGCTCCCTTTCTTTGACCGATTCTCTCTTTTTATTCTAGCAAATCCTCGGTCACCAAGAGAAAATTAAATCACCACCAACTCCACCACGTTCTCTCTTCAATGAATCAAATACGGAACTTCTCAACTTTCTGGTCCAACCACCCTTTGAATTTTATTCAAGCTGAAAATATGAAGAAAGAAATAACACTCAAAAAAATAAATATAAAAAATATGTTATATATTTGAAAAGATATTGCCCAATTATATCTTAGTTATAAAATTAAGCATAAACATGATATTAATCAATTAAAAATCACAACTCGTATTTGTGCTTATTAACCATTTTTCCATCTAAAACCAATAATAATGTCATGAGGAATTTAAAATACATTGGTTTTAAATAGTTAAAATATGCAATATCTCAGCTCAATCAGTAATAATTTTGTTCTACATTAGTGGAGAGTGATTTGAAAAGCAAGCCTATGGAGTTTTTAGAGATCCATTCTTTATTTACATGTTTGCATAGAACCATCCGGGAACTAATGATGGAGTGAGAATGATAGGTATGCATGAATGTAAGGATGGATAATGCGGTGGAATTGAATTTTGAATTAACTTTTGGACTTGATTAATGTTAAATGATTCCTTTGAGGTATAAACTTTAGGCAATTTTGGAGGCAATAAATTTTATGAATCAAACCAATGCTTGTTTTAATTGTTTTTCTCTTTTTCTTTCTTCGAGGGCAAGCAAAGCTTAAGTTTAGGGATATTTGATAAGTGTGATTTTGATTAATCTTTTATTTATGAAAAGTGTCAGTTTTCTTTTAAATTTATTGATTTTATTTTAATTCTATATATATATATTTTATTTTCTCGGATTTGAAGGAATGAGAAGATTTTCTGCAAAAGGATAGCATTTTGATATTAAAGAAGAGACTATGGATCCAGACTGATGAGAGGTAATGAGATCTAAAGCGAGTCGAGGAGATTTGGGCGAAGAGCTTTGTCCCAAGGGCAGCAAAGAGATTTATCTCGCCTAAAGGCTAGAAGAGACCTGAAGGCAACCAGGCTTGGTGACAAGGTTCTGGGCATTTAGATTAGGCGACAAAACTTGACCCTAAATGACCAACCTAAACGATATTGTGGGCAACAACTAGCAAAGGAGAGCAGTTTTACCTCTAGGTAGGTTGGCAAGAGGGGTCTATCATCCTAGTTGGAAGTCTTTCATCTTGTTAGGAACCTTACATCTCGGCCATTGGGCAAGGAGACAAGTTATATTCAATGCACACGACATCTAACCAATGGGACTGTCCTGAGCTCCGCAATTAAGTGCATATCACTAAATCTTTCATTTTAGATAATCTCATTATTTTTTAGATATTTTTCAATTTTGTTAATATTTATCATTAGAAACTATTTTCCAGATCTTTAGGCTAGATTGTAGTTGTAAGTCTCTGTTTCCATTTTTGTCAACTTTAACAACTATTTAATCTCGACTTGTGGGATGGATTAGGAGAGTTTGATAGTCAGTAGTCTAATTTCTTAGTTTAGTTTTTATTCTTTATTTTTCTAAGAAGGATGTGGATCTAAAAAGCAGAGGCGAGAGCTGCATGCTTCATCAACCGACTCCAACGAAGAACACTAGTTTTATTCTTTTTCTTTTCAGTTTCATTATGAACTAACTTTAATTTTTAGAACTTTGATGTAGTCTAGCTTTGAACACACAATTTATATTCCAATTTATTTTATTTTCAATATTTTCATGATTGAGTGTTTATTCTTTGTATTTAATGCTTGCAGCTTTCTGGCCAATTATTGTTCTATCTATTGAATCACAATGAGACCGAGAGGTGATTTGTGATTAGAGCTCTAGGATTAAGCACCATTAGTTGAGCGAAACTAGAGATATTTTACCATGATTAGTGTGATTTTCAAGAAAAATCTAAAGAACTTAATGAGTCTCCAATTAGTTAAATTCACATAGAGATATGAAGTATGAGGACCCAGACTTTGTCAAGTCCCCATTTCTTCTTGTCATGGTTATTTTATTTATTTTAGAAAAGGTTCCCTAAGTATTTTGAACAAGATGTGAATGGATTATAATTGGACAAAGGCCCTTAGAAAGTTTTTACTTTTGGACCTTTAGGATTCTTAGATTAAAAGGCTTTGAGGAGATGAGATGTGGTGAGGCCCAATAGGACTTATATGGGTTTTGGCCATGCTAGGTTAGGAAGACCCAAAATATCTTCCAAGCATGTAGTAGGCGCCACATGGCAATTGAGGGACTATCTGGTCATTGGGTGAGAAACCTAGGGAAAAGGTGAGGTGAGACACTTTTCCTACATGCATGAGGTTCTATAAAGTTGAGTGATCTTCATCTAGAGCTAGGGCTTACATTCCACTTTGGATAGGAAATGCCAAGATTGACACTTGTCAAGCATGTGGAGAGTATGAGATAGACTTTTGGAGTTCCAAGGAGATCTTACTTGGGAAGAGGAAGAGGCATGTTCTAGAAGAGTATTGGAAGAGCGAAAGGAGAGAAAGAGGCTGGCGGCATGCATGGGGGAAAGGCCAAGGGGCTTGTCTTGGGAAGGCAAAAGATCACCTAGAGAAGGTCTAGGGTTTTCAGCCAAAAGCAAGACACCCGCACACTTTGCCAAGTGGCATCCATGCACACAATGTAGGGTTTCCAAGGAAGATTTGATTTTGTGATTTTACCCTTGAGCCACCAAATCCATTGAACCTAGACATGAAAGGAAGGGAAAATAGGGAAAGTGAGAAAGAGAGAGGGATGGATTGGAGAGGCTACACGCCACCCATGGAGGAGACTTTTGGTTTTCCAAGGTTGATCTAGGGAAGAGGTAAGGTCCTTTTGTCTAAGATGCCAAGTGGCATGCATGCAAGGACCCTTGTCATTTCAAGAAGGGATTTGAGGCATTATACAAGGGCATGACCAAAAATTTGAGAAGGTCATTTGCTCAAAGTTTCACTTGTTGCTCTTAAGGATTTCGGCATACACTAGTTCTCTCTAGACTCAACATTTTCTCTTCACTTTCTTGTCACTTTCTCGCCAACCAAACACTACCATTTCACTTCCTCTAAGTCAAGAACCATGAGGAGAATACCTTACACCATTCGGCTAAGGAAGAAACTGAAGGAGGTGAGAACTATTTCACTCTCTTACACGCACACACACACAACCAAGAGGGAAGTTTCTTATTCCCATTCGGTTTCTACTCTTTTCTTCACAGCCACACACTTTCACTTGGGTAACTAGGGTTTTCTCTTCAAGAAAAAATGAACCCTAGATGCATATGAGTTTTGGATGAAAGAAACACAAAGTTGAAGGGATTAGGGTTTCATCCTTAAAAAGAAGAAGGAACCCAAATACCATTAGCACTTTGAGTGTAGAAAACACAAGTTTTAGAGAAACTTTAGTTTCAATTTTCACTTGAAGAAAAAACTAGGGTTTGAACTTTCAAGGAGTTTCGGCCCTATGGTTGAGAAAAAGATTTCAAAAGCACCCTACACTCACACTCACACATATTTTCAGAACCTAGGGTTTTTTTGTATGGATTCCTAATAAGACTATGATATATTTCAAGATTTTCACTACTTTAAATCGTTGGATTTTTATAAGTATACACTCAACTTGCTCTTGGTTAATACTTGCATGTAGATCCTTTAAGTGTTATTGTTGTTTTGATTGTTATTCTTGTTTGCTTGGTTGAATACTCTTACATGAGCTTGGAATATGAATATGGAATGATTAATGCAACTCGGTTTATGATGAAAAATGCTGATAAAATGTTATACATGTTTTGGTTTTGAGGAAAAAGACATTGATGATTCGGTTTTACCATGCCTTTAGTGATTCAAATTGTGTTCAAATGCCATGATTTCATGTCTTGTTTTACTATATCATGAATTCTAAGTATCTTGGATGGAGTTTGAAGCATGTTAAAGTGATGATCTTTCATGATTTTGAGAATGCATGTTTCGGCCAAGGCTTATATTCATGGTTCCATGTATGCAATTTGATAGCTCGTGTTAAATGTTAACGTCCCATGAATCAAATATGTTATGCATGGTTATTTCATGCACAACATTTCATGTGTCATTTGTCAAGTATAAGAGCATATGTCTTACGTCTCATGTCACATACATTTGGGAAGAGTGATTTTCAAAGGAAATTGTTTTCAAAGAATGAAAAGTGTTTTGGAAATAAAGTAATATTTTAAAAGAAAATTTTTATCACTACTCCAAATACTAGGACAGGGAAGTATCCTAGTGGAACTCCTTGTCCACTCTAGAGTGCTTAAGAGTAGAGTGGTAACCCCTGGGTCGACAAAGAACCCTTAGCGTGCCTTGAATGGATTTTTTTAAAGGATGCCGGAGCGAGGTAGCACCTAACGCAAGTGGGTGCCATGAATAAGGCAAGTAACTAGATGAAGTATTGTCGTGTTACTATGATATGAATATGTTTAAGACGTATTCATCACGGTGTACAGACTGTTGGTGGTGCGGTAACTAGCAAGAACACGCGGTACATAGGGGAGCTGTGATGTGTCCACAAGAATGAGGCCACGTGCCTATATGATATGCTCTGGATCACGTGATTAAGCAAGATAAGAATGATAACAAAAGTATGTTTTTCTGAAAAGTGAAAGAATTCCATTAAATTTCTTTTGAAAAAGGTCAAGTGCATAAGTCAAGTTTTCAGTCACGTCATGTGTCAAGTACATGTCCATGCATGCATTGCATGATATACCTCTTGTATGCTTTTGATTAACTATGGTATGTTGTGTGATTACTTACTGAGATTGCTTGAAATCTCACTGTTGCATTTTTTACTATCATTCCTGTCCCGGAATGGTAGGAGTTGTTACAGGATTAGAGGAGAACGACAATGACCAAGAGGAAGAGAACGGCACCCCCTCTTTCAGAGAGGCTTGTGCCTAAGATGAACGTCAGTAGACCCGAGCCTACAATTTTGGAGCACTTGGAGGCCATAGATCAAGAGATCTCTAAGATCCTCCAGTTTATTGAGGATGATTGACACCTTCATTAATAGAGATAAGGATCGAGACTTAGAGAAGCGAGGTGAAGGATGAACTGCTTTGAGAGGAATAGAAAGAAAGTAAAAGAAGAAACTTTTGGTCCCGTGTTTTTGGGAATTTGCCACTCTGATTATGTTTTGAGACCTCTTATTATGAATGATGGTATTTTGAGACAAGTTTGGGGATTAAAGTTTTTTTGTGCCATGTATTTTGCAATTGCCTATGGCGTTGCTAAGATTTCTCATTACATTTTCATTGTTTCCTACTGAACGTTTATTGCATACTGCTAAAATATCTAGGAGCATGCATATTATCTGTCATGTAAGAGGGGTGTGTGACCTTGTGTTATATGTCTCTGTGTCTTAGTCACCGCCAAATCCAAAGTGGGGGCGCCACATGGAGTTATTAGTTAGAGATATTTTTAATATTATTCGGGAGAAGATATTGAATAGTTAAGGGATTTTTATGATCAACTTGAAAAATTTGAAATTTATAATGAGGAAGAATAAATTGTGTGGGATTTATTACGTAAAATCAAACGCTCGAAATCTATTCTAATTATACTTACGATCTTAGATTTTATGCTCTTTTATTCTTAAATTTATGTTTGTCAAGTATTTCGATTAAATTTAGATAGTAGAATCTTTCCATTTTTCAGATTTCTAAATACTAATTAATTTAGTAAATTTCAGTACTCAATAACAAAAATTAATCTCTATGGGTTTGACATCCATTTTCTTTAAAACACTTTACTACTTGTTACTATTCTATGCACTTGTAGATATTCTCATGCGAACAAAATGCTTATCCCCTTTTTACCACTCCCATTAGAATTTTTCACTCTCTTGTTATCCCTGATTAATTATATGTAGGTATCACTATCTGGGAACTTCCTTGCAGCTGACATATAAAGATGACATGGTCGATGTGGGTTCTGTTATTATGTATATGATGTTCAAATAGTCTCAGCCTTCTGACAGCAATTCAAGTTGCTGGTAGTAGTTCAATCTTTCTTTAACTGCCCCAAAACTAGAGAAGTCTTGAGATGTTAGTTGTAGTATACTTTTGAAATATGGAAAGCTTCAGTTCATAGCAAACAAAACTAAAGAAGTCTTGAGATGTTTTGCATTGTGATGTAAACAACAATGTAATATGCAATGTATCGTGTGTGTGCATTGATGTCTATTATTATTTAGTTTGTTTTATAAAATGCCTATAAAGATATTCATTATATAAAAAATGCCTATAAGATAAATAAACATAATGGCTGTAAAAAAAGCCTTTTAAAAAGTGTTAAAAAGGTGTTTTTTAAAAAAAAAAAGACTTTTAAAAAGTGTATAAGTGATATATATTTTTTTTTGGAAAAAAGCCCTTTAAAAGGTGCTAAAAGAATTTTTAGTAGTGTTAAAAATACAAATTTTAAAAAAAATGCAAAAAAAAAAAAGTTTGAGACTTGGATATCCGGGTCTAGATTTGATACCCACCTGGGTTTATAACCAGGTTATATCTGCCTGGTTTTAAAAAGTCAGATCTGGATTTAGATGTTCCCGAATATTCGGATCTAGATTCGGTTGCACAGCCCTAAGTGGATATCTCCTTTTATTTATTAGATAAAACCAAATACTTGCCTGAATTTTGACCGGTTCTATTCAGGCGGGTATCCACCAGCTTTAACAAAATCTACATGCAGATTCGGATGTTTTTGGATATTCCGATACGGATCCGAATGACCAATATAATATATTTATTATTATATAATAATAAATAATATATTTATTATTATATTTTATATTTTAATATTATTATTTAAATAATTATTTAAATTATTTAAATAATATTATTTAAGGACCTGAAGATGAAACTCCTATAAACTCCTATTATTTAATTTAAATAATATTATTTAAATTTTAACTTTTTAAATTCTTTTTTTTATAATTAAATAATAAAAAAAATTATTTAATTATTATTTTTTTAATTAAATAATATGTAATTAAAAAAAAAATTTAATTATTGAGTGATTAGTTAAAATTTAAAAAGTTACATATTATTTAAATTGTGAAGATTGGGTTAGCCAATTCAAAGCTAATGCTCTAAGTTAATGTAGATAGCCATGTTTGTTTAGTCACTATAGCTCATAGTGAAAACCAAATGACTATTAAGGTTGTGCATTCGGATCCGTATTGAAATTTCCAAAAACATCCGAATCTACATGTAGATTTTGTTAAAGCTGGTGGATACCCGCCCAAATAGAACCGATCAAAATTCAGGCAAGTATTTGGTTTTATCTAATAAATAAAAGGAGATATCCACTTAGGGCTGTGCAACCGAATCTAGATCCGAATATTCGGGAACATCTAAATCCAGATCTGACTTTTTAAAACCAGGCAAATATAACCTAGTTATAAACCCAGGTGGGTATCAAATCTAGACCCGGATATCCGAGTTTCAAACTTTTTTTTTTGCATTTTTTTAAAAATTTATATTTTTAACACTACTAAAAATTCTTTTAGCACCTTTTAAAGGGCTTTTTTCCAAATATATATATATATATATATATATATCACTTATACACTTTTTAAAAGTCTTTTTAAAAAAAAAATTTTTTTAACACTTTTTAAAAGGTTTTTTTTTACAGCCATTATGTTTATTTATCTTATAGGCATTTTTTATATAATGAATATCTTTATAGGCATTTTATAATAATAAATTGGTCATCACATTCTCTATAATAATAAAATATATTATTTATTATTATTTATATTTATTTAATTATTTTTAATTTTTAATTATTTTTTATTTATTTTCCTAATCTTCAATAACCTCTAACAATCATATTCATTTTCATTTTCACAATCCAACAATCTATGATATAATAATCTCATATACATTGATGGTAAAATCTCATAGGTAAATAAAATCCCATATGTATAATCCATAAAAATCCCATATCTGTAATATAATAATCTCAAAATATAACAAAATAACACATGAGAAAATCACATGATCACAAGCATATAACAAAATAACAGCCCAACAACTTTACATGTGGCAATAGTTGCTACCCAAAATAACAGCCCAACAGCAAAAGGCCAATATTTGTACAATTCAACAACCAAAAATAATAGAAAGCCACAAAATAGTATAGGCAATAGTTGCTGCCTAGCCACATGTATTTCAACCACATGTGGCTGCCAAGCTACTAAAACTAATTATAAACTGTTTAATTACAATATTTAGTAGATAAGAACAGGTTGAGATGGAGATGGCACATCTTCAAAATGAAAAGATGGAGATGGAGGCAGAGATGTAGATGAAAATAGCTTCAGTGATTCCTCGAAAATCTCTTTCTGAAGATTCAAGAAATACTCTTGTTGCATTCTATTCATGTCAGAAAGATCTATCTTCATATCTATCTTCCTTTTCTCCATATCAATCTTCCTCTTTTTCAAATCAGAAGCAAAATCAAGGGTTTTAGATTTTACCTTGCTGGAGAGAAGAAGATGAGCTCGAGCCATGTTGGAGAGATGAAGATTTTGACAAAGAGAAGGAGAGAAGGAGAAGAGGGAAGGAGTTGTGTGGGAGAGAAAGAGGAAGATAAGAGCCGTGGGAAGGGTGGAGAAATATAATAAAAAACACATTTAGACTTGCTACAGTACATTTTATCTTTGGAAAGAAAAATAAATTTATTGTAGCTCATATTTAGGATGAAAATTATTTGGCTAATTCAATGTGGAGCAAATATAGATGATATTTGTAAAATTTGAAGATAAAAAGACATTTGGCTAATCCAATGCCAATACTCTTAGCCGTCTTTGTAATGAGTAGTGATGATATGGCTAATGTAATACGAGATGCAAATGATTAAGAATAGGTAAAGAGAGCTGCTACGTACAGTCCCCTTTCGGGGAACTCCTTGTAGCCTCACATATGTGTGCACACATTTTTCTCATTCGAGTGATGAAATTGCCCATGATTACTAGAAACAAAATATTGAGAAATCAAAAAGAGCTAAAGATCAAAAGCTGAGAAATTTCCCTCCTCTCTTCAATCTATGTCCATTACCCATCGACAGCCTCCTCCACCATCGATGGAGTCACGCTGGTCTTGTCCTTCATTGCCCATCGCCGTCCTCCTCCACCATCGATAGAGTCGTCGTGTGAATTAGTAAGCCCTGAATTTGTTTGTCTTCCGAAATACAACTTTTCTCTTCCTGCATTCTCTACATTTCTTAATGGAATGTGGCTTATTAGCCTATGGCAAATACGAAAATGCTTGTACACTGAAAAGAAATTCTAGGCACAAGTTTGTCGAGTTTGGATGCTGATTGAGCTGAGTTATTGTATATTTTATACATTTAGAACCAATATATTTGATTTATTTCATTACATTATTATTGATTTTAGATGAAAAAATGATTAAGATGCATAAATTGAAGTTGTGATTTAAATTGAGTAATAGCATGAATTTATGCTTAATTTTATAACTTGTGATTTAATTATACAATGTTCCTTTACATGCATAACATATTTTTAATATTCTATTCTTTATTTTTATTTTATTTTATTTTACTTTATTTCTAATTTTTATTTATTTTTACATAACTAAGAAATTGAGAGCTTTTCATTTATAAAAGGAAATGCATTTTTTATATTAATTAATTGATCATACTTTTTTTATAGGCTTTGATGGCAACCTTTTCTATGGGACTTCAACTCTTATACGACAACTTTTGACTTGGAACTTTGAAGACATATTTTCACTTTGAAAAGTCAAGTTGCGCGTGTAAAAAGGCAATAGATATTAGGAGTTGTTTTGAGCTGGACCTTGGACGCCGTATACAATTTAATTCCTTGGGCATTCAACTCACACGCGGCTTTTTTGGATCCTCAGACTTCAATACTTCAGCTTCCAAGTGGCGGTTTTCCTCCCAGAGTTAGTTTGCGTCTGGCACAACCTCTGTTTGCCGGTTGGTTTTGTGTTCTATTTTTCCCTTTTTTCGGCATCTAGATTTTCTATTCTTGCATGGGCTCTGCCGCTGTTGGTTGGTGTCACCGGTGTGTGTGGTCTGTTTCTCCATTGATGGAGTTTTGTTGCTTTTGTCTTGCACGTTTTCACGTTGTCGCAGATGTCCGTGCTTTGCACAGCCTCTATCGCCGTGGTTTTGTTTGTTTTGTTGTTATGTTCGTTTCATGTGCAGTCCACGGTGAGGTGATGAGCTATTGAGCAGCCTCAATCTGAGGCAAAGAGCTAAGAGCGGCAAGCGATGTTATGGCCGGTGATCGTATGGCTGGCCTCCGTTGTGGAGGTTGCTGTGGTCCATAAGCAAGCTAGGTGCTTGCTCCGTTGGGGCTCGTGATACCGATTGCCTGCTGAGGGTGTGCCGTCAGAGCTCAAGCCATGCTCGTGGTTGGGTTGTTTTTTGTTGGTATTTTGTTTTATGGGTTTGTCTGTTTATTTAGCTTTAGTGTGGGTATATGCTATTGGACTGTTTGTTCATAGTAGTTGTCTCTTGTATTTTGCCTCCCTGGAGGTTGGAGGGGCCATCCCGTCTCTGGTCATACAGAGCGTTCACACTCTTTTTTGAGAGTTTTAGAAGTTAAGACAATGTCCTTTACTTTGTGTGCGGAGAAGCTCCTAAACAGTTGCGTTAGTTGACCTATAGCCTAGTTCTCCTATATTAATAAGTCGCAGTTGTAATTTCGTTTACTAAATGAATGCAATGAAGCATACTTCCATAAAAAATAAAAAAATAAAAAATAAAAATAAAAAAAAAGCTCACAGCAGCAATAAAAGGAGAATTACACGCCGCACACTCATTATTCAATTGGGAGTTTGACCTACGGAACACTACTTTAATATATATTGAGATTTTGAGTGGCGCCGCATACTGTGAGATGGAAGAGCATTAACGCCTCACATGTGAAAAAAAGTTTTGGGAAGCATTCATTTTCAAGCGTCACATATTTTTTCTTGGGGCTTCCATTCAATGCCACACGAAATTATTAATTAATAGAAGAGGAACTGCATCACCGTTGAAGAACTCCTTGAGGGGTCCAATTGCTACTACAGTCCAGCTTCCTTCACTGCTTTCAATCTCCATTTCCATTCATTTGGCTTGCTCTTTTCATTCCGTAGTTTTTATTTTATTTTAGTTTAAAGTTTATGGAACATTTTTGAGACTTTTGGCTTAGAAGTTTGAGCAATTTATTTACTGTTTATTTACTTCGTGTTATTTATTTTTCTCACTTCTTTAAACTTTTATTTAATAGTGATTACAATTGCTATGAATTAATTTTGAAAATTTGTGATTTGAATACAAGGATGAACTCTAGAATCTTGATTTTGGGGCTTTTCAATTTTCAGTTCGTATTTTGTCAATTCCTTTATAATCTAGTTTAATTCTTAGCTTAGTTTTATTAATCTCTTAGTTGCATTGCATATTAGATTGATTAAAGTTTAATTAGGAGTTAAATAATTTCAGTTTTATTGTTTAATTTTCAGATTAATTAAAATTGTTCAGTTTAGTTGATTCTTTGATTGCTAATTTCAATTTGTTAGTCTTTTACATTTCATTTCGACACTCAAAAATCTAAAAATATGAATATAGTCCATGACTAGTGCCCTTTTTCATTCTTGTTGCACTTTTCCATCTATTACACATACCATTATTTTTATTCTCTTTGTAAATATTTTCACCATTTTCAACGAGTTTGATTTTAAGTAACTTTCCCTGAGGAGATGATCTCGAAATTTATTCCTAACTATTACGCGACATCCTCTTGCACTTGGGATAGCCTTTGTGCTACTCATTTTTTAATGAATCAAGTTTGCTCTTCCTGCATTCTCTACATTTGTTAATGGAAAGTGGCTTATTAGTCTGTGGCAAATATGAAATTACTTGTACATTGAAAAGAAATTCTAGGCACAGATTTGTCGAGTTTAGATGCTCAAAAGATTAGACAAAATGTTGGTCTACTTGATAAAAAAATTCCCATCTTTTTGTTTCCTCTCCTTGATTCTATCCCCTCTAACATGGTGCAATGGTAGTTTTTACTAGGAGTGCAGAACTGGGCCGGATTACACCCAGGTGGGTAAGATAAACTTGAATCCGATTACGGATCTAGGTTTGTGACCCGATTAGATCCGTTTTTCTTTTTTATTTTTTTAATTCTTTTTTCTAATTTTTTTAAATCCCTGCTTCCAATGAAGGCCAACAATGTTAACTCCAACTTTCCTATGTAGTAATTTTCGTTTCCTTGCCTATCCTAGAAGGTGGTAAATAAATTTTTCTTCTTGTTAAAAATATTATATATATGAAACTTTGATTCCAATCTAGATCTAAAAATAGTACAAAACCCAAGACGATGATGCAGAAGATAATCCAACAACTGAAGAGTTTGCAGATAATAAGTCTTGAATTACTTGATTTAAGTTGATTAATTTATTAAATTCTCCAATTCGAGATCGTACGTAAAGAAGAATGTAAGAAACACAAAGGAGACAGCTCCATGGCTATAGTATATCATAGTACAGTATAGGATGAATTAAAAAATCTGGTTCATGTATTTTGTAACTTCATTTATGTAACTCGATGGAATCATGGGATGTTCAGTGTATTGTTGTAACTCAGTGATGTCAGAACCCCAAGGAAAGTGGCCTTGAGCCACGCCTCGACACTACCCTTGACATGCCAAGATAGCTCCTTGACACTGTTATTGACATGCCAATGGTAGCCCATCGACACTGTCACTGACATGCGAGGACAACCCATTGACACATGCCAGGACAGCCCCACTGACATGCCAAGATAGCCCCACTGACACGCCCAAGACAGCCTAGCAACACACTCAACAACGCCCAGCAGGCATGTTGTGATATCCGCTCCTTCTTCCTTCTTCTTTACGTACGTGCCTCGATCCACGTGTCAACCTTCGGTCAATGTACCGAGCCTCTTCCTACGTGTTGAACTTCGGTCAGCATGCCGAGCCTCGTTCTACGTGCCGAGTTTCAGTCTACGTACTGAGTCTCGATCTACGCGCAAAGCCTTATCCTAAGCATTGTACCTCAATGGCGTATCCCGGAAGTTATCCACCGGATTTCAAAGTAAGATATTTTATAGTCTACGGATATTTGAAGTATTATGGAAATATCTATAGGAGATATTTCCAGTATTACTAGATAAGCTTGTTTTTAAAGTAGCACAATTATAACATTTTAATGGGCTCTGAAAATATTATAATTGTGGATAATTACTTAAGTTAAATATTTTAGTTGTTTTAAGATATTAAAAGGTTTAACTTTACGTTGAAAACTCTTATTTAATTTAAGTAGTTTGATACTCTCTGAGTAATTAATGATGCTTTATCATTTTATATAATGATGAATAAATATTATTTTATAAACCTTAATTTATAAAATAATATTCTATCTTAATTCCTCTTAGTGTTTTATTTAAGTGTTTATGTAATTTAATTAGTTTATTACTCTTTGAGTAATTAACGATACTTTATCATTTTATATAATGATGAAGAGATATTATTTTATAAACTCTAGTTTATAAAATAATATTCTATCTTAATTCCTCTCAGTGTTTTATTTAAGTGTTTTAGTAATTTAAATGATTTTATGCACTTTGATTAATTAATGATAATTTATCATTTTATATAATGATGAATAAATATTATTTTATAAACCTTAGTTTATAAAATAATATTCTATCTTAATTCCTCTTAGTGTTGTATTTAAGTGTTTTATTAATTTAAATGGTTTTACCCTCTCTGAGTGATTTAACGATACCTTATCATTTTATATAATGATGAAGAAATATTACTTTATAAACTTTAGTTTGTAAAATAATATTCTATCTTAATTCATCTCAGTGTTGTATTTAAGTGTTTTATTAATTTAAATGATTTTATCATCTTCGATTAATTAACGGTGCTTTATTATTTTAAATAATGATGAGGAAATATTATTTTATAAACTTTAGTTCATAAAATAATATTTTACCTTAATTCCTCGTAAGTGTTTTATTTTAATAAAACACTTACGCGTTTTCAAATCAGTGTTTAAACTCATCGTTAGATCATTTGAGGATCCCGAAGCGTAGGATTGAAGATAAATACCCAGGCCCCTACCATTTTCCCTTCACTTTTTCCTTTTTCCTTTTTCTTCTTTCTCTTTCCTCTCCTTCTCTTCGTGTCCGACGTGAACTGCCTTCCTCCATGTCCAATCGGTTTGAGCTTCCTACCGGCGCCACCTCTAGCCACCGTGCCTCTCCTCCCACACCGGCATGATCCCCTCCCTTCGGTGAACACAACCTCACCGGTGGTGAGCTACACCGGCCATCGATTCTCTCTCCTTCTCCCTCCAAAGAAATGAGTCTTAAGGCTTTTTCCTCCTTTTTGGACCACCATACACGGCCAAACCGGCCACCAAGCACCACCATTGGAACCACCATGTCAAGGGCTTTCTGATAAATGGTCAATTATGTGACATTAATACTCTTAAATATCTTGAGTAAAAGTGCTTTATGAGTTAAAATAAGAGTATTAATTAGATAATGTGACTTAATTTTCTTTGACATGCGAAATAATATATTACCCCTAATTAAACATAGATGCATGCATTTTGATGTGGGGCCGACTAATGCAGGAACTTGGCACTCGGGTAGCTCACATAAAGCAGCTCAAAACTCACGCACACATGCAGAAAACACATGCACTACACATGCAGGAAAGCACTCGGCAATGCAGCTCAAACCAACACATGCAG
Organism: Carya cathayensis; assembly: GCA_011037825.1. Taxonomy (NCBI): domain Eukaryota; kingdom Viridiplantae; phylum Streptophyta; class Magnoliopsida; order Fagales; family Juglandaceae; genus Carya; species Carya cathayensis. Next base: position 57,003 of record QGSO01000713.1, on the reverse strand, counting down.
CACAACACATGCAACACTCAAACATGGAACCCACGGCAGGAAGTAGACATGCAGAAACTTACCTGGAACTCACGGCTGGAAATGGACATACAGCAGAAATACATGTAAGAAAAGTTGGACAGCAACCAACACATAAAGCAGCACACATGCATCACATGGAGTGACTGGAAAGCAGAAAACTGCAGCAGCACATGCAGAAAGCACATGCAGAAAATGCAAGAAAGAATTCGGACAGTAGATGCAGCACAGCACATGAACTCACAACTCATGGCACACTCACACTTGCAGAAAGTTGAAAACACAAAAGCAGAAAATTGCAGCAACACCTGCAGAAAAACTCAGCAAGAAACTCATGCAGAAACTAACGTGGGCAGCACCTCAAAACAGATCGAAAGCAACAAGCACATGCAAGAAAGTATCACACGGCACCTACTGCAGAAAGTAAAGAAAACACATGCAGAAAAATCAGAAGCACATGCAGGAAATCACAACTCACGGCACAACCAGAAAATGCAGAAATGCATCACTCGGCACATGCAGAAAATAGAAAAGAGAAAGCAACTCACGCAACTCACACATGCAGAAAAAAAAAAGAAAAGCAACGAGCACATGCAAGAAAGCACACAGCAAACTCAGAAAGCCACTCACGCACTTGTAGCTCACGGATGGAGTTTTCTTTTTTTGTTTATAAAAGGAGACTGGACATAGCAGACGAGGAGTTAGTTAGTTTTAGTTTTTTTTTTCTTTCATGTATTTTCATTCGGGTAGAGGAACGGCAGCTTCCTTCGGTTTCATATTTTTTTTTCTGCTGGTTTTTAGTTCGGCGTTTTGACTGTTTTTCAGTTCAGCATTTGGATTTCTTTTGAGTTGGTCTTTATCTCTTTTTCTTTTGTTTAGCATTTATTTTATTTATTCTTCTTTTCGTTTTCGGCATCTGGAGTTGAGTTTTATTTCTTAGTTTTTTTTTAGACGGAACTTTAGCTTCATTTTCTGTTTTGGCTGGGACGGAACTCTGTCTCTTGCTCCGCAGTTTCTTCTTCATTTCACTCGGCTGGTTAGATATATCCAGAACTAGTTTTTACTTTGCTTAGTTTTTACGTTTCAGATTGGACGGGGAGGTTTTTTTTCTCGTTTTCATTTTGGGCGTTTTATTTTTTTTAGTTTTCTTTCTTCGTTCTGCATTTGTAGACCTGGAGCTTTTACTTTCAGTTAGCTCTTTCATGTACGTGAGGAAGATTTGTTCTTCATTTTATTTTTCTCTTGGTCAGTTTATTTTCGGACGCAGGACGGAACCAGGAATCTTTTTTTCGTTTAAGTTCTTGTTTACGTAGAGCAGCACCATTCCCACTTCGTTTTATTTTCCTAAACTTTTCTTGGAGTTGCAGTTTATTTTTTCTCGAGTGAGAACGTTCAGATCATACAGTATGATTTTCTCTTTATTCCTTAGACTTTTATTTCAGTTTTAGCTTTAGTTATTTGGCCGTGGCATTCTTCTTGGTTAATTTTTGGCTTTTGGCTCATTTTTATTTTGGATTTCTTTTGCTTTCAGATTTTGACACCTTAGACTTATTTTTATTGCTAGAAATATCACGTGTAACTAATTTCTAAAGCTTGGGTTGTGGAATGGGATTTAATTTATTTTAGATTCTAGTTTGATGCAATAAAAAAACAAAAAAATTACATTTGTGTACTGGAAAAGGCTGCCTATTACCGGGGTCCTTACAAAAGAAGTAGGCCCTTTCAAAGTGTAATAGCGTGAAAGCCGCCACTACAATGGTTTTGAATTAGAGTAAGACCATGTGGTTTTCTCAGATTAGTTGTTGTGATTGAAACTATTAATGCCTCTTGGTAGTCAATCTTGGAATTCTAGATCCCATTTCCATGCACTTAAAGAAGCAAGATTTGCTTACATGTAATTCCTCCTGGTTGATTAACTAAATTGTGTATAAATCTCTCAGTTGATACAAAATTTCAGATTAATCTATCTCTAGTGTTCTTAAACTCAACAAATCTATTTCATGGCATGTGATTCTCAGATTTCTCAAGTTGGTAATTTCACCTTTGCATGAATTCATTCGCTTCATTTGCTAGAGTCTAGCAAAAAGCTAGTTGGGGGGTGTGATAAATGGTCAATTATGTGACATTAATACTCTTAAATATCTTGAGTAAAAGTGCTTTATGAGTTAAATAAGAGTATTGTTTGAGCTGAAAAATTGCATATTTTAGCTATTTAAAACCAATTTATTTCAATTGCTTCGTGACATTATTATTGGTTTTAGATGGAAAAATAGTTAATAAGCATAAATTCGAGTTGTGATTTTTAATTGATTAATATCATGTTTATGCTTAATTTTATAATTATGATTTAATTGAAAAATATTTCCTCACATATATAATATATTTTTAATAATCTATTTTTCTTTTTAATTTATTTCGAGTGTTATTTTTATTTGCAGCATAAATAAAATTTACAGGAAAGCTTTGAAGAAGTATGTGTGGAAAAAGAGCTGAAAAGAAAAGGTAGCCGAAATGAAAGAAAATGGAATAAGCTGCATGCGCTTCACACGTAGTCAACAAAAAATCACCGAAAGAAAAATAGAGGGGCGGATGAAAGTTGAGAAAAAAAAGAAAGAAAGAAGAAAACAAAAGAAGGAGCCGAAAAATAAGAAAAGAAAGGAAGTTGACGTGGGATTACGGAAAGCTAAAGAACACCAACCGAAAGCCGAAAGAGGTAGCCTGCACGTTCGGAGAGGAACTGAGAAAAAAAAAGAGTTGAAAATAGAAACTGCTGGGACGTAGGCGGAGGAAAGAGACGTAGAGAATTTGATTTCTTCGGCTTGAGAGAGTAGACATGGGAGAGTGTTTTTCTTTGACTTGAGAAGAGGTTAACGAGGTTGAGTTTACGGCAAACATGAAAAAAATAAAAGAGAGAGCAGCTCATTTCTTTTGCTGCTGGACGGCGGGAACATGCTTAAGAGTGCGAGTGATTTACGGAGAAAGGGAGGAATAGAAAGCAGCTGGACGTATGCTGGTCAACATTTACGGAAAGGGNAATATTTTGTTGTTGAATGTTGATTTCACTAAGTTACTAGTCGGATTCAAATGGAAAATAGATTGCGGCTCTTGCTCTTGTTTTGTTGTTGACGTAAGGCACAACAAAAGCTTGAATTTATCAAGGCCTCTTTCGATTGATTATGAATATAAATTTGGCTAGTAAATTAGAGAATTTCTTGAGAAAATATTGCAAAAACTTGAGCTTAATTTTTATCTTCCGAATATCAATTCCTTGACTGGATTGTTAATCGAGAAATTATCTAGAATCCGAAATAAAAAGAATCTCAAACCCAACCCAAGTGTTTGTTTTATTGTTTCTTGCAAGTTTAATTCATTTGCTACACACTTTCTCTAAGTCTCTTAGTTTTGGTAATTTTAGAAATATAGATCCACATCAATTTTCATCTTTCATAATCGATACATCTTTTACACAAAGAAAATCTCACAAACGCTTTGATAATCCCTTTGTCCCTGTGAATTCGATCTTGGGACTTACCCTTGTATTACTTTGACAGCTTCTACGCTTGGAAGACAACATTATAAGCTGAGTCAAGTTTTTGGCGCCGTTGCCGGGGACAACTGGTGTTTATCAGAGTATTTTTTTTTTCTTTCTTTCTGAGAGGATGTTTATGGAGCTGTGAACCTCTTCACAGCCTGGGTGATATCTTTACCTCTCATTTTACTGGTTTACTGTTATCTTGTTTTGTGTTGAAGTTGCATGTCTGGTTGGGCTAGAGATAGCACACATAGACTTGCTAGGACTGAATCATCGACCTCATCATCGAGTGCATCATCTGTTTCTCTTAAATCATCAGTTGACACTCATAGTAACATGGCTGAAGAAGAAGGACGCAATGATGGGGAAATGGCAAATCCCAACAGGACACTTAGAGAATATTTGCATCCTATTAGGACCACCACTCCATCATGCATCATTACACCTTTGAATGCTCATACTTTCAATTTTAAACCTGGAATGATACCATTATTACCTCATTTTCATGGGATGGATTCTGAAAATCCCTACTTGCACCTCAAAGAGTTTGAGGAAGTATGCTCCACATTTTTGGATCGAAATTGTACTGAGGAAATTGTTAGATTGAAGTTGTTTCCTTTTTCTCTTAAGGACAAAGCAAAAACATGGTTGAATGCATTGAGGCCAAGATCCATTGGAACATGGCAAGAAATGCAAGCCGAATTTCTGAAAACATTTTTTCCAATGCATCGCACCAATGCTTTAAAGAGACAAATCATGAATTTTTCTCAAAAGGAAACTGAAACTTTTTATCAAAGTTGGGAAAGATTCAAAGATCTCTTAAATGCTTGTCCACACCATGGTTACGAAAATTGGCGCATTATTAGTTTTTTTATTTATGAAGCTTTGATACCTAAGATGCGACAGTTTGTTGAAACCATGTGTAATGGAGAATTCTTTAATAAGGAACCGGAAGAAGCATTTGCATATTTTGATTACTTGGCTGAAAACGCTCAATCATGGGACACTTCTTGTGTCTATGATAGAGCTGAACCATTGAGGATTGTAAGTGGGGGAGGTAAATATGTTTTAAATGAAGAAGATGATTTGAAAGCTAAATTTGCCTTATTGTCAAAAAAATTGGAGGCGATTGAGTTGAAGAAAGTAAATGAAGTACAAACTGTACCTCAGATTACTTTGAGCTGTAATATTTGTGAGGGCCAAGGGCATTCAACTAATGATTGCCCAACCATTCCAGCTTTTAAAGAAGTTCTTTTGGATCAATCTAATGCTGTTAATATGGTTGCTAAATCTTTTTCAGGTCCTTATTCCAACACCTATAATTCGGGATGGAGAAATCACCCCAATTTCAGTTGGAGAGGTGATCAAGCTGCTTTACCTGCACCCAACATAGCTGGTCCTTCACAAATTGTACCCTACACTACTCCAGGAGGTCCAGGACCATCTCAATATGCCAACCACATGTTACCAGTTCAGAAAAAGAACCTTGAAGACAATTTCCAGCAATTATCCACCAACTTTCAGCAGCTGTCCACCAATTTTCAGCAATTCATGCAAAGCCAAGCTGCTATCAATAGTCAAAATTCCCAAGCCATTGCTGACATTCGAGGGTCAGTCACAAGGTTGACCACAACCATGAGCGCTCAAGAGAAAGGGAAGTTCCCTGCACAATCTCAACCTAATCCACAAGGCCAAAACCAACAATTTCAAAGTATGGCAGGAGATCCAAATGTCAAGCAAGTCAAGGCTATTACAACCTTGAGAAGTGGTAAGGTGATCGGCATCCCAGATCAAGAGGTAGAAAAGAATGGTAACATTTCTAACCCTCCTTCTGAAAATGAGGCACATGATCCTTTGGAATCTAAAAGTGTCCCAAGCACTACACTTGCACCTTTTCCTCAAAGGTTAATCCCTTTGCACAAAGATAAGCATCACGCTGAAATCCTTGAAATTTTTAAGCAAGTTAGGATAAATATACCATTGTTGGATGCTATTCAACAGATTCCTACCTATGCTAAATTTTTAAAGGATTTATGCACCGTAAAAAGAAAATTGAATGTGCAAAAGAAAGCTTTTCTTACTGAGCAGGTTAGTGCTATTATCCAAACCAACACTCCTCCCAAATACAAGGATCCAGGATCCCCTACCATAGCTTGCATGATAGGGAACTCAAAAATAGGCCAAGCATTATTAGACTTAGGTTCAAGTGTGAACTTATTGCCTTATAATGTTTATGTTCAACTTGGATTGGGTGAGTTGAAATCTACTTCTATCACATTGCAGTTGGCTGATAGGTCTATAAAGATTCCTAGAGGTGTTGTGGAAGATGTTTTGGTTCAAGTAGACAAATTCTACTATCCAGTAGACTTTGTCGTACTCGACATGCAATTGACTAATCATTCTACTTTCCAAGCACCGGTTATCTTAGGAAGACCTTTCTTGGCTACTTCTAATGCACTCATAAATTGTAGAAGTGGAGTTTTAAAATTGAGTTTTGGAAATATGACCTTGGAGCTAAATATTTTTAATCTTTGCAGGCAACCGCAAGAAGTTGAAGAAGTTCATGAAGTGAATTTGCTGGAAAATTTCATTGATGACAATTCTGCACATTACTTTCAACTTATTGTGAGAAAAGAATTGAAAACTTAAGGCAAGAATATTGAAGGAATACTGGTCAACATTTACCGAAAGTAACCAAGCACCGGTCTAGAGTTTTCCTCTAAACAGGAGGGACTGAGAAGGTGCTGGGGTTTTATATAAAAATAGAGGAAAGGAGTAGGAAAAAGAAGGGGGGATTTCCCCTCCTGGCTGGAGTGAGACTTGGCTGGGAGGTGGAAGGGAACCAGTTACGTGGTGGAGAGGAGTAGATAGGAGGGTTGTGAAAGAAAGGGGACGAAGGCGAAAGAAGAGGGGGACATTCGGTTAGGAGGTTTTTACGGAAGAAAAAAAATACTGGGAAGTGGTTGGAGTTGAACGTAAAAACCGGGGGGAAGGTATTCTTCTAGCTTGGGGACAGACGGACTGAATGGAAGAAGTCTCTACGTAAAGAAATAAAACTGAGGGGTTCTTGGAAGGAAGGAAACAGAGTAGAAAAATAAAGAGAGTTTACGTCTAGGAAACAACCGGAAACAAGTAACCTGCACGTTGCGACGCCCACTGCCCAACTCCACAGATGATAATCATCACTGCCTTCACCACCGAAACAAGCAACTCCAACAACTCTCCTCTGTTCTAGCCACCCAAAAACAGAGGAGTGATTTTACGGGCATGAGTGATTTTACTGGCAATGGGCAGTTCAAGCGGGAGCTATTTCTTTTCTTTTCATTTGACCTGGGGACGCTAGACGATGTGGGTTGGACGGAAGGAACGCTGGACTTAATTCAGCACGGGAGAGAAGTCTTAATCTGTTACGCTTGGACTTGTGAGAGGTCTGGAGCTCTTGTGAAAGCAGCTGGATAGCAGGACGTAGACGAGGCTGGAGGAGAAGAGAAAATGACAATAAAAATAGAAAGGAGCTGGGAGTTCACGGGGTGAACTTTTACCTATCCGTTTGGACGGAGTGGGAGAAGTTTATACGTAAAGGAAGGAACAGCGGACTCTACATCTGCTGAGCAGTGGAACGGAGGAGCTGGTTTGCAGTTTGGTAGACGCCGAACGGAACTCCAGTAGTTTACGGAAAGGAGAGGGAGTTTTCAAGTCTTATTTTCTCTTCACTTTTATGTTTTTACGTTGTTTTGTTGTGTTTTATTTTAATATCATCATGAACAATGTTTATTTTACTTTTATAGCACTTGTAATAAAATATGTTTGGCTAAATTTTCAAACTAAGGTTAGAGGTGAAGTTTAATGCTTTGAAAATTGTTTTCGGATCATCGACAAATTTATTTTGCGAGTTTGATCGATTGAAGGATTTTATTATTGAAAATTTTGATTATCTATATATTTATCTTGATTCATTGTGATTTCCGAATACAGTGAATGCTTCAGGAATCCCTGTGATAGTCAAATAGATTTGTAAATGTTTTAATCATCGATCGCTCATGCTCAATCATTAGTAATTATTTTCTTGATCTTAAATGCTAAATCTTCCAATTAAACGGAATCATTATTCTAGTTTAATTGAAGTAATTCGATCGGAAACAATATTTTAAATTATTAAACGGATCCTCAAAACCTTAATCTTTTTCCATATCAATACAACTTATCCTTTTAGTTTTGTTTTGTCACGACAAAAAATCATTATTTCTATAATCTCATTTTAGTTTCAATCACACATCTCTTTTAGTATTTTATTTTCATTTGTTTGAGAGCATTTTTCAGATTAGTCAATCCCTGTGGATTCGATCCTGTAAGGTACTACAACACCTGTATACTTGCAGGTAAAACTGCACTAAATTTTGGTTCATTAATTTGAGTTAAAGTTTAGGCGCAACAAGTTTTCGGCGCCGTTGCCGGGGATTGCAACGTATGAAATTTTTTCTAAAAAAGAAAAAAAAAAATTTCAGTAATCTTTTGCTAATTTTCTCGTATTCTCTTTCTGCAGGTACGATTTTTTGTTATTTTGACGAAAAATGGATCAAGAAACATTGCCTTCATATTCATATCATTTGGTAATCTCGTTCCAAAATTTTCTATTTTACTTTCTTGCTTGTTTTTATTTCTTTTGCTTTTTGTATCTTCTAACTTTGATAGAAATCTATTCCCTGTGTGCACTCGAGTATTTCAGGTGATGTTTTTCCTCTTTACTCTTTCGTTTCAATATATGTTCTGCAGTGTTTATCTTGTTTCAATTCATGCCTGCATAACATATGTCGTCGAACATTCATTTGCTGAACATTGAGGACAATGTCAAATTTAGTTGGGGGGAGAGTTTTCTGTTGAAGATGTGTTAGTACAAAAAAAAAATAGAGAGATTTTATTTAAAAATGCTTTTACATAAACTTGAGGTTCTTAGCCTCATATTGGAGACGCTCATTCTCTTCATACAATTTCATGTCATCCCTATTCATGGGAACTGGCAAGCGGAATGAAGAATCCAATAGAGATTTCAACTGTTTATTCTGCTGCCGAAGGATTCCTTCCCTTGTGTGAGACTCTTGAACAATTTGTTGAAGTACAGCAATTTGTTCTTTAAGCCTTTCAACCTCATGGTTTTTGGCTTGTACNTGTAGTACCTTACAGGATCGAATCCATAGGGATTGACTAATGTGAAAAATTCTCTCAAACAAATGAAAATAAAATACTAAAAGAGATGTGTGATTGAAACTAAAATGAGATTATAGAAATAATGATTTTTTGTCGTGACAAAACAAAACTAAAAGGATAAGTTGTATTGATATGGAAAAAGACTAAGGTTTCGAGGATCCATTTAATAATTTAAAATATTGTTTCCGATCGAATTACTTCAATTAAACTAGAATAATGATTCCGTTTAATTGGAAGATTTAGCATTTAAGATCAAGAAAATAATTACTAATGATTGAGCATGAGCGATCGATGATTAAAACATTTACAAATCTATTTGACTATCACAGGGATTTCTCAAGCATTCACTGTATTCGGAAATCACAATGAATCAAGATAAATATATAGATAATCAAAATATCCAATAATAAAATCCTTCTGGATTCGATCCTGTAAGGTACTACAACACCTGTATACTTGCAGGTAAAACTGCACTAAATTTTGGTTCATTAATTTGAGTTAAAGTTTAGGCCCAACAAGTATTAATTAGATAATGTGACTTAATTTTCTTTGACATGCGAAATAATATATTACCCCTAATTAAACATAGATGCATGCATTTTGATGTGGGGCCGACTAATGCAGGAACTTGGCACTCGGGCAGCTCACATAAAGCAGCTCAAAACTCACGCACACATGCAAAAAACACATGCACTACACATGCAAGAAAGCACTCGGCAATGCAGCTCAAACCAACACATGCAGCACAACACATGCAACACTCAAACATGGAACCCACGGCAGGAAGTACACATGCAGAAACTTACCTGGAACTCACGGCTGGAAATGGACATACAGCAGAAATACATGCAAGAAAAGTTGGACAGCAACCAACACATAAAGCAGCACACATGCATCGCACGGAGTGAGTGGAAGCAGAAAACTGCAGCAGCACATGCAGAAAGCACATGCATAAAATGCAAGAAAGAATTCGGACAGCAGATGCAGCACAGCACATGAACTCACAACTCACGGCACACTCACACCATCACTCGGACAGCACACATGCAAAGCAACTCACACTTGCAGGAAGTTGAAAACACAAAAGCAGAAAACTGCAGTAACACCTGCAGAAAAACTCAGCAAGAAACTCATGCAGAAACTAACGTGGGCAGCACCTCAAAACAGATCAAAAGCAACAAGCACATGCATGAAAGTATCACACGGCACCTGCTGCAGAAAGTAAAGAAAACGCATGCAGAAAAATCAGAAGCACATGCAGGAAATCACAACTCACGGCACAACCAGAAAATGCAGAAATGCATCACTCGGCACATGCAGAAAATAGAAAAAAGAAAGCAACTCACGCAACTCACACATGCAGAAAAAAAAAAAAAAAGCAACGAGCACATGCAAGAAAGCACACAGCAAACTCAGAAAGCCACTCACGCACTTGCAGCTCACGGATGGAGTTTTCTTTTTTTGTTTATAAAAGGAGACTGGACATAGCAGACGAGGAGTTAGTTAGTTTTAGTTTTTTTTTTCTTTCATGTATTTTCATTCGGGTAGAGGAACGGCAGCTTCCTTCGGTTTCATATTTTTTTTTCTGCTGGTTTTTAGTTCGGCGTTTTGACTGTTTTTCAGTTCAGCATTTGGATTTCTTTTGAGTTGGTCTTTATCTCTTTTTCTTTTGTTTAGCATTTATTTTATTTATTCTTCTTTTCGTTTTCGGCATCTGGAGTTGAGTTTTATTTCTTAGTTTTTTAGACGGAACTTTAGCTTCATTTTCTGTTTTGGCTGGGACGGAACTCTGTCTCTTGCTCCGCAGTTTCTTCTTCATTTCACTCGGCTGGTTAGATATATCCAGAACTAGTTTTTACTTTGCTTAGTTTTTACGTTTCAGATTGGACGGGGAGGTTTTTTTTCTCGTTTTCATTTTGGGCGTTTTATTTTTTTTAGTTTTCTTTCTTCGTTCTGCATTTGTAGACCTGGAGCTTTTACTTTCAGTTAGCTCTTTCATGTACGTGAGGAAGATTTGTTCTTCATTTTATTTTTCTCTTGGTCAGTTTATTTTCGGACGCAGGACGGAACCAGGAATCTTTTTTTCGTTTAAGTTCTTGTTTACGTAGAGCAGCACCATTCCCACTTCGTTTTATTTTCCTAAACTTTTCTTGGAGTTGCAGTTTATTTTTTCTCGGGTGAGAACGTTCAGATCATATAGTATGATTTTCTCTTTATTCCTTAGACTTTTATTTCAGTTTTAGCTTTAGTTATTTGGCCGTGGCATTCTTCTTGGTTAATTTTTGGCTTTTGGCTCATTTTTATTTTGGATTTCTTTTGCTTTCAGATTTTGTCACCTTAAACTTATTTTTATTGCTAGAAATATCATGTGTAACTAATTTCTAAAGCTTGGGTTGTGGAATGGGATTTAATTTATTTTAGATTCTAGTTTGATATAATATTTTGTTGTTGAATGTTGATTTCACTAAGTTACTAGTCGGATTCAAATGGAAAATAGATTGCGGCTCTTGCTCTTGTTTTGTTGTTGACGTAAGGCACAACAAAAGCTTGAATTTATCAAGGCCTCTTTCGATTGATTATGAATATAAATTTGGCTAGTAAATTAGAGAATTTCTTGAGAAAATATTGCAAAAATTTGATCTTAATTTTTATCTTCCGAATATCAATTCCTTGACTGGATTGTTAATCGAGAAATTATCTAGAATCCGAAATAAAAAGAATCTCAAACCCAACCCAAGTGTTTGTTTTATTGTTTCTTGCAAGTTTAATTCATTTGCTACACACTTTCTCTAAGTCTCTTAGTTTTGGTAATTTTAGAAATATAGATCCACATCAATTTTCATCTTTCATAATCGATACATCTTTTACACAAAGAAAATCTCACAAACGCTTTGATAATCCCTTTGTCCCTGTGAATTCGATCTTGGGACTTACCCTTGTATTACTTTGACAGCTTCTACGCTTGGAAGACAACATTATAAGCTGAGTCACTTTCTCCCCATGTCCTTCTATCTCCCTAACTCTCTCTCTTTCTCTGATGGGTCTCCACACACACACATTCAGTTGCACCACCATGCACCACCGTACACGGCCACCCGTGGTGTTTCACCACCACAACTTTGTTCCTCTCATCACCACGAACTTCCCCAAGAAATTCCATGGCCAACGGAGCTATGTAGAGCTCTCACTCTTCCCCACTCTCCAAGGCCGAAAATGGCTTCAAACGGCCGATCCGCCGCCGTTAGCCACCGTACGACCACCACCTCGCCACCACAACTCCACCACATGTTCCTCTACATTTCCCTAGCTTGCCATGAAGTTCTATGGCATTTCGCTACCTCAAGTCTCCTCCCACCATTCAGTTTTACTGTTCACGGCATGATGCCATTGTGCTCCGCCACCTTTAACCACTGCGAGGCCACCATGAGCCTTCCAAGACCACGCCTATCTATTCTCAGCCCCAAACTACCACTTTATGTGGTGGACAGCCACCGTACGCGGTGTTATCGCCACGTGCGTTCCTTCGACGCATGATTGTGACGAGCAGCGAGTGACGCACGAGTTATCGCCTCGATGGTATAACCCTCTATCCTTAGTTATTTATGTTTAATGTAGTTGATTGGTTGACCTATAGACTGTGTAGATAGTGTTTGTGGAGTTCGCTGCGTAGTTGTGAAGTGAAGTGTGGTTGTGAAGTGTTGGGCTTGATTGTGTAGTTTTGTGGACTGTGCTGTGAAGTATGGGCGTGAGATGGATGCCGTAGTTGTGATACGGCGTGTAGTGTAAAGAGAGTACGCGTGGAGCGTACTCTGTGTAATGCAGCGAAGCGCCGTGTGACATGCGCTGTAGTGATGTGTAGTGTAGAACGAAAGGAGTACGCGTGGAGCGTACTTCGTGTTGTATGGCGATACACTGTGTGGTGTGCATCGTGTTAATGGGTATTGTAGTGAAAGGAGTACGCGTGGCGCGTACTCCATATCGCGTAGCGATGCACCGTGAGGCATGCATCGTAGCACTGTGTGTTGTAGTATGGATGGACGAGAGTACACGTGAGTGTACCCTGTACCAGGTCGTGATACACCGGATGGCGTGTCACGAAGGGTTGGATGGCGTAACAGAGCAGTGTGAAGCGTATGGTGTACTGTCGGGAACTATGTAACAGTGTCCCGAAGTTATGGTGAAGTGGTTGTAGTCCAAGGTAACGGGTATTACCTTGAGGTTGCCTTGTGACTGAAGGTAAGTGGGAAGCGGTGGAAAGGTATCAGAGAGTGCAGCAGAAGCATGATGGGAATCGTGCTGTTATTTGGGAATATGTCTCGAGCTGCATAAAGTGACAGAGGTGCATTTCTGGATGCAGTCCTCTTGTTAAGTGGCAGGAACTGTGTAACAGTGTCCCAAAGCAGAGGTGATATGACTTGTAGTCTGGGGTGACGGGTGTCACCTTGTGGTTGACTATGGCTAAGAGTATAAGGAAGTAATGGAGAAGTATCAGAGCGTGTAGCGGAAGCATGATGGGTATCGTGACGTGACTCGAGATTTCTCTTGAGCTGCGTGACGTGACAGAGATGCATTTGTGAATGCAGTCCTCTCCTATCAAGTGTTGGGATGAACTTGTACAGGGCTGGGAAGTAGGAAGTGTCCTATCGACTGGGTCTGAGCAAGTTGGTATCGGAGTATGGAGCTTGTTTATACAAACAGACGTTCAATTGAGCTATAAGTTGCTCTTAGGTGATAAAAGGGGATGAGATACATGTGTCTTTGGCGAGACACATGTACTGGATGGGTTTACCATATGTAATGGGTAATCTGTCCTCAGCATGGTTGCATGGTATTTTAGCCTGGAGTTGGCTTGAATTCCTGTAGCCTGTCTGGATGGGAATGAAGATGTAGGGTGAACTAAGGTAAGTGAAGACAGCAATAGGTAAGTTGTCTAAGGTTGGGATGCATGACTCTATCGGTCAGAATCATGCGTCAGTTAGTGGAGGTAGAAGAATGAGACAAAGGACGTAGTGTCTTAACCCTAAGGTGAATCATGAAGGTTCACTTTAAGGAATAAGACCCGGAAAGTTTTAGTATAGTAAATGGTACGTGAGAGCCCAGGAATGGACGGAGAGTGTTCCAAGTGAGGCGTAGTTTTATGTTTAGAATAGTTACTTATGCATTTAATGGATGATGATGTAAGGTTATGTGTATGCATGTAGGTTGCCATCTGACAAGCACAAGAATGGACTGCATGGAATGAGTATGGCATGAAATCCAAGTAAGTATTACGTTCATACTCTTCTAAAGTCTTTTATGTACGTAAACGAAGAAGAAGAAAATGAAATGCTTTTTAACTAAAGGGGAAAACGAAAGAAGAAACGTAAGTTTTCAAGTATAAGAACGTATCGGCCTTTCCTTGGCAGCCCCTCTTTACGCACCCAAAGTATGTACGTGTATGCATGTGAATGGATGCTATAAGTAGTACGTATTGTATGTATTTTCATGAAAAGGAAATGAAACGAAGCCTTGAAAGACGCAAGAACAGTTAAGGAACGTAAGGAAAGAAAGAAGAGGAAGAAAACGAATCTTTAAAATAACTCTCTTTCATTTTATCCCAAGGAAAACTCCTTTCAAAACGACTTTTACAAAACGAAAGAGAGGAAAACCTTTTTCTGAAATAAAACTCTCACGAATTTTAAGAAATGAAAGAACAGTAAGAACAATAAGAAAGATAAAGAACGATAAGGAAAGAACGGACTGTAAAGGAAATGAAAGGACTGCAAAGAAAAGAACGGACTGAAATGGATGATGTATGAAGATACGTAAGGGCCACAAGGATTGAAAAGGATATGGTACCAAAGGAATGGACTGAACGGGGCAGATTGCAATGTCTGGTAAGTAGTATTGGTAGTTGTAACGCCCGTCCTTATGGTGGGTCCTTCTCATATCGATTTTTATAAAACAAAATCGACGGGAATTACTATTCATTTTCTATTCTTTTCCATTCATGCCAGGATACAAAAGACTTCCATGCTATAAAAATTTCATTTTTCTTTATTAAAAAACTTAGCGGAAAACATTAACTTTCATAATTTAAGTTTTCATATAAAAAGATTTTGCCTAGGCCTTCGTGCTCTTTCCCCTTTTGCTGTGTCTGTCCTGACCTGTCATGCTCATCTTGTGCCTGGGAGGGCATACATAAAACTAAAATGAGTCGATGACTCGTAAGCATTACTTCATACATTCAAAATATAACATCATAGATTTTCAGTCATGCATTTGTCATTTCCGTACATACATATCGTACATAGCATGCATACGTCTTTCTTTTCTTTTCAAAACGTTGCGAGGTGGAGGTTTTCTTCTTTAAAAACGTGCTTTCTTCTTTAAAACAGTTCTCCACACATCGTTGCCTTAATTTCTTAAAGAATGTTTCCATGCATTCGTTCTTTTTACATACATTCATTCATACATACATTCGTTTCTTAACATACATCCGTTCTTTCTTTTCACTTTCATAGGCCATTGCACACTGTTACGCCCAGTGTGCTGGGTTAGTGGTCTTTTGGACCTGATTTCGCCCGTGGCCGCAGGTTTTGGAATCCATTCAGTCAGGGTGCAGCACTGGGTGCACTACCAGTACTACTTACCCGGCATTGCAATTTGCCCATTTCTTTGGTATCATTTCAGTCCATGTGGCCGTTACGTATTTTCATACATCATCCATTCAGTCCAGTCCATTCTTTCCTTTACAGTCCATTCTTTCATTTCATTTCTTACAGTTCTTACGTTTCTTACGATTCATAAGAGTTTTAATTAAGAAAATGGTTTTCTTTCTTTCCTTTGAAAAAAAGAGTTGTTCAAAAGAGTCTGAAAAGAATCATTTTGGGAAAGAGAGTTACTTTAGGAAAATCTTGTTTTATTTTTCTTTCTTTTCTTACAGTTTCAGTCCTTGCATTCTTAACGGTTCTTACGTCTTTTAGAGCTTCATTTCATTTCCTTTTCATGAACATACATACAATACGTACTACTTATAACATCCATTCACATGCATACACATACATACTTTGGGTGCATAAAGAGGGGCTGCCAAGGAAAGGCCAGTACATACTTATACTTGAAAACTTACGTTTCATTTTCATTTTCCTTTTTAGAGATAAGCTTTCATCTTTTTTTCTTCTTTTCTATACATAAAAACTCTAGAAGAGTATGAACGTAATACTTACTTGGACTTCATGCCATACTCATTCCATGCAGTCCATTCATGTGCTTGTCAGATGGCAACCTACATGCATACACATAACCTTACATCATCATCTATTTAAATGCATAAGTAACTATTCTAAACATAGAACTACGCCTCACTTAGAACATTCTCCATCCATTCCTGGGCTCTCATGTACCATGTAACCATGATCAAGACAGATTATCCATTACATATGGTAACCCTGTCCGGTACACATGTCTTGCCAGAGACACCTGCATTTCATCCCCTTTTATCACCTAAGAGCAACTTATAACTCAAATTAACGTTGCTTGTATAACCAAGCTCCAACTTCAACACCAACTTGCTCAGACCCGGTTGATAGGATTCTTCCTACTTCCCGGCTCTGTACAAGTTCATCCCAACACTTGATAGGAGAGGACTGCATCCACAAATGCACCTCTATTACGTCACGCAGCTCAAGACTAAGCTCAAGTCACGTGACGATACCCATCATGCTTCCGCTGCGTGCTCTGATACTTCTCCATCATTTCCTTATACTCTCAGTCACAAGTTAGTTTCAAGGCAATACCTGTTACCTTGGACTACAGGCCACATCACTACTACCTCGGGACACTATTACAGTTTCCCGACACTGCACCAAACACTCCGCACTTCTCTGCTACATCATCCAACCCTTCGTGATACGTCATCCAGTGTATCACGATCTAGTACAGAGTACACTCACGTGAACTCTCATCCATCCACGCTACAACACCCATCACTGCGATACACACCTCACGGTGCATCGCTACGTGACATGGAGTACGCGCCACGCGTACTCCTTTCGCTACAACACTCATCATTCCGACGCACATCACATGGTGCGTCAACATACAACACGGAGTACACTTCACATGCACTCCCTTCATTCTACGCCACATATCACTACAGCGCACGTCGCACGGCACGTCGCCGCATTACACAGAATACACTACATGCGTACTCTCTTCGCACTACCCGCCGTATCACAACTACGGCATCCATCTCACGCCTATACTTCACAGCACAGTCCACAATACTACACAATCAAGCCCAACACTTCACAACCACACATCGCTTCACAACTACGCAGCGAACTCCACAATACAACTACACTATCCACAAGCCAACCAACTAACTATTTTAAACGTAACATAATTAGAGATAGAGGGTTATACCATCGACGGGATAACCCGTGCATCGCTCGCTGCTCGTCACAAACATGCGTCGGAAAAACGTACGTGGCGGTAACACCGCGTACGGTAGCTGTCCACCACACAAACTGGTAGTTTGAGCTTGAGAAAGGCTAGGCATGGCCTTGGAAGACTCACGGTCGCCTCGTGGTGGTCAAAGGTGGCAGAGCACGGCGGCATCATGCCGTGAACAGTAAAACCGAACGGTGAGCGGAGGCTTGAGGTAGCGAAATGCCATAGAACTTCATGGCAAGCTAGGGAAAGGTAGAGGAACATGTGATGGAGCTGTGGTGGCGAGGTGGTGGTCGTACGGCGGCGGATCGGCCGTTTGAAGCCATTTTTGGCCTTGGAGAGTGAGAGCTCTACGAAGCTCCGTTGGCCATGAAATTTCTTGGAGAGGTTCATCGTGATGAGAGGAACAAGTTGGGGGTGGTGAAACACCATGGGTGGCCGTGTACGGCGGCGCACGGTGGTGAAACCGAATGTGTATTTTGAGAAGCCCATATGAGAAAGAGTGAGAGTTAGGGAAAAAGAAANTTTCTATCTTTCTGCATGTGCTGATTTTCTGCTTGCTCCCTTGAGTTCCAGCCGTGAGTTCCATTCTCTTTTAGTATTTTCATAAATGCCCTGCAGTACATAAAAAATGTATTTCTTTCAAAGGCAAATATAGAACTTTATGTATATAAAATATTGACATCAATTAATTTGCATTCAATATTAGAATTTGATGCATAATTAAGTGTTCAATCTTTATTTGATAAAATAAATCACCCATTTAAACAACTTAATTATGCAATTCTAACCTTTTATCAGCGTTCACACTCTTTTGTGAGAGTTTTAGAAGTTAAGACAATGTCCTTTACTTTGTGTGCGGGGAAGCTCCTGAGCAATTACGTTAGTTGACCTATAGTCTGGTTCTCCTGTATTAATAAGTCGCAGTTGTAACTTCGTTTACTGAATGAATGCAATGAAGCATACTTCCATAAAAAAAAAAAAAAAAAACTCACACGCAGTAATAAAAGGAAGAGCATTAATGCCTCACATGCGAAAAATTTTTTTGGGAAGCATTCATTTTCAAGCGTCACATATTTTTTCTTAGGGCTTCCATTCAATGCCACACGGAATTATTAATTGATAGAAGAGGAACTGCAGCACCGTTGAAGAACTCCTTGAGGGGTCCAATTGCTACTACAGTCCAGCTTCCTTCACTGCTTTCAATCTCCATCTCCATTCATTTGGCTTGCTCTTTTCATTCCCTACTTTTTATTTTATTTTAGTTTAAAGTTTATGGAACATTTTTGAGACTTTTGGCTTAGAAGTTTGAGCAATTTATTTACTGTTTATTTACTTCGTGTTATTTATTTTTCTCGCTTCTTTAAATTTTTATTTAATAGTGATTACAATTGCTATGGATTAATTTTTAGAATTTGTGATTTGAATACAAGGATGAACTCTAGAATCTTTATTTTGGGGCTTTTCAATTTTCAGTTCGTATTTTGTCAATTACTTTGTAATCTAGTTTAATTCTTGGCTTAGTTTTATTAATCTCTTAGTTCCATTGCATATTAGATTGATTAAAGTTTAATTAGGACTTAAATAATTTCAGTTTTATTGTTTAATTTTCAGATTAATTAAAATTGTTCAGTTTAGTTGATTCTTTGATTGCTAATTTCAATTTGTTAGTCTTTTACATTTCATTTCGACACTTAACAATCTAAAAATATGAATATAGTCCATGACTAGTGCCCTTTTTCATTCTTGTTGCACTCTTCTATCTATTGCACATACCATTATTTTTATTTTCTCTTTGTGAAGATTTTCACCATTTTCAATGAGTTTGATTTTAAGTAACTTTCCATGAGGAGACGATCTAGGAATTTATTCCTAACTATTACGCGATATCCTCCTGCACTTGGGATAGCCTTTGTGCTACTCATTTTTTAGTGAATCAAGTTTTCTCTTCCTGCATTCTCTACATTTGTTAATGGAAAGTGGCTTATTAGCCTGTGGCAAATACGAAATTACTTGTACATTGAAAAGAAATTCTAGGCACAGATTTGTCGAGTTTAGATGCTCAAAAGATTAGACAAAATGTTGGTCTACTTGATAAAAAATTCCCATCTTTTTGTTTCATCTCCTTGATTCTATCCCCTCTAACATGTTGCAATGGTAGTTTTTACTAGGAGTGCAGAACCGAGCCGGATTACACCCAGGTAGGTAAGATAAACCTGAATCCGATTACGGATCTAGGTTTGTGACCCGATTAGATCCGTTTTTCTTTTTTATTTTTTTTTAATTCTTTTTTCTAATTTTTTTAAATCCCTGCTTCCAATGAAGGCCAACATGTTAACTCCAACTTTCCTATGTAGTAACTTTCGTTTCCTTGCCTATCCTAGAAGGAGGTGGTAAATAAATTTTTCCTCTTGTTAAAAATATTATATATATGAAACTTTGATTCCAATCTAGATCTAAAAGTAGTACAAAACCCAAGACGATGATGCAGAAGATAATCCAACAACTGAAGAGTTTGCAGATAATAAGTCTTGAATTACTTGATTTAAGTTGATTAATTTATTAAATTCTCCAATTCAAGATCGTACGTAAAGAAGAATGTAAGAAACACGAAGGAGACAGCTCCATGGCTATAGTATATCATAGTACAGTATAGGATGAATTAAAAAATCTGGTTCATGTATTTTGTAACTTCATTTATGTAACTCGATGGAATCATGGGATGTTCAGTGTATTGTTGTAACTCAGTGATGTCAGAACCCCAAGGAAAGTGGCCTTGAGCCACGCCTCGACACTACCCTTGACATGCCAAGATAGCTCCTTGACACTGTTATTGACATGCCAATGGTAGCCCATCGACACTGTCACTGACATGCGAGGACAACCCATTGAAACATGCCAGGACAGCCCCACTGACATGCCAAGACAGCCCCACTGACATGCCCAAGACAGCCCAGCAACACACTCAGCAACGCCCAGCAGGCATGCCATGGCCCCTGCCATGACATGCCCGTGACAGCCCATGGCCTAGCCATCATCAAGCCAGGGTCATGTCAAGACATGCCTATTCAGTGCACAACACTAGCTCGTGCCTTGCAGGCGAGGTCAGTGGCATGCCCAATAGGCATGCCATCCAGCACATGGCACCAGCCTATGCCTTGTAGCCCAACGCCCAGGCCACCTGCTGGGCCATGCAGAGCTAGCGCACGACACCATGCCCTGCCTACCAGTAGCCATGAGCCAAAGCAGCCTAGCCATGGGCCATGAACCACACTAGTCCATCCACGGGCCATTGCATACCATGGGCCACCATGGCCCATGCAAGACTATTTTATTGCTTTCATTTATTTTTATTTAAGTATTTTCTAAGGGACCTTTTGGGGGTTTCCACTTTGTAAGCTCCAGAAATAGGACCATTAGAATTTCATTTAACAATCTTTGGATAATTCCCTTTGAGGACGGCTTATTGTTTTGAGATCATCTATCGGTCCTTTTGCACTTGGGCTACTTGGGTGCAATTCGTGAATCCCAAGGAGAGGATCACCACCTTGCAATTCGTGATTATGTGTTGGTCCAAGTTATCTTATTTCATCACCGTGCAATTCGTGAATCGGTGGTGAATTATCTATCCAATATATGAGTTGTTATTCTTTGTGTTCATTCATAATTTCTTGAGTGTTCATCAATTTATCCTTCAAGTTCATATATTTTCTTGCATGTTCTTCATATTTTCCATTGTGTTCATATATTTTCTTACACAATTCCCATCTCCCAAACACTTTACATGCCCACCATTGTCTTCCAATTATTTCCATATTCGGCATTAACATAAATCAAGCCTTCTTCCATTCTTCCATTGCCCTAGCCGAAATTCCACTTACTATATAAGGATTCCTAAAGTTTAGGAATCCTAATTTCCTTCCATATCATATTCCTCACTTTTTGGTGATTAGTCATACTTACCATATTTTTTCCCTTAATTCTAGTAGTCATCCTAGAGTTAATCAATCAAACAATCAACCCATTCCTCCTTACCATAGCCTAAATACCCAAGCTAAATTGCACCCTACAATTTAGCAACCTTCTTCAATCATCCAACCCTAGCCTCACTCATCTTCCAAACCAAAATTACCTCACAAGTGGTGCCAACTCCAAGAGCATCCATCCAAGCCGTGCCTCGTTACTCAAGTCTTGAGTTCATCACTTAGATTACCCTATACACCACCATCATTCACTACAAATCCATCACTAAATACCAAACCTCCATTAACCTAGGGACCCATCATTGCCACTACTTGTTCAAGGCCAAGCAAGAAGGATAGTAACTTTGGTCATCTCAAGGAGACTCGGGATAAAGAGATCATAGTGTTTAGGGACTTGACCGAGATCCTTAATAGTATTGTTGATGGCGTTGGGTATTTTGAATGTATTTTAATCCTTTTATGAGTATGGATTTCTATAAATCTTGGTGGACATGAGATTTGCATCGTATCTGGAAAATGATTATAGGATTGGTATAAATTTTGGTGGCAAACTAGATTGGTCATTATAATTTTCTAACTCCTGGTAGTACATTCTGCCATCATTTTTCTCATGTTCAATTTGCCATCATCGATATTCTAAGTATTGAAAATATAGCAATACGAATTGTCTAAAAACATAACGACACTTAATAATATATTAAATAAATATTACAGGTTTTGAGAGTCTCATACAAAGCTACTGAGTTTGAATATTACAATATTGACAAAGGTTATAAACCTATTACAACTTGGACAAAGTTACACAACTTGGTACACATTCACTTAATCTACAATTGTTATTGATCCTATCCAACAACATGAGATTAGAATTGAAAGTCTCCAATACAAGTAGAGTAGCATGCTATATTTTGGAGTTTTTCCTCTCTTTTAAAGGTGACGTTCTCTTTCCTTGACACCTTTTCTTTCATTTCCTTCTTTGATATCTGCCCATAAAAAGTAGTCGTAGTGTGGCCTTCCTTGTAGCAAATGAGTCGGCCTTATTAATCAGTTTTGAGTTTCTTTGTCCAGCACTAGACAGGCAATGTAAAGAAGAATCAGAAATCTAGAAGGAGATAACTATAGACCATTATACATTATCAACTAGAAGAAATTATTTAGCAAGGCATGCTAAATAATTTATCATGTAATGCATTAACAACACAGTGATTCTTCTTTCACATGAATCAACCAAAAAGAGGCATGTCATTTTCCCTTCACATCAAATTCTAGAAACACGACACAGTGAATGTAAGTAACTAAGTTTCCCAAGCTCAGGTCCCAGTGCCCCCTCCAAGATAGTTGAATCAGATCCCTGCAATAATAATTAACACATTAAGATGCTTAAATTGCTCCATACTGCCATACTTAATTTTATGAATGTAAAACCTCTAGTATTGAGATCCACCTTAATTGCTATGTATTAGAAAATTATGAAAAGGAAATTACTTAGCCTAGTAAAAGAAGAAAACTATAATAATATAATCCTTAAAAATAATATCTTTTGCAATGCCATCCATGCAAAAGAGACCTATAGCATTTGCACTTCACCATCCATGCAATGAACTCCCGACCACCCGCAATGAACTCCCGACCACCCGCAAGTGTCATTGTCATTAGGATTCCAATTTGCAATCACACCATAAGGATTCCAATCTACTCTTGCTTGGAAATCCAACAAAGCCAATCCTACATTTGCACTCCAAATCGGAACAAACATTAGACAGCATCATACATTAATATTATAACAGAAAAAATATGGATGCTCAAATGATAATTACCTTCACTGTTAAGCAACAAACATCCCCTCATACCCAAAACAACAACCAATGCCATGAAACACGAGAACCCGAATCCATATAGCTGCCATCTTTCCTCCATTGCTTTACGAACCAAATGCAGTAGTGGTAGAGGTCAACCATTGATGCTATACAACACACAATTCGAAATCGAGTAGGGGACGACGGTTAGGGTTGAGGAAGAGGATGGAATTTAGGGCAGAGGTGTTAGACAGAGATGTCCAATATAGAGCTAACAAAATAGAGGAAGGGGACGATGGACTAAAGCTAGGGGAAGGCGATGGTGAACTTGATCTAAGAAGGGGACAATGTCTTAGAGCTGAGGAGGCGGAGGTGGAGGTGAACAAACTCCAACTCCACTCTGCTCTGCTCTGACTCCGAGACTCTGACTTCGACTTCGACTTTGCTTTGATATTGCACATATTTTATAAAAATATGTATTTTTCTATATATTAATCATATAGATATAAATATAATAACATGTAATAATAATGTATAAACACTAAAATGCATAATAACATGTAATATTGTAATACTAATGTATAATAACAAGTAACACTAATGGATAAACACTAATGTATAAATTTATAATAACATGTAATATTAATATACAATAACTAAAGTATTGATGATATAGATTTTATATAACTATATCTTAAAAAGTTATATAGTTAGTTAAGCTCAAGTTATTATAATTTTTTAGGCACAACTTGGAAGTTGAAACATTTGGAAGTTTGTAACATTTAATTTATTTTGGTTCATTTGTTGGGCATTTAGAAGTTTGTAATTTGGAAAATTTTAATTTAATTTATTTTGGTGCATTTAAAAGTTTGTAATTTGTTCTTGTTGGGAACATTTAATTTGATTGGCACTTAGAAAATGTTGGATTTCTTTTGTTGTCAGAATGGGAACTTAGAAAATGTTTGGTGTAATAGTAGTACGTAAATATTATTATGATGGGTGTGGATGATGGATGGTGGGTGTGGATGTTTATTGTAGTGATTAGTTGTATGTAGATAATGGATGATGGGAGTACTTACAACAATAGGACTTTCTTTTTATTTTTTATTTTTAATATTTTAAAGCAGGTTACTTGTTTTTAGTTGCATTTTTTGTTATAATCAAAAGTGAATTATTTAGTTTAGATTGTAATTTTTGAAAAAAATCAAAATTTGAGAGCCCACACATTTTTTTAATAAAAAAAAGTGGGTCAAATATGAAGTTAAAAAAGACAAAAAAGAGAGCCCAAAATTTGACTCTGCTTCGACAAGTCAGAGTCGGAGGTTGGGCCTTCTGACTTCTACTCAGTTGGGGCTAAGCCCTAATCAAGGTAGGTGATGTTAGATGATGAGTGAGACTGACTTATTCACTTAAATGAAACAAATCATTTCATTTAAGTGAAAAGGCCGCGTAGGGCATGCGCACACAATCCTCGTTTGGGACTGCAATTAGAATTTTTCATAGGTAAAAGGCAAAATGTGACATTTTATCCAAAATTTGCCTAAAACTTTAGCTACATTAATTCTGATGGCCAGAGCATTGACATTGGCTTGTGTATACTTTTAGCCAAATTCTTGTTAAAGAATGCATCTAACCTACTTTTGTCTAACCTATTTCAAACGCATCCCTCATATTCACAAACCAAACTTTATTTCATGCAGGAAGAAGATAGTGTGTGCGGTGGTTGGGTGTCATTGAAGTGTTGTCCTACACTGTGTGGGAAGGCTAATGGTAGCTTCTTCCTTCCTTGCAACCTTAAGGTGGAGTTGGAGTATTTTTTGCAACACACACAAAGAGAGGAGAGAGAGAGAGAGAGAGGGAATGATGTTGAACAAAATTAGAATAATCTGGCAGCTAGTTAATCAACAAAAACTAGTGATTGAGATTAAGAAAAGATGTAACACCTATAGAAAACTCTAATAATAGGGTTTATTCATAAACGTCAACAACTCCTACTGAAACCAACAAGCCGAGCTTTAATAGCTAAGAAAAATTGAGATTCTAGGAATTTTGCCCAAAAAGGCCAAATCTCAGTTATTGCCTAAATATAAAATAAGTAAGAAAATAATGTTCTCGCAAAAACTATGGCCCAAATCAGAATAATGATTGTTAGGGATAAAATGTGTTAGGCATAACCCACTAGGTGGCCTTCATCAAAAGTAAAAGGGCAAAGAAGGAAGACAAGACAAGACAAAGCTAAAGGAAGTGATAGAGCATAGGAAGTAAAATTAGGCACATAAAGGGAAAAGTTGAAAGTTACATAAAGTTGACAAGAGATCCACCACTCCCAAGACCTCAAAAACGGGAACCTCCCTACAAGCATCGGGGGACTTCTTGGAAGATTTCTTCTATATTCATCCAAGTGACTCCAAAGCTATTATCTTCTCTAGGCAAGAAGTGTCATCGACCTCCATTGTACTGTGAGATATGAGAGGGCATGAAAGAGTGTAAAATCACATATTATAGTGGATTTACCCTTTAAACACCTCGTGGACCTAGGCTTTATGTCAAACCATATAATTTTGTGTGTCTTTCTCTTATTGACATTTCATTTATTATTTATTGCTATGGATGAACTCAAGCATGCTTTATTGATGCATGAACCACTATTGTGGGTTGAGGATGTGACGACCAGGAATTTAGCTAAGCCTTGTAGCTATTTTAGTATATTATTTCGGGCCAAACAAGTTGGAGTAACCCATTTAGAGACTAGAATGGAGTACTAGGCATCTAAGGTCTTGAGAAAGGCCCAAGCCCATGAATAATTCGGCCCTTATGGTGAAATTAGGGTTTTGAAGCCCATTAGAGTTAGGGCACACACCCAACCCAAACTCTTGGATGCCACTTGTCATCCATTGGAATCTATCACTAAGGCTTGATGAACCTAGACTGAATTGAGGGAAGAGAGGAGAGAGAGAGTATAGGGTTTGGTCATGCATGCCTACCCTAGGGGATAACCCCTTTCTTGCCATGTGTCATGTATGCAAAAAGGCTTGCTTGTAGAATGAAGGTAATGTGACACTTGTCACTAATAGAGGGAGGTTTTAAAAGGAAGATGATGAGGTTATAGAAAGTGGAGCCTAGGGAAGGCTAAGAGGCCATGCACGACAACCATAGAGAGGGAGGATTTCAATTTCTAGAAGATATGGCTAAGTGTCATGTATGCAAGATAGGAGGTGAAGAGTTTTCCCTTGGGAAGGGGTGAAATCTTGCTTGGAAATGGAAGGACCTCCACACCTATGGAGTGTCTAGAAGAACATTGTGAAGGGCACACTTGAGGTGGACAACTAGGGCAAGGGACTTTTGCATTGCCACCCACAATGACCAATCACACAATGTCCAAGACATTGGTAGAAGAAAGATCTTCTTGTGAAGGAGATGAGCTTTTCGGCCACCACACTCTTCACACACCACATGGCACACATGCACACTTGTAGAGGATTGAGGAAGATCTTAGTTTGAAGAAGGACCATTTTGCCAGAAGATGCAATGAACCAAGACAAAAAATGAAGGACAAAAAGAGAAGTGGAGCTTTGGTTTTGAGAAGGCCATGCTAGTTGTCCAAAAATATACATTTGGTTTCCAACACAATCCAATGATGGAGAAGGGGAAGAGGCATATAGATTAGGTGCCAAATGGCATCCATGCTAAGGAGCTTTAGCTTTTTCAAGAAGGATCACATGCTTATATATGGGGAAGAGCCGAAAACCTTAAAGTCTTTTAGTCACTTGGTGGAGTTCTCTTGAGACTCTCGGCCATTTTATTTTTCTCTCCATTTCCATCACTTTCTCTCCATCCAAACACCACCCATGCCACTATCAGTTCATTCAAATACCATTCTATGTGCGTGCCAAGGTAGAGATACCATCTAAGAAGGAGGTCATGCAAAGTAAGGAACCAAACCCTCTTTTTCCTTACACCACACACACAGCAAAAGGGAAAAAGTTTTAGACTTGACAAAGTTAACCATGAACACAGGCTCAAACACACACTCATGACCAAAGAAAGAGGGAGTTTTTAGATTTAGTGAAGTTTCTCACATGAGCATACACACACACGCCCTCGGCTAGACTAGGATTTTCTTTTTAAAGGAAGGAAGACTCAAACCTCATTTGCTTTAAGCTTATGAGCATGACATTTTGAGGAAGGAGGGCCACGACCTTAGTACTTACTTAAACTAGGGTGTTATTTCATGAAAGTTTCAGACATTAGGGAGAGAAGTCTGAATATTTGAAGACTATTTC
Organism: Carya cathayensis; assembly: GCA_011037825.1. Taxonomy (NCBI): domain Eukaryota; kingdom Viridiplantae; phylum Streptophyta; class Magnoliopsida; order Fagales; family Juglandaceae; genus Carya; species Carya cathayensis. Next base: position 29,753 of record QGSO01000713.1, on the reverse strand, counting down.
TTGTCTTGGAAATAAGTTTCATGAGCCTAGAACACAACACCCACTCACACACATAGATTAGGATTTTTTGGATGACCATATCCTAATGAATGTTAACTATGTTTTCAGCTTGACCACTTGTTGTTTTTGGATTTTTGTAAGTAAATTTCTGACTTACACTCAGATATCCTATGTATATGTCATGTGAGCTCATTTATTTGTTCGTTTGTATGATTGTATTTAGGCAAATGATATTCTACCATGTTATATAATCGGTTTCTTGCTTGTTTGCTCACCATATTGTTGAAATGGTTTATTGTTGTTTAGTTTATATCGTGGAAATGAGATGAGATACCACATCTAGGTTTCGTACTTGCATATTCTCAACATGTTCATGGATACTTATTGCATAACCAAATCTTTTAGAAGTTCAAATCCATGAAACACTGTCTTTTCCATATGTATGTTCACATGCATGATTTTGGCTACACATGTATGTTCATTGATAATGTTCTACCAACACATCAGAAGATTCTAAGTTCATGTAAAATTGGTGTAATGTATATTTCAATGTTTTTATGTTTCGGTCATGACCATGTATGATGTGTTATCATTGTGTGTTTGAAGATCTAAAGGCATAAAACATATATTCATGCATGCTAGGGTTTGTATGTTTCAACCTTTGCATAGTACAAGTGAAGTTATGAATGCTTTGTTTCTTGTTTGTTGTTCGAATGCTTTAGCATTATTGGCTAAGACCATGGTCACATGTTCTAATATTTTGAAGCCATAATGCGGAATGTATATAGTTGCGCATGATTTCATGATGTATGGCTATGTTGAGTCTCGGCAGGCATTAGTATGTGTCTCATGAAAGTACTAGGTTTTACAGTCTATGTCACATGCATTAGGTTGTGAAATTATTTCTAAATAGAAAAGAGTCATTTAAACTTTTGTCATTACTCCAAATGCAAGGACATGGGAATGCAATAGTAGAACTCCTTTGTCCACTCAAGAGTAATTAAAATGGAGTGGTAACCCCTAAGTCGACGAAGTATAGTCGATGGGCCTCGAATGATTCCTAAAAGAAAAATATACTGGAGTGGGGTTGCACCTAAAGCCAGTGAGTGCTATACGGTAAAGGTGAAAAGGTGAATTGCTGTACTTAGTATGATTAAGAATAAGACATACTCACCTTGGTCAAAGTGGGCCAACAATTGATGTGATAACTAGTGGGAAATGATAAGTGTATTTTTATATGATTTTTATTACTTTTTTATTTATGAAAAGTGTCAGTTTTCCTTTAATTTGATTGATTTATTTTATTTTTATATATTTTTCTTTATTTTCTTGGATTTGAAGGAATGAGAAGATTTAGTGCAAAATGAGAGAATTTTGGTACAAAAGAAGAGACTACGAATCCAAAACCGACGAGAGGCGATGAGATCTAATAAGAGCCGAGAAGATGAAGCAAGGAGCCTTGTCTCGTGGGCAGCAAAGAGATTTATCTCATCCAAATGCAAGAAGACTTCCCCCTCGGTAGACGAATAGTCTTTTCTCTCAGTAAGCATGGAGACCCAAGGGTGACTAGATTGGGCGACGAAAGCTGACCTTAAACGATCAACCTAAATGACATCATGGGCAATGACTAGCAAAGGCGAGCAGCTTTACTACTCGGTAGGTTGGTGAGAAGGGAGTCTTTCATCTTGGTCTGGAACCTTACATCTCTGCCGTTGGGCAAGGAGATCAGTTATATTTAGTGCACACAACATCTACCTGGTGGGACCCTCCTGAGCTCCGCAATTTAAGCTGCATATTAGTGAATTTTCCATTTTAGATAATCTTGTTATTTTTTAAATATTTTCCTATTTTATTAATATTTATCTTTAGCAACTATTTCCAGATCTTTAGGCTAGATTATAGCCGTAAGTCTTTGATTCCATTTTTGTCAACTTTAACAGTTATTTAATCTCAGCTTATCATATGAGTTGGGAGAGGGAGAAAGTCAGAGGTTTCTTTTTAGTCTAGAGTCGACATTCAGTTCTTAGTTAAGTTATTATTCTTTAAGGAGGAGATAGATTTGGAGAGCAAAAGTGAGAGCAGCATGCTTCTTCCACCGGCTCCAACAAAGAACATTAGTTTTATTCCTTTTCTTTTCAGTTTCATTATGAACTAATTTTATTTTCTAGAGCTTTGATTTAGTCTAACTTTGAACACACAATTTATATTCCAAGTTATTTTATTTTCAATTTTTCCATGATTGAGTGTTTATTCCTTGTTCTTAATGTTGAGCAAATGTAGAGATACTTTAATGCAATTAGTGTGATTTTCAAGAAAAATCCAAAGAACTTAATGAGTCTTGAATTAGTTAAATTCACATAGAGATATGGAGTTATTAGTTGGAGATATTTTTAATATTATTCGAGAGAAGTTATTGAATAGTTAAGGGATTTTTATCATCAATTTGGGAAATTTGAAATTTTATAACAAGGAAGAATAAATTGTATGAGATTTACTAGGTGAAATAAAATGCTCTAGATCTATTCTTAATATCTTTACAATCTTAATTTTAATGTTCTTTTCTTTAGTTTAATGTAGATAATCTATTCTTTAAATTTTGGTTTTCCAAATAGTAATTAATTTAGTAAATTTTAGTACTCAATAGCATAATTAATCTCTATGGGTTCGATATCTATTTTCTTTAAAACACTTTACTACTTGTTATGATTCTGTGCACTTGCAGGCATTTTCACGCGAACAGGGAACACAGCTTATAGTGGAGCCGTGAGGTATCCAATTATATGTTAAAGTCAAGAATAAGGCCTTGAGCCCTAAGATATGTTATGATATGATAAATGAACAAGAACCCAAGCTCATATGTATGTTTTAATGATCAAGAACGAAATAAGGAAAATATGTTTTATGAAAAAGTTATAAAAGTTCAGATACACACTGTGTTTTCAATAGTCAAGTGCATAAGTAAATGTTCATGTCCATGCATTCATTTTGGTTTGCTTTCGTATGCTTATAATATCTGTTGCATGTTATTTATTTACTTATTGAGATTTCTTGAAATCTTACTATAGTAGTTTCCACTGTCGTTCCCTTACTCAGAATGGTAGAAGTTGTGAGGGTACACAGGGCCCTTAGGTATGGATGGGATTAATGAGCTAGTGGACGATGAGTCCATAGGAGAAGCTTGCCAGCACTTCACTTTAGACCTGCTAAAGGTCACAGTCTAGGGACTTAAGAAAATTCTGGTGACCCTTAACGAGACAGATGTTGGGACCTTGCCTTTGGATCCTAGAAAGAAGACGTATTGGTAAAGGTGAAAAAATTTATTTTTCTTGTTATTTTGTGGTGTTAGATATGGAGGAAGACCAAGAAGTCCCACTAATTCTTGGCAACGAGAAGTGCTTTAATTGATGTTCAGAATGGTCAATTAGCATTGAGAGTAAACAAGGAAGAGGTTATGTTCAGCATCTACCAAGCCATAGGATTTCTAGAAGATCAAAGCACTTGCTTTCAGTTAGATGTCCTTAAGTAATGTGTAGAAGAAGTCTTTCAAGAAGATTTACCAACCGATCACCTAGAACAATGTATCACCATTTCATCTCAAGCTTATAATTTTACTAACTCTGTTGTTGGTGAATTTGATTTACCTTTTGTTAGTGAAGAATTTCTCCACTATGTATTTGCCTTGGGAGCTTTGCAGTAGGAGACATCACTTAGCAATGAAGTGGGGAGGCTAAAGCCGATGGTAGCAAAGCCGAATTTTGAAATTTCTAAAGAAAAGATGCAGCAAACTAGAACTCCAGAGTTGAAGCAATTACTTGAGCATTTTTGCTATGCATTCTTGGGTGATAGTTACACCTTTCCAGTGATTGTTGCAGCATCACCTCACACCCAAAGAAGAGGAAAAGCTATTGCGTGTGTTATAGGAGCATAGAACAGCCTTGTGATGGACTATTTCTAACATAAAAGGTATAAGCCCCTCCATTTTCATGCACAATATTTTAATAGAGGAACTTTACAAACTGTCGATCAAGCACCAAAGAAGATTAAATCCAGTAATGAAGGAAGTAGTGAGAGCTGAAATTTTTAAGCTCTTCAATGCTAGAATTATCTATGCTATTTCAGATAGCATGGGTAAGTCCAGTGCAAGTTGTGCCAAAAAAGGGTGGAATGAATGTGGTGAGAAATGAAAATATTGAGTTTATTCCTACAAGAATAGTCATGGGTTGGTGTGTATGTATGGATTACTACAAGTTGAGCAAAGCAACAAGGAATGATCATTTTACACTTTCATTGATCAATTGGCTGGGTATTCCTACTATTGCTTCTTAGATGGTTATAATTCAGGGTATAATCAGATTGCCATAGCCCCCGAAGATCAAGAGAAAACTATATTCACATGCCCTTACGAAACATTTGCTTTTAGGAGGATTCCATTTAGATTGTGCAATGCCCCAGTGACATTTCAACATTGCATGATGACCATATTTTTCTGATATGGTAGAAGATATGATGGAAATTTTCATGGATGATTTTTTAGCTTTTTGTACATCTTTTGATCATTGTATGCGTAATTTAGCCCTTGTTTTGCAGAGATGTGAGGACAAAAATCTAGTCCTAAACTGGGAGAAGTCCCATTTCATGGTTTAAGAAGGGATTGAACTTGGCCATCGAGTGTCCTCTAAAGGAATTGAGGTTGATCAAGCTAAAATTGCAACCATAGAAAAACTACCACCTCCAAAGAATGTGAAGGGAATCTGAAGTTTTTTGGGTTATACGGGATTTTATAGAAGATTTATAAAGGATTTTTCTAAACTCTCTAAACCTTTATGCACTCTTCTTGAAAAAATTCTCCATTTGACTTTGATGATGCTTGTTTGTAGGCCTTTTATGAGAGTAAAGAGAAACTAGTTTTAGCACCAGTTATGATTGCACCTAATTGGAGTCAACATTTTGAATTCATGTGTGACGCAAGTGATTTTGCAATTGGAGCAATATTAGGAAAAAAGCGTGACAAACTGTTCAAGGCCATTTATTGCGCAAGTTGGACTTTGAATGAAGCTCACTTAAGTTATACAACAACCGAGAATGAGATGCTTGCTATTGGTTTTGCTTGTGACAAATTTCGGTCTTACCTCATTTGTACAAAAGTGATAGCGTTTACTGATCATGTAGCAATTCATTATTTGTTTGGCAAGAAGGATGATAAGTCTAGGCTGATTCATTGGATTTTGCTTCTTCAAGAATTTGATTTGGAGGTTCGAGTTAAGAAATGAAGCAAAAATTTAATTGCCGATCATCTATCTTGGCTAAAGCAAGAGGAAGTAAGACCAAATTCAGTGATCCAAGAAGCATTCCCTAATGAGCAGTTGTTTGCATGTGAGGTCAAGCTTCCTTGGTATGCTGATATTGTAAACTACTTAATTTGTAAAGTACTGCCACCAGATCTCACTTACCACCAATGCAAGAAGTTTCTGCATGATGTGAAATATTATCTTTGGGATGAGCCTTTGCTATTCAAAATATACCCTGATCAATTCATTTGAAGATGTGTATCAAAAGAAGAGATGCAAGCCATTCTCCATCACTGTCATTCATCATCATACAGAGGATATTTTAGAGCAACACAAACAGCTGCTAAGGTACTTCAAAGTGGTTTCTTTTGACCTTCGATTTTTCATGATAGTTATACTTTCGTGAAGACTTGTGACCAGTGCCAACGTATGGAAAATATTTCAAGGCATTATGGGCTAACATTGAAAAACATCTTGGAGGTTGAATTATTTGATGCTTGGGGAATCGATTCCATGGATCCTTTTACTCTTTCCTTTGGTTTTGTTTACATCTTGCTAGTAGTGGATTATGTGTTAAAATGGGTGGAAGCAATTGCTGCAACAACAAACAATGCAAATGTAGTACTTAAATTTTTGTATAAGAATATATTCACAAGATTTGGCTCGCCACTACCTATTATTAGTGATGAAGGAACCCACTTTTACAATAACTTGTTTAACAACCTTTTTTTCTAAATATGGTGTTAAGCACAAGATGGTGCTTGGCTACCGTACTCAAACTAATGGCTAAGCTGAAATTTTAAATCAAGAAATTAAGGACATTCTTGAAAAGATAGTCAACACAAATAGGAAGGACTAGGCAAAGAAGCTTGATGATGCTTTGTGGGTATACCATATAGCTTTTAAAACACCTATCGGGATGTCTCCTTACCGATTAGTGTTTGGAAAGGTGTGTTATCTTCCTGTTGAGTTGGCACATAGAGATTATTGGGCTATAAAGAAGTTTAATTTTGATTTAAAGGCAACAGGAGAAAAGTCACTTTTTCAATTGAATGAGATAGATGAGTTCCGACTCAAACTCTTACCAGGCAAGTTATGTGATGCCCCAAAATTCTACTTGGGATCAGACGAACATTTGAAAAATCAAGATATGCACTACAAGGTTACCTACCCCATTCATGACATATAAGATGCAATGTTCCTAACATTCATCTAGCATTATGTAATATTCGCAGCGAATAATTTTTTTCTTTAGCAATAATACTATGCACCAAACTGAAAATATTCCAAATACTTAAATCATCCTTCATACATAATGACATACTACATAACTAAAATTACAATACTAGTTCAAATTGGCTATGATCAAAAGAGTACTGGAGATTCAACTCCATAGGTACAAGTAGTAATTTAAGTTGACTACTATACTATTATCGATGTTGCACTGTCGCTTAGTCTATCGTTTCTAGTTGGTTGATTCTTGGCTCTCCTTTAGATGCTGTAATAAGATTTACCATTCAGGGGGAATGGTAGTCGAGACTACTACAGTGAGATTTGATTACAAATCTCAGCAAGTTAATAGAAAACCAAGTTAATGATGCATGCATGACAGTAAAAGCATGAATGCATAATCACAGTCATAAGTAAACATAGCATAACTTAACATAAAGTTTAGCATAACTTCACATCTGACATAGCATAACATAACATAACTTGACATAAAGCATAACTGATATAACTTAAACTGAAACGTGAATTGAACTTGACTTGCTTGACATGAATTTGATCTGAGACTTGCACTTGATCTGAAACTTGATTTGAAACTTATTCTTATCCCAAGGGGTCACCATGACTGCTTATTCTTATCTCATGGGTTCACCATGATTGTTTATTCTTATCCCATGGGGTTACCATGATGGTGTATTTTTATCTCATGGAGTCACCATGATTGCTTATTCTTATCTCATGGGGTTACCTTGATGTTCTTGTCTTGTGGGGTTACCCTGATAGCATAGTCACAATAAACTGAACAATAACTTAACTGCACGAGGACATACATGGGATAGAAACATTTTTATACTTGATATGGCATGCAACAGATAACATTTCATAACATAGTATACTTGCAACAATGAACTTTATGTGACATGACTTACATGTGACAAATGGCATACTTGCATTGTATAACAATACGTGACTATTATATCTTGTGTAACAGATGAATAATTTGTGAGAGAATAAAGACCTTCCTATTCTAAGTTAACAATCATACTTAAAACATCCATTTAGAAGAAAGCTAATAATCAACACCAAACTTTTTGTAAAAAGATCCAAACACTTAATCACAAGTTTTGACCCTAAATCAAAACATCTCCAAGAATTACAAAAATCAAATCTTACTTCTAACATATTCATAACATCAACCATGCTTTAAATCATCAAACTAAAGTCACCAAAATCACAAAATAACACTTGAAGTTTTTGGTTTTACACTTAACCCAAAAACAGAAACTTTTTCCTCAACTAGCTTTGATAAATCTCTTGATCAATGGCTTAAGAAGGTCAGATCTTCAAAATAAAGCATCACATGGTTTAAGAATGTGTCTTAAATATGATCCAACCATCAAACTTCAAATCACATGGCTAAAAATCAATAAAACATGGATCTAATCCAAAAATATCAAATCTTAGGCCTAACCAAAATCCTCTTGCATAGAAAAATCATATCTTTGAAACTAATGCTAAATATATTCAAAATAACATCATAACATGTAAATAAGAGACTTAGGATCATCATATAAAAATATCAAAGCCTTTAGAGTAAGATCAAACCTCGAAATATTCAAGCTTTATCCATATAAAAACTGTTTTGCCACTTCTAGTTTTCAAGTTTCTAGATCTAAGAAAATCTATCATCAAAAACTTTAGTCATGCAACAAAACCACAATGAAAACTCTTAAAAACATGCTAAGAACACTCCATAAAATATTCGGGCCAAGATATGTCCATTAGCTTGGTCAAAAACTCAAGAACATAACATACTCTCCAGATTCATGCCTAGAATGACCTTTCCATGGTTAAAAATACTTTTGACCAAACAAATGATCATGGAATGATACGAATAATACATATACGGAAACTATACTCAAAGAGGAACAACTTTTATGCAGAATTCATTGTGTGAAAATACTTACAAAGGGTAGAAAAGCTCCACGTAAAAAGACCCAGAAATCTGCCCGAGAGAGCTCTTTTGGGTTTCTCTCTAAGAACGGGGTGAAGAAGTGATGAAAGGGAAGTAAGTGTGATGACTTGTAAAATTTCATGTTGCAGATTTACAAAGATCGCTCGAGCGGAGGCTTCTGGCCGCTCGAGCGAACTCAGGCAGATTCAACCGCTCGATGGCCACTCGATAGTGAGCTCGAGCGGGATGCGGGAATACAAAGATCGCTCGAGCAGAGACATTGGCCGCTCGAGCGAAATCAGGCAGAGTTGAAAGCTCGATGTGCGTTCAACAAGCTGCTCGAGTGAATTCAGGCAGAGTCGACCGCTTGATGCTCGCTCGACACCCCGTTGGAGTGAACATCGTATTTTGACAAATCTAGAGTTTTCCGCCGTCACACCATATAAAAGTGATTTTTCACTTTATGGCCGTACCTTTTGACTGGAGAACACTTTTTGGGACAGAAAAACACAGCTAGAAGGATTCAAATCATCTGTTTTGGAGAAAGAATTCCACATATCGCACGTACGTTGGAATCATACACGAGCACAGACGGGAGAAAAGCATTGAATCATTTCCTTGAGTTTTTGAAGACGAGTTGCGGCTGCGAGGAGTATTTTTCAGCGTTTATTTTCTTCCAATATTCTCAGAACAATTATGGTGAATTCGTTTATGTTGAATTCTATTTTTAGCATGAGCTAAATTTTCTTTATTCTAAGAAAACGATGTAACCTAGTTCCGAACTATACTTGATTGTCTATGCTAATTTAAGGCAATTCTCTCTTTGTTTATCTGATTTATTCTGAATTTATTGCTTCTAATTAACTGGCCATTGATTAGATGATATTTAATCTTGTGATTTGCTATCGAAAGAGGGAATCATAGGGTAGATCTTGAATATTTCAGCATAGGTAAATATAGAGATCGAAAGACTTGTATGAACCTATGTAGTAATTAAATCTTTGGTATGATTGTTTCTTGTTTTATTAATTTGCATATTCTTGTGTAAATTGATGAACTAGATAATTTCCACTTGACTATCGAAAGAGGCTTTTGGATGAATTAGAGATTTGCTAATAGACAAAAAGAATTAAATTAAATTAGTTGGATGAGAAAAGCATAGTGAAGAATTAGGTGAAATCGATTTCCTAGAAGTTTTCTTTCCCATTAATTTGATCTTCGAACGTCAGTTTTATTTCCTTTGCGTATTTCTCTTTGAGTTGATCTTAGTTTAATTTGCAACTA